>WAAB01002501.1:55118-141428 GCA_013389865.1 Piaya cayana | reverse complement strand
GGGGACAGGACAAGGGGCAGTGGCCTCAAGCTGCACCAAGGGAGGTTCAGACTGGATATCAGAAAAAATTTTTCAAGAAAGGGTCATCAGGTGCTGGAACAGGCTGACCAGGGAGGTGGTTGAGCTACCAACCCTGGAGGTGTTTAAAAGTTGGATATATGAGGTGCTCGGGGACATGGCTTAGTGGCAGATAGGAATGGTTGGACTTGATGATCTGAGAGGTCTTTTCCAATCTAGTGTTTCTATGAATCTGTGATTTTATCCCATCACACAGAACCCGATCGTTGCTCAGACTAATACTGCACGCTTTTGTGAGTCATGTCTAGGTGCTTTCAAAAGCATGCCTGACATCTGTAAAATTTAACACGCTACATTTCTTTAGTGCAGTTTCCTCATACGCTGTTCTGACACTGGGGCAAGGATGCAGGTGCTGCCCAGCAATTGGGCCAGGGAGGCAAAGCAGCATCTCTTATCTGTTTTTTTACTTGCAGCTTGGAGGGCAGAAGCAAGTGCACTAGTTTTGCTGTGTTCACCTGAGCCGCCCTGCTGAGGTGTGCTAGTCGCCAGGCGACAGTGCCCGTGAATACTGGAGTGGGGCCAATGGGTGGTACCGTTTTCCACGGATGCAGTTGTTTGCACAGCGCAGGCACGTCTGTCTACATCCTGATCTCTGCTGCCTGCCTTATGTTGACATTTCTGCTTCACACAATGGATACAAACTGCTCTTTGGTTAATTCAATAGTGGGGTTTTTTTCATTCCACTTGTAAGAGATAAATGTAGACCTATTACTTCCATCTCTCTCTGAACTTCAGGAAGCCAGGAAAATAAATTATTAATTCAGTGAAAGTTTCCAGACATTTACTTCATAATGTTGGACAGATTTTTGTAAGTCACGTGAGATGACTAGGACCGTGACAAAGCAGAGTCAGAAAAAGACATTGAAAGAAAATAACCTTTAAAGCCATGTAAAAAATTCAAGGCCCTGATAAACCTGTGACTAGGTTAAAGAGTATTATTTGGTCATGTCGCATTTGTTTTGTTGGTGTACTTTAACCACGGTGATATTTACTTTTTAGCAGTTAATGTCTTTAACACTGAAAAATAATAGGATTATGAACTTGTAAGGTCTTTCTGATACTGAAAACATTTGATTTACAGAAGTGTCTCAATTAGTATTGAATGGGGGGAAGGAAATGTAAGCTTTCAGAAGTACCTTAAAAGTAGTTTACTATCAGTTGACATGGATTTCAACTTCTTTGTCTAAAGACTTAAAAATTATTTCACTGCTGTTTGATTTGTTGTTATTTTCTTTAGTTATTTCTGGTGTTAGACACATGCAGTGGGTATAATAAACCCAATGTTTGTTCACCTGGATAATGAATTTGTAGTACCGTGATGGAAATGTGGCACATTCAGGTGTTGTATCATAAGGAAGCTTAAGGAACCTGACTTTTATCATCTTACAGGAAAGTTAGTTTTCCATCTTCTCAGGAAATAGTTTTCTGGTGATTTTCCTTCAACTTCTTCAGCAGTATACGATGTTTATATAGGGTGGAACACATCTCATGTTTCTGCTTTATAGATAAGATTACAATTATTTGTGCAGTTTATCTCCAAGTATAGCACAGATAACAGGAATTCACCTGCAGGAGATCTTTCCTTATTAAAAAAAGAGAGGGAAGAATTCTGCTTGAAAGGGAATTCTGGTTTGCATGTGCTCTCTGGAGCTTTTGGTATCTACTGCAAAACGTCAGTTCTCATAACAGTATTTTGAACAGATTTAATGTATAAAATCATATGCATTTATTAGATTCAAAAAGGTGTTTATTTGCCAGTATCTTAAACTTATCCCCCCTCGCTTTTGAATACACGGTGAAAGAACATGGACTAATAAATATTTTTATGAACAATTAGAAGTATTTCAGAATAGTAAATGTATTTTCCTGAAACCAGTCTTTTTTAAAATGTTCTTTATTTATGCATCCTGGAATTGTACATAAGTGACAGTGTTTGTTAGATAATTAAGTGAGATTCTTTGGACTACAGAAAGTGAAAATGGTCTGACTTGTGAATTGGTACTTATATTATTTCATGTTATATTTTCAGTAAGCAAATACTTTTTTCTTGGGCAACGTTGAACTCGAGTTTTCAGAGAATCTAATGTCTGCCAGAGATTGTCCTTTTATGGTCACTGAATATAACAACACTCATAACAGAAAATGCCAGAAATTGCCTTGTATTTTCAACATTATGATTAAGGCTAGCAAAAATAACCTGCCAAGTCGTATCTTGGACTTGGTATGTGCAATTCCAATTTGTATGTTTATCATATAGTTTGCCTGTTGCAGCCTTGCAAGTGTTGTATGCCAAGCAATATTGACTTTTAAAATTGTCGGCAGCCTGACACCTGCGTGTTGTTTCTTGGTGAACTACTAAGCAGCTAGTTTGTGTTAATTGAGGCACAACCTGTTGAGAGCAGTACTGGCTATAGGTACCACTGACACCTCCAGACCAGGAAAGTTAACAGCTCTTCCAGCTTGCTACTTGAGTTAAATTGTCCCATAAAAGTTCTGTGTTTGCTTACTGCAATCTGTTGTGACCTGTTAAACCTTACCTTGAGTACTTTCTCTACTTCCTTGTCAAAGATAACATTTTTATTCACTTATAATAAAGTGCAAAGCAGTTTGAATTTTCTTGAAGTAGCAGAAAATGTTCATCACATCTTTATGTATCTGACTGCTTTGTAGTATGCCCCTAGAGCTGTTACTGTGGCACTTGACTGGCCATAAACCATTGAACCTCAGAGCAAGTATGGGAACTTAGTCTTTTTTCTCTCTGGTCTTCTCCTTTCCCTTGTTTTACTTCCCAGGGTACTCTAGCAAGACATAAAACTTGTATTTCTTGTAACTGTATAATTTGATTCTCTCAACAGTATCTAGTAAGAATTACTACTACATTACTATCGCAGTTCCTGAGTGTTCTGTTTTCTTAATGCTTTAATTCTTATCGCATTATTTTGTCAGGAGTATAATTTTATTTTGTGTTTAACAGAACAATTTGTCTTATGGTACAAGGAAATATTGTAATAATTAATTTCTAGTAGTATTCCATCTTTTTTGTACCTTACAAAGTTACTGCAAATGCAAAGCAAATTATTATTGATATTCTCCTTTTCATGAGCCAGGTTTTCTAGCTGCTTCTCATTGCAGTTCAGGGAAAGCACAAATTGGAAAAGCATTGAACAATTGTCTCTGCCTTTGTGAAAGCATTTTAAAAATCATTCTTGTAGCTTACAATAACTGCTTTGTATGAACACAAACATGGTTGTTAATTCAGATTTGAATGGCTTTCCTTCCAAGTTGTGCTTGGCACCCACTTGCCCACCATCTCTGTTGAGCACACTGTTGCAGGCCTGACTGTTTGGGAGAGGTACTTGGCATTTTATTTTTTGTCGGTCTTCAGTGTTATTACAATTAAGCTACCAAATTAATTTTAGACCTGTATTATTCTATTTTGTGAATATAATTCATGTATTCAGAAATTATTCTATCTGTGAAATAATGCAAATATTCACATTGAACATTATTTCTTTCACCTGTAATGTAACTGAGAAAGAAGGAATTGATCCTTGATAACAGTCAATTGCATTTTGAAATTCATGTTTCTTTTTTTGTTTGGTTTCCTTACAGGAAAAGCTCTTGTCCAGATCTCTTCAAAGAGGTGAAGATCTTCAGTTTGATCAGGTAGGAGACATGAAATTGAAGGCAGTTTTTATTGGATTAAGGTGGCCTCTGTTTCTGCAGAATAGTTCTTCTGGTTTTATGTGACTTGGAACAACCACATCGGAGTCATAGAGTCATAGTGGTTTCGGTTGGAAAGGAACCTTGAAGATCATCGAGCGCCAAGCGCCCTGCCATGAGCAGGGACACCTTCCACTAGATCATATTGCTCAAAGCTTCATCTATACTGGCCTTGAATGCTTTCAGGGATGGGGCTCTGAGAACATCTCTGGGCAACCTGTTCCTGTGTCTCATGGCCCTCAAAAATTTCTTCATAATATCTAATCTAAATCTGTCCTCTTTCAGCTTAAAACAGGTACCCCTCATCTTATCACTACACCCCCTGATAAAGAGCCCCTCCCCATCTTTCCTGTAGGCTCCCTTAAAATACTGGAAGGCTACTACAAGGTCTGTCCAGAGCCTTCTCTTCTGTAGGCTAAATAAGCCAAATTCTCTCTGCCTGAGCTTATAAGGCAGGTGTTCCAGCAGTCAGAAAATTTTGACTTTGAATGTTAGACTTAATTTTCGTTACAGAATATGATAGAAACTACTGGAACAGTTTAATTACTTGAAGTTGGCAGTGAAAGCTGCTGGAGGAAAGATGCTAAAATATGGTAGGGGGCAAAAAGATTTGGTTTTAATCCTGTTAACAGACTTTCTCTAACCTCAGCTTATAACATTTATTATTTCAGTGTTCGGGGTTCTGCTTTTTTAAGCAAATAGTGTGAATTTCAGTAACATGGCTTTTACTGAGGACTTCTTTAGATTCTGTGGCAGAAAGCGCAAGGTAGATGGAAAATGTTATTTTGTCCTTTGAGTATATACTCACACTGTGATGATACTCTGTTTCACTTTCTATATGTGAACTATACCTGGAATAACTCTCTACTCAATTTATTCATGTTAATTTCCTGTGTTTCTAATTTCTTTCACATTATAGGCTTGATTTTTGTTATGTATCTGCTTCCTTGTAGCGGAGAGGCAGCATTCAGATGAATTTGCATTAATCACCTGTTCCTGTTCTTAACTGTTACTGAATAGCTTCTTATAGTATGAAATTAAGCTATCTGACCATATTTGTTTCATGCTTTCCATTAATCCTTGGATACAGGTATTAGACATTGCAGTGAAATCTGCGGACCTCCTCCTACCTTTCAATTAATAGCCATCCATGCTCCTCTCTTCCCTCCTCCCAAAAGAGACAGATATTAGCATGTAATACTTGCTGTATAATTTTCTTTTCAAAGAAAAGCAAAACCACTACCAAAATCCTAATTGATATTCTAATGTTTTCTAATCTAAGCTACAGTATATTGCTCTAAAGCTGGCCAAAGGCTAAGATGTATGATAGGGATGATCTAAGGAAACCTGTAAATCAGTAATATTACTAGTTTTTCTGCTATCTCTGGCCTTTCCTACCACCACAGTTTTCCTCAGTTAAGGATGTTTTTTATGAATCACTAATAGTCATGTATACTACCTGTAGATCCTGAGAATATGCAGTGGTAAGGTAAGTAAAAACTAACACATGTAACTTTTGAAATCTTGTAATACAGAAATAAACTAATTTACTTGAAAAAGTAGTACTTTAAAAAGAGTTCATTTTGCGTGTGTGTTTGTATGTGTGTGTGTTTGTGTGAGTTCTTATTTTGTTCTTTTGTTATTTGTAATCTCTTATTTCAGGTTCATTGAGATACAAAAGCATAGCTGCTTTAGAGAGTCTCAGCAGAATGGCTCCCTTGTGGTGACAGGGATCATGATTTTTTTTATAGGGAATTTTGAACATTGTTTGGCAAAAGGAATTAAGATTGCTTCTCTCTGTTCATTGATGAGTGCAGGAAATGCATATTAAATCAATTCCTCAGCAGTCAAGAAGATTGCAGAATAAAAGGAGACTGGCAAAGTATGGGAGAGAGGAGGATGCAGACTGCACACCCACAGCAGCCAGTGAGCTACGGCAGAGAAGCTAGAGCTGCCACTAGGCCAGCTTTGTTCATCCAGAGTTCTCTAAGGAATTAGGAATTTGAGTCTAAAAAGTGGCTTTAGCTTTACTTATGTCATTTCTGAACTAGTAAGTGTTGAACTTTGTAAGTAAAAAGAGCGTGGTTGAAACACAGGAGTCGCTTGGGGAGTAAGAAGGTACTCTCAGCTCAGGAAATGATGAGAAGAGGGATGGAGGAGAAAGGTGCATAGTGTTGCCTGTCCCTAGAATGACAAATTAACATAGCTGCTTAATGGGAACATAAGAGCTTTCTGTTGGAAGCATAACTAGACCATGAGGATTGCTGTTGGATCTGAGTGTGCAAAATCATCAATATTTTAAATTTCAAATACTGCAATACTTCTATTCATCATTGAAGTTTTAATTGGAAAAAAAGTGTAAATTCAGTTAGAGAAGATGAAACTTTATACAGGTAGATGAGGTGCTCAGGAACATGATTTAGGGGCAGATAGGAATGGCTGGACTCGATGATCCAAGAGGTCTTTTCCAACCTAGTGATTCTATGATTTGTAAAATCAGAAAAGGTTGAAACATTTCTAAACTGTTAAAAATTGTAGCATTTTGATGCCATCGCTTCCCCTTTATCATTCCCAGCACATCAAGAAGCTACTGGAGAGAATTTTTTTTTATAGATCGTATATTGCATTTCCTAAAATATTTTTGCTTGTACAGCTGGAAACTGAAATAGCATGTATTTTTCTTCTTTTGTTTGTTGTAGGAATCATACTTGGCAATTTCCTACTCTTGTCCTAAGACACCAGAACTTTATGATCATGCAGAACTATATCTTGACTACCTCAGTGACTTTGCTGAAGGCAGGTGTTTCTGGGCTTCAGGCTTGTTTTTGATAAAGCACTACTTGAGCAATGTTTTTAGCATCAGGATTTTTGGCCATAGCTGGAATTTGGGCTTGAGTATATTACTACAATTTTGCATCTCCTTCTCCCTCTCTTTTTCTCTCAATATGTTGTTGAGTATGTCAAGCACAGCAATTAGCAGTGTGTTATGAACTTGTAAGACTGGAGCAGCTTTGCTTTTTCATTCTGAGAAATTTAAGTATACATCATGATGACTAATCCAGCTCTGTCTTCTTGAGTATTACAGGATTTCTCTTTGTCTATATAGCTGCTTTCGACATAGGCATAAGTTAACTCAAAAATAAGTGGGTTCTTTGTTTGAAAAAAAAATTATATATGATATGATCTCAAATTTAATATCCAAGTAGTATGGTAATTATTTTAAATAAAACCAGTAAGCACATTGCTAATTTTCTGCTTAGTGGCTACATAATATGAGCAAAGATTTTCATCTTCCTGATAATTCCAATGCCTTTTCATTGGAATTTTAAGGATACAAAACTTGGAAGGAAATATATAATTATAATGTAAAACTGATTTTTCATTTTAAGAGGAAAATGCTTTGTAATGCCAATAGTTTCTGGTCTTAGCATTCTACCAAAGACAATTTTTCTAATGTGTGTGATACAGCTTATTTCTGTGGACCATGATGTAGATTGCCTAGCTGCTGGAAGGTTTATGAATGGTTGTCGTAAGAACCCCCCAAAAAAGGTTTAATAAAGCTTAAAATTCAACTTCTTTCTTTTTCTTATGCTAGTGCACCTGTCAGTTCAGAAGGAAGGCAGAGTCTGTGTTATCTTACACTGGTAGCACAGGGTAACTTGAGTGTTTGCTTGATTTGTTCCTGTCCTGCCATATGTGTGTTGTTTCTGTATGAATATAACTCTGTTCAACATCCCAGATATATCATAATTTTTATTGAAAGACACGTCATTATTTTTAGCGAAAGATAAATTAATTTATTTTCCTAGTGTTTGGAGTAAATTGACAGTAAATTCTGAAGGCCAACCACACTTTAGTTTGTTGTGTTTGGTGATACATCCCTACTTCATCAGGTTTAGCTTTCATTCTAAAGATTACCACTTACCTTGATTTATGTTGAGTATAATGCCTCCAGTTTAGTAATTTGTGATGAGGGTTTGTGCTTTCTGAGTATCCCAAGCTGATGAAGGAACAGGCATTTCTTGAACTTGAAATCTCAGTTATGATTTTTTAAGCTTTATCCACGAGTCTTTTGAGTTCTTTTTTTCCTGGTGCTTCCTCTTACTCTGAAGGGTAATAGTTTTTAACAATAGCCCACGAATGACTCAGGTTGCCTCATTGCTTTCTTTCCTCCTCTCCTCTCCCTCCCCACAAACTTCTATTTTTTTTTCCAAGGAAGCTTGTCAGAACTCTTGCCACATCAGAAAATTCTTGAGCAACATCTTAATTTCTGTGTGTTTTTGTTCATCATGCACTACTTCGTTTGGGATCACAGTGTAATTTCACAGCTGTTTTTTCTATTTGTTTCTAGAAGTCTGATATATGTTGATTGATTGACTGGGTGTTTATTTTGTATGGATATTGATACACAAGGAGCAGGCTTACAACATGCTTAGCTCTAAAGCAAGTCATAAAGATTTCAATGTATACTAGTATAAGAGTGAAGGTATTCTCAAAATTTATCCTTTGTCCCAAGATGCAAGGCATTATAGCAAGCCCACAGAGTATTGCTAGCTTCTATTTCTTTTCAGTGTTAAAAAGGCTTCAAATGGTTTTCTGTTGCCTGCAATAACTGCCTTCATCTTTTTGTGCAGTTATATCATGTGTGCCCTTTGTGCAGCACAAACGTGAAAAACCAAGATGCTTCTAATAAGGATGAAGAAATAATGGCATTGATATTATCTTGGGTTTATGGAATAGTGAATAATAGATAAGTTATAGCATGATGGTGGCTTCTGTTGAACCCTCTTATGTGAAAGATAGAATTGATCCCTGGCATTAGTGAGCAACCTGATAACTCTCCTTTTCCAATCAGTGTTTTGGGAGTGGGCTTGCTCCCTGCTGCCTCACAGCAGGGAGTTTATAGCGGCTTTATGCTGTCTTTCTCCAGTCACTCTTCTCCTCTTTAAGCCTGGGCACTAATGATCTCTGTTTATGTTAAAAGGAGCCTTGGGAATTTAAGCTTCATATAAGATCTCCATTCTATAATGGTTTCTGTTGCTACTGTTTCACAGATAAGTTTACAACTTACAAATTTTCTGAAAGAGGGCAGAAGATAAGGGAGTTATGCTGAGAATGAATATAGCTTGAGATCTAGACGGTCAAATTTATTAAAAACAGAACAGAATATCTAAATAGCTCTTATTTTTGTCTGCTTAAATTTGTCATAATAATTGACTTAGTGTGTTATATTTACAATAATTGTGCTGGGTAAAAATGATACATAAAGTATCCACTTTTTAAAACCATATGATATAGAATTTTTTAAATTAAACCCACATTTGAACAAATGGTTATAATTCTAGGATTTTTCGATGCTTTATCAGACTAAACTGTTTTTCTTACTTTTTTTCAGTTGATAAGCTCTATGAGCTCAGTAGCAGAGCACTGTCTCCCCTCCTTATTACGCACCTTGTTCGACTGGTACAGGCGTCAAAATGGAACAGAAGATGAATCTTATGAATATAGACCTCGATCTAGCACAAAATCAAAGGGGTAAGAGTTTTCAGTGAAAAGGTCTGTTTGATTTTTGTGTGCTTTCTTATAAGAAAATGTGCACATTATTCTTATTTGACAAGTGTTCTGTATTTAGATCTGTCATTACCTAAATCTACGTAGAAAGCATGTGCTGCTTTGAGGTGGCTTATGTTATTTGCATAAATGATAAGCGTGAAGTGAATTGATTGATTTTGGGGTAGATAGATAGAAGGAAGTTGGATGCTGGTAATTCCAACCTACTTTGTTCCTTTCTGAATTGTCTAGTTGTTGGTGGGCCCTTTCAGGAGGGGGCAAGACGTTGGTGCTGCGCCAAACCCCACTTTCTAACTATTCATTTTATATATGTCTGCAACAATGATTCCATGGAAGATGTATACCCTCTCTCTCCAATATTTGTGTTCAGTCTTGTGTATGATACGTGTGTTCTTGTTTCTTATTTTAGGGACGACCAACAACGTGAAAGAGATTATCTACTTGAAAGGAGGGACTTAGCTGTAGATTTCATTTTTTGTTTAGTTTTAATAGAGGTTCTAAAACAGGTAAGCTCTTTAGCTTTGGCAAACTTCTTTTAATCTTTTGCTTATAATGTCAATTTTTATATTCTTTACTTTTTTATATTAAAAATTGGAGCACATATATGGTGAGCATATACAAGGCTGTAATTATACTCTTGGATGCATAAAGCCTTTGGCCTCTCCTGTCTTTTCATTGCATGCCTGCATTATCTCAGGTCATGTCTTGGATCCACTAAGTCAAAACTGTTGATGTGCTGCAAAAAGCAAAACTGTAAAAAAACCACAACATTTTATTTATGTTCAGTACCTTCTATCTGCTTAAGCATTTTTGAAATGCAATGTGAGATCATTGAATGACAAGATTAAAATGTCACTTTTAAAAAAAATTAGAAATAGTATTTAAGTTTGCTTGGTCATACACTGTAGTGCTAGATGATGTTACACGCAGTTGCTCTTAGTATAAAATTTTCATTGATGTATGGACAAGAGGAGAGAGTTTGACTTCAAGTAGCAGTATGTTTTTTTGCATTTTTTGCCAATAGGAAAAGATCAGTGTAATAAAGGGTTTGAAATATGAAGCAGGCAGGTAAAAAGGGCATCCTTTGGTCAATTTAATTTTAAAATTAGCTAAGGTAGAGTTTGTATATTCTGCTTGTTATATGAATTTGTGATTGGTCAATCAAACAAAGTGCAGAAGGGATGACTTTTTATCAGTAGACCTCTTTATATTCACATTACATCCGTCTTCCTGTCTTCCTGGGGGCTCTGTCATTGTTTCTTATACTCTGAGCGTGCAGAGGGTATGATACAGCCCTTTCTGTAATACCTACAGAGCAACTGAAAAGTGGGTGACAGACATGACCTATGTAGGAACAAAAATCTTTTGCCTAAATGACTACATATTACTCATTGTGTGAATATGCATGTAAATAGCCAGTTCCAGTAACTCAGAAGTTCTTGAACAAATAGCTTAATTGATTCAGAAGAGTATGAAATTGTCAAGCAGTAAGTGCTTCATGTTCTGTAAAGAAGACGGTAATCTTTTCTTCTGAGATATTTTAGTGAACATCTTAATCACTCTTAAGCAGTAATGTTTAGTAGGGTTATCCTAGTCCCTATTGAAATTGCTTTGAAATTTTAAAGAAACTATGACTTCCTAATTGTATATAGTGCTATTTTTTTAAATAATGCATTCAATTTTTAAGCAAGTGTTTTCTTCTAAATGTGAGAAAAATGGTGATGTCAAAGAGAACCTCAGTAAAAAATGTCCTTCTAAGCAATACTTGGTTTTGGATTCTCACCAAATTGTTGCTTATTGCTTGGAAGATGTTTACATATGTTTTGGCTGCTTTATTCTGCAGAAAGACTAAAATGGAGATGATCATCTCTTCTGCTTTCTTTCTTTCATTATATTGAGATGAATTGCATTTTGAGGTTGAATCTGTAGTAGTAACACCACACAAGGTAGAAAGTCTGGAAATGTGCATAGTTAACCTAGCCTGATGATATTTTGACGACACATTTATAATGTTTACATTACTGTTGTTTATTTTATTATTAAATAACTAAAGCCTAAAAGCCAGTATGCAAAATAATTTAGGAGAATACTGATACAGCTTGTGTAAATGTTCATATGTTGCAGAATTAGCTTGATATCATATGGCAACAAAGGATGCGCCCTTTTACAGTGATGGGAGAGGTTTCTACAGAGATTTTTACAGTACCCTTTATTTACTTCACACGTACATATCTGTGTATATATATTCAAGTATATGATATCTGCATTTCAGATACCTGTTCATCCAGTACCAGATCCTTTAGTACATGAAGTTTTGAATTTGGCTTTCAAGCACTTTAAACATAAGGAAGGGTAAGTTTCACTTGTATACTTGAAAATATTTTGGTATATTACCAGCCTGTGCTTGATTGTTTGGTTTGTTCTCCTTTGCCTGACATGTAACATACAGGGGATAATAGGGTAAGTGAACGCTGATTGGGATCTTTAAACTGAAAACATATTTTGAAAGAACATAACAGTGTTCAATACAATGCTGAATTCATTTTGCTTAGAATGTTTTGCATAACCAGCCAGAGTACGACAAGTCTGAGTTTGGAGAACTATAGTAAACTTCTGTGCAGATTATGTCTCTCATGTCCACTTAATGAAAGAAGCTATGTCACTTTAAATGTCACCCATACTCTTTCTGCTTGACTTGCACTGTTTTTATGGTAATTATCTGCCTTGCTATGGAACAAAGTTTTTGTTTATAATTGAGAATACACTTGGTGTTTAGAAGGACAAAGTTGTATTTAACAACTTTTTTCCCACTTTTTATACTCTTTAGGTATTCAGGAACCAACACTGGGAATGTGCATATTATTGCAGACTTATATGCAGAAGTGACAGGAGTTCTTGCTCAGTCAAAGTAAGTTCAGTCTCTAACTGTTCTCACATTTTGGGAAAAATGACTTTAGACTTAAAGACTATTTAATATAGCGGCATTTATTAATGATCCCAGGAACTAATCTCTTAAGTGTCAAGTGTAGTCTGGTGTGTCTGTCTCATGTTCCAGCACAACCAAGAAATAATTCTTAGGATAATACCAGGTTGCTTTGCCACCAACTTGTACATGAAAGGAAAGGAGACCTGGTATCCATCAATAGTTGTTCAGTTAATGTGTATATTCTAATGTGCTGATTGTCATAGGTGCTCTTAAATGCCTAGACTTGAAGTATCAGCGTTCATCTTGCTTGTGTTTCTTTTACTGTAGGTTCTGTTATCATTAACAGACTAAAGAAATCAATTCAAAATTATAGATATCATATAGAAGTAACAAAGAATGCAAGTAATTGCTATCTGTATTCCTTGTTCAGATTTCAAGCTGTTAGGAAGAAGTTTGTCACCGAGTTAAAGGAACTGCGACAAAAAGAACAATCTCCTCATGTAGTACAAAGCATCATCAGTTTGATTATGGGAATGAAGTTTTTTCGAGTAAAGATGTATCCCGTGGAGGATTTTGAAGCATCATTTCAATTCATGCAGGTAAATGAATATTATAGAAAACTGAAATGAGGATGATTTTGATTAAGCCGTGAAGCTACAGTGATGCTTGATGCGATCAGTCATTCACCGTACTTGTGTGTCGTTCTTCACCCTTTTCTGTTTAGTTCATAAGTTCTCAGAAGTATGAATTGTTTGTTTCTCTGCAGTTTGTGAGTACCTAGCGTAATCAGAACCCCTTATTGGTTGTTTTAGCAATGTAGCAAATGTATTAGTTTATTCAAGACTAAGTGAAAATAGAGAGCGATCAAATAATTTTCATTCTTTATGCAAGTATTGGATCAAAGAAAAAAGTTAATTGATGGATTTTTTTAACATCTGAGTTGCTAAGAAGCACTTCTGTTTAGTAAACACTTCAGTTAATTTTCAGAGACTTAAAATCTCTTTGTTTGCTTTTCTTGATTGTGGATTAAAAATAGCCTTAATTAAACTTGCTTATTCCATGGTAACTGAAGTTATTGCAACTTGCTCATAAATTTTATTAGAGCTAACAGCCATTGACATTGATCTCAGTCCTGAAAATCTAGCATACATGTAGGTGCTTTAGATTATGTCCAGAGTGGACAGTTTGTAGTGCAGTGTGTATACATGTGTACGGATTATTTATTTTTCTGTAAAATTTTCTTTGCATCAAAGTCATGTAGAAAATGTGTATATACAAAAAAGGACTACTTTCTAGTAATTTTGAAAGAGGTAAGCATTTATTTTTTATGACTTCAGAATAATCTGAGGAAAAACATGCATATTTATATTCTCTTACATTCTGAGTACTCTGTGTTCTGAGTAGAAAGTAAATAGCTACCTGGTGTTACAAGTGGTAGTTTCTTTCTAATTGCTGGGGAAACAGGTTTTAAAGTTTCTGATGTTTTGTAAAGTTGATATTGTCAAGGAGTAACTAAGACTAACTTGCACACATTGCATGTTTTAAATTCAAACTGACAATTGATGTGATACTCTTGATTGGTTTTTATGGCCAAGTGACATTTGACTTCTTTTTTCTAACTGTTTTTCTAATGTTTCCTTATTAAGGAATGTGCTCAATACTTCCTGGAAGTAAAAGATAAAGATATAAAACATGCGCTTGCTGGTTTGTTTGTGGAAATTCTCATCCCTGTGGCTGCTGTAAGTATTTATTCTTCCCACCTCCTCTCCCCTCAATTTGATTAGGGTCTCATTGTTTGGATCCTCGCAATATTCCATCTTTACAGATTCAAAAAGACTAGTAAGTAAATTACAAGCATCTACATAACTTTTTAAAAGGAAATGTCATTGCGATTTGTGTATTAGTTTCCCATCTTCATCTATTTTCTAGACCCTTTTCTCACCAGAGAGCTGTATAATCTTAGACTTGCTCTAGAAAATGGAAATTTCCTTGGTTTAATATTTGTTCGCTCAAGAGTCCCATTTACTTTATTAGCTGAAACCTGTTGAGCTCATTCTAGAATAAATTGAGAAATGTAACATTTTTACAGTCTGATAAGGAGAGTACGATCTCCTGTGCAAGAAGAACATAGATTTTGGCTAACTAATCAAACAGTATTCGTAGAGTTGAGTATTCGGGAGATATTATCATTCAAGTGGAAGAGCAGTCAGTCATGTCCTGTATGCATTCTAAATTTGAAGCCAGATATTTCACTCAGCAGCTGTGAACAAGAAAAAAACTTCAATATCATCACAGTGTTGGATGTACAGTGCCTGTAACACTGCTTGTGAGAATGCATTTGTTCAGTACAGGTTCTTCCTCCCAGGCTGCTTCACTCAGTTATGTAAAGGCTGGTCAATAGGAAGTTATGGCAACTCAGTATACATTATATTGACCATTTACCACAAGTTTAGATAGTTTCATTGTTGTAAGGGATACTTGCTGTGGTTGTTCTCTAAAATGATAGTTGTATTAGTGAATGTTAGGCCACAGTGTGTTCGGAACGCTGTCCTGAAAATTGGCAGATCGTGGCTCCATATTACACTATAGGGGCGTGTCTCACTATATATGGAGAACTGGGACATGTAGGTCCCACTTTGTAGAATGGGATCTACGAAGACTAGCATACTGGGTGGGGATCCTGTCTAAGTGAGCTTGTAGGAAAAGAAAGATAAATCTCTCTGAATTCTGTACTGTTGTTCAAATGGTCTGCCTTGGCCTGGAATCATAGAATCACTAGATTGGAAAAGACCTCTTGGGTCATCTAGTCCAACCATTCCTATCAGCCACTAAACCATGTCCCTGAGCGCCTCGTCTACCCATCTTTGAAATACCTCCATGGATGGTGACTCAACCACCTCCCTGGGCAGCCTCTACTAGGGCCTGATGAGCCTTTCTGTGAAAACGTTTTTCCTGATATCCAGTCTGAACCTCCCCTGGCGCAGCTTGAGGCCATTGTCCCGTGTCCTGTCCCCTGTCACTTGGGAGAAGAGGCCAGATCCCTCCTCTCTACAACCTCCTTTCAGGTAGTTGGAGAGGGCAACTCCTCTTCTCCAGTCAAAACAACCCCAGCTTCCTCAGCTGCTCCTCATAAGACTTGTTCTCGAACCCCCTCACCAGCTTCTTTGCTCTTCTCTGGACTCGCTCCAGAGCCTCAATATCCTTCTTGTAGTGAGGGGCCCAGAACTGAACACAGGATTTGAGATGTGGTCTCACCAGTGCTGAGTACAGGGGCAGAATAATTTCGCTGGACCTACTGGTCACGCCATTTCTGACACAAGCCAGGATGCCATTGGGCTTCTTGGCCACCTGGGCACACTGCTGGCTCACGTTCAGTCAGCTGTCAGCCAACACCCATAGGTCCTTCTCCTCCAGGCAGCTTTCTAGCCATTCTTTCCCTGAGTTTTAGGACGGCCCAGGGTGGTTGTGCACTTGGGGCCCTGAGCCATGGGGAAATACTTCTCTTCTTTCACTGGTCTCAGCTTTGGTGTTTTTAAAAAAAATATTGGAAAGAAGACAATATTTCTTCTTAAGACAAAAGAGTGTGGTGTTACTAGTAGCTCTTTATTGACTGAAGTCTTGATCTTAACCTGGGCATACTTGAGCTCTTCTAGAGCAGAATTACATGTCTCATTAAAAAGTGAATGCATTTGTTCTTTTGAATTCCACAGTTGCTCAGCAGTTGGTGTAGGGCTTCATTGTGAAAGTACTTAGCATTTAGATAAACACAAATATTGTTTTGCAAAATTGCAGTTTATATATAGTGGAAATTTCATGAATGGTAATGAGGCAGGACCACTGTTTGGGAATTGGCTGTCTCCACAACACTGCCCTAGTTAGCTAAATAAGGCAGAAACAACATAAAACAGTAGGCTGAGAATAATGTTTTAATGGATCATCACAGGCATCCAGAGAGAAGCCTAAGAGACTCACAGGCGTATTGATGAAGAAGGTAGCTGCCTGGTTCGTGGAAGGAAGGCTATTCTGTATTCAAGGGCACAGCGGGCAGAAAAAGTGTAGGGCTCTATGTATCTGTTCTGTTAATTCTGAAAGCTGAACTAAGACCACTTACCTTGTTGGTTGGCTGGCAATTGTGTGTATTGTTTCCTAAATTTCCAATATTCAGAACTGGAGGACACATAAGAAAGGGGGAGCATTGAAGAGGGGATCAGTGAAAAATTTGTGGGTATTATTTTTTTTAAATACATGAAATATGCTTTTAAGGAGTTCAGTTGTAGCTTTTATTTGTTAATTGGTGGTAAATACCTTTTCTTCTTTAATTATGGAGTACAGGCCACATTCTTAAAGTAGTGGGGTTTTTAATGGGTTTTGGGGTTTTTTTTTGAACTATATTGTTTTAGTGTATAACATGATTTCTTATGGTACTGTTTATATTTCCAGTACTTAATGTGAGATTTAACTTTTGAATGTTCTTGAATTTATGGATGTCTTAATGTATATCTAAATTTTCATCTGTATAAAGTTTTAAACCCATTTATGTGTGTATTTTTTTAATAGGCTGTTAAAAATGAAGTGAATGTGCCATGTTTGAAAAATTTTGTGGAGATGCTTTATCAGACTACCTTTGAATTGAGTTCAAGAAAGAAGCATTCACTGGTATTTTAAAGAAACATTTCAACTTTTCCATTTTGCTTATCTTAGACTTCTAAGCTAGTACATTATATAAGGAAAAGCTAACAGTTGTATTAATTTAAATCTTAACTCCTCAGTTCAATTATAATATTATTTATTGGTAAATTCACACTGTGTATGTGCTTTTGCTCTAATTTTGATTTCTTTGTGCAAGACGTGCTCTGTTATCTCACTTGTCTTGAAATCACTGTTCGATTTTGCTTGTTTTAGTGGATTTTAGCACAGAGTTATTTGACCTAATGTCTCTTCTCAAAAAAAACTTGTACTGAGGGAGTCTGTATATTTTTATTATGCTTAATTAAAAGATAGAAGTGTCAGATAAGACTTTCCCAGCAAAATAACAGCCTGTTTTTAACCCTGCTCTGCCTGTTTTCTCCTTTCCTCATACCCTTCAGGCTTTTTTCCAATACTTTTAATTATCTGTTTTGTATATAAATATGGCGTCCCCCCCCAACTGCATGTTAGCAAGGATTTAAATCTTTTATTAGTACAGTATTTGGTAATTCTGCATGACTGTGGCAGCCATGGTTCAAGTTGAATCACTTCACTTTGCTGGAAACGTGGAGTTAAATTTTGCATTACAATTGGCGTGTTCAGTAAATGCAAGAATTTAAAATGTTTTATCCTCACTTTCATGTTAGGCATGAACTTTTTACTTCCTGGTATTCTGAGAATAGAAAAGATATGTCATTGTACATGGTTACACTCCTTATGTAAGAGTTACATAAAGTAACTGATAGTATTCCCAATGTCATTTTATTTATAAAGTCAGAAACATTGTTACATCAAGATTACAGTTTATCTATTCATCTTCATTCTTTTATTTTGCTCCATAACAAGGTAATCGTCAATCAGATTTGGTGTTTATAATGATTCTACTGTAAACTGTTAAAGTATGTGATATTTAAACACATCTTACATTACTAAAGCAAAGTCATGTTAGTCTACATAGTCACAGACTTTATTAAATTGTGCCTTCATCCTTACTAAAAGTAGACCTTAAGGAGCAGTAACATTTTTGACAACCTAAATCCTGCCTTGGTTTTTACTTAGTTGATGGTGTTTTTTGTGAATATTCTTGGAGGCAGTTCCTCTCCCAGCATGTAGGACACCATTAATTGAATCATGTGTTCGCAGGGGAAGGGTGAATATCATACAAAAGGTGAGATCTACTCACAGTCTTTGTTTGACATCAGGCCTTGCTAGGGAAGTAGCTTCACTATGGTCCCACTGCCCCGGTTGTACACCATGGGCTCTTACAGCACGTAGGTTATACCCAGGATACCATGCTTGGTATGTTTGTCCTACCTTTGTCCTACCTAGTGCAGGGGAAAGGCAGCCGTGCTAAAACTGTGAGAGTGAGAGACAAGAACCAGCTGTGTGTCTCATTCTCAATGTACAAGACTTGGGAGGTCTGCAAAGAGCAATTTGATCAATTTTTTTTCCCCCCTACTCACAGGCTTTGTATCCATTGATCACCTGCCTGTTGTGTGTCAGTCAGAAACAGTTTTTTTTAAATAACTGGCACGTTTTCCTGCAGAACTGTTTGTCACATCTAAAGGTAAGACTCCTTTTCAATTCAGGAACTGTCACAAATCAATAGCATTTATTCTGATATGTTTTCAGCTTTCTCATGCCAAATAAACAATGAATATTTGGCTGTTTAAAAGGACACTGTGAAATATTGGGTTTTTTTAAAAACAAGTCTTAAGTCTCCATTATTTTTAAACCTAATAGTAAGTTTTTGTGGTGCTATGTAAAGCAGGAAGTAGATGTGCCCCGCTTGGGGATGATCAGATTTAAAATCTGCAGAAGTATCTACTAATAAATACTATTATGACAGAGAAAGTACAAAGTGTAATTCTTCATATGCAAATTATATATGAGAAAATAAGTGGCTTGTCTACTCCTCCAAGTAGAAAGTACAATAACTGCAAAAGTTCTCTCTTTTGTTCACTTATTGAAGGAATAGGAAATTAATTTGGAGTTCAGAAATGAGATTATATCTACAGTCTAGGGTATGTTTTTTTCCAGATTAAAATTACGGTGTCCCTTTAACTCATAGCTTCAGTTGATAGCATACTAGACATAAGTTGATTGGTAAAGAGATCAAGTTACTTAGAAATTAGGGATTTGTTTTAATGACTTTTCTTGAAGCATTCATTGTTGTACGTTTTATGTTTTATTTGATTAACGTATTTCATGATTTCTCCTAATGTATTGATTTTGATAATTTTAATGAATCCTTTGATCCACTTTCACAATATTCATTCTGGTTGGGTATGAATGACAATTCGGAAGCTTACTAGTAAAATACGTAAATCATCATGAAGTCAGGAGGAAACAGGTTTAGCTGCTTGGATTGGTTTTTAAGGGTCATTTTGTTTTCATGACATCTTTCACACTCTTCTGTTGCTTGTTGGGTTTTTGTATATTCTTTTCATCTAACACTTGCAGTTCTTTTGCAATATTTGCCTTGACTTTTTTTTGTTGTTTGTTTTGCTAATGGAGGTTGCTTTAGCTTTTTTTTTTTAAGCTTTTAAAAATTCTTACAATCTAGGAGTTGTGCTTTTCTGGCATAATGACCATTGCTGATAATGGATCTGTTAAAACTGTAAATGCCAGTGAGTTTAACTGGTAGTTGCTGAGCATGCATTTTATATTTTACTTAGTTTTGTTAACCACTAACAGCTTAACACATTTACTGTAAGGCTCTATTCAGCAGAAACTCTACATATGAATTTCTGCAATTCAGAATTTGCAATGTTATGATGCTATGCCATCAATGAATTATTTAGGATATTTTATGGCTTGGTTTAACTTGGCCCACCAAATACTGTTGGCTTTTTGGGTGCCTAGTTTGTTCATGAACTTTGAGTTTAATATCAAAAAATACACCCCCACTGTCCTTATGAATTAATGTGTTCCTTTGTTTCTGAAGCTAATTAAATGCATGCAGTCTGTAGTAAGTAATCTCATTAATTTATAAATATGAATTTCACAGCAGTTTAGTCCTTTAGATTTCCCCTCCAATGTGTGATTACCTGTTTTCCTAATGACTAAAGTTAATTTATTTGCAGTTATTTTAATACGTAAAGTGCAGTAAGGATTCCAAAGCTATTGTCTCTAGCATCTTTGTTATTTAATCAAGTAATTTTGAGCATTATTGGGAAATATTTTAGAATACTGAAAAGGTTCATCCACCCCTACTGTCGTCATTAAAATTGAAATAATGACAGCACTTAGACTCTGTCACAGGAATATTCTATGAAGAGCAGAGTTTATGAGGAAGGATTAAGCAGTTCTGGGTTTGGACCAATGCAAATAGAAGATAAGTGAGTTGTAAGTCAGTTTAGATCTGGAGTGTACCAAAGAGTGTCTCTTAGCTGGCCTTGTCCCGCAGAGCGGTTGGGATGCTGTTTCAGCATTATGCCCAGCAGGGCTTTTCTTTAGACTGTAGTGTAGGCAAAATTCAGAATTTATTCAGCAGACAATGACTCCAGGCCAGTATTGTAAAACATTTTGCTTATTTTTTGACTAGTGTTTAGGTAGTGTAGTTTTAGGAGATTTGTCAGAAAGTTGATAGGTTCTTGGATGAAACTGAGTTGTCATTGTATCCTTGCCACCTCTGGGGAGAGGACGGAACATTTAAACAAGCTGCTGAAGTGGAAAAGTGTCCATCATTCAGCGCCATTGTTGGGTGGAAAAGAATAGTCTTTTTCAGTTTAATCTTAGTGTCTATTACCATAAAACCTTGACATTTGGAGGAATGTATTCTGTCACTATAGCAAAATCCATATTTCTACTGAATAGAGTCCTTACTAGGCAGCTACTTGTTGGTTTTGTGCTTTTTTTTTTCATCTAACATGCATGTGCTCTCATTCTCATGTTTGTTATGTTTTGCTGTCTCACATTGCTTTATTTAGATGCCATCTAACAACAGTATCAGAAAACAAATAGAAACACTGCAGGTGAGTTAATATGTTGTTTTAACACAGTGAAATGTTGCTTTGTCTCATGTAAATACTTTGGTTTGCTTTTCATGTTAATTGTTGTATTTTGTGCTTGCCTTCTTTGTAAAGTTGCTTTTAGTGCTGGTAAGAAGCAACAGGACTAAGAATAGCTAATGTTTCAAAGATCTGTTTTTTCCTGCCAGGGAGTAAAGAAGAAAGATCATAAAATTATCTAATACAGTTTTTTTCCTTGAGGGTGAAAATGTGACTTTATGAGATTGAGTATCAATATCACAGCTAGTTTCCCTGAGTAGCAGTGCATGTTTCCACTATAAGTAAACTACCTATTCAGATGTATGTTTTTTTCTGTTAAACCATTTCAAAAAGTGTCTTGCATGCAAGCAAACTTGGAAACATTTTCACTATAAAAAATGTGAAACTGATTTACTGTAACAACTTGCAGTGCACTAACTTGAAAGACTTTTACACTGTTGGTTTTGCAGGTTTTAAAAAGTAGAAATTGTTTTAGTTCAGAACAGAAGAAAAGTTTAACATCAGTATTAAAAAGTACTTTCTTCAGTAAGTGACTACATTTGACTAACGTGGAAAAATGCTGTTTTGTTTCTTGCCTTCATTGAGATATGTTTCATTAACTCATCTTAATATGTTATGTAAGGCCACTGTAGACTTGTTCTTTTTCGGTTTTGTAACAGAAATACAGTTCTTGACAGCTTATTTCATAGTCTGCTGATATAATTTATGTTAAAAGTTTTAGGATTTTAAACACAACTGTTTGGAAAAAAACCTCTAAACCGAAACCAGATAGAGTCCTTTAAAATCTGACAGGCACCAGCTGAAATGACTGAAATTCAGCCAGATTGCTGAGTTAGAGAGGCATATATACTGTATTCTAGATGTAGTAACCTCAGAGAGGGAATGAAATACTGACATATTAACACTAAGTATACAAGAAACATGCTATAAAATAGGCCCCCAAAGTAATTTTCTTCTAGTGTGTTTGTTTAGTTCCTAGTTACAGGAAAAGGTAATGAAAATGTTCAGTTTTTAAGAAATCAGAAGTACTGCTGTATTTATTTTGTAACCATTTCTAAAAGGTGACTGCCTCCTCATACATTCTTCTTTTTTTGTTAACAAAGAAGCAAACTGATCAGAAGTAGCTATGTTGGATGATAAACTTCCTAACATATAATGTTGTTACCACATTGTAAAGTATCTGCTATCTATACCATTTTGTTATTTCGATGATTGAAAGCCAATAGTAAGATTTTGGTTTTCTTCTGGACGTGTATATTCCTCGTTGGAATATCAGAAATAAGAAAACTGACTCATTACTCTGGTATAGTCTCCTCCTTTCAGATAGACTTTGATATTGCATGTACAAATGAATTCACCAGCCTTTGTACATCAAGAACTGTTTGCCTGTGGATTAAATATGATTATAGTAATAATGAATTTTCACTGTTTAAGTTGATTAAAATCGAAGCTATTGCAGTCTTGCCCTCCTGTACAAGTGTTTGCTTCTTCCTTCCTCACAGTAGTGCTGCTGGTAAAATAACCAGACAGGGGGACAGTTATCTGTCTGAATACTAACCAGTGACATCTAACTTTTTATGGGTTAGATTTTGTCCTGATCACCTTCCTAAATTTACCCACTGCAGTTGCAGGTGTGCTGATTTACGGGCAACTGCTGGAAGAGGTTGATGTGTGAAGGGAGTGTACAACAGCGTTATCATTGGTTGGGTTAAACTATTCCCTCTAATATTCTGATAAACAGTTGTTTATGTTATTTGTCTGTGAAGTAGCACTTTTGTCTCTGTGATTTTGTGATAGATTTTTAGCTTCTCTTAAAATAAGATGTTGCCTAAACCAGTAGTTCTGACCCATCCATGTTAAGACTATCTAAATTACTCTCTTTTGTGTGGTCTGTTGCACAGGCAGGACCATGAAATTATTTGGGTCAGTTTGTTGGTGTGAGTTAGACTTTGTTACTGCTAGAATCAATTCAAAGGGAGCAGTGAGATTGCAAAGGGGGCAACCAAGGGTGAGACCATTTCTTTTCGAATGGTATGGTCCTGGATCCACGTATACTCTTTGTGAAATTGCACCCCACTTGTCTTGGGCAGACAAAGTACTTTGCTGTACTGACTCATTGACTTGTGGTAGAGGCCACAAAATGTGAAAATAGTTAGGTTAATTAGGTTCAAGCCATCATATAGGTATGTCTTGAAACAGAGGAACTTCACTGGAGAGGGGGAAGGTGTGGTTTTGGGATTCTTTTGTTAGGTTTTTTTGGTGGTGGTGCTGGTTTTGTTTGGATTTTTTTTTCTTAAATTGAGAACGCCTTAAAAAAATGACAACTGGGAATTGTTTATTCTGTTCATAAGGTCATACTTATGTCCAGTTCCAAGAAACTCACTGGGCACATAAAGATTATAAATACACTAAGAGTCACTAGTTGGAAAAGGAATTGCTGGAGCTGGTGTGTAATGTTAGTTACTTAACGTTTTACACAGCCTAAGAGCTAGAAGGAGCAAAGCTAAACTCCTAGTAGCAGCTTTAAGGCAAGAAATCATTGTTTTTCATACAATTTATGATTTAAAATGAGTTATGTCACAAGATTTTATGTTTATTCAAGAAAAAACTAGCTTGATTGTTACAACAGAAGTACATTGGAAGTGAGGAAACATTAATACAGCCCACAGGAAATGGCTAAGTTGGGTGAAGCCCAGAGTGCACACCCAGAGAAGCATCCTTGTGTGCCTGCCCTGTTTTGCACTCTTTTTCTTCTGCATCTGCTCTACTGTCTGCTGTCCCAAACTGAATGATGGACTTAGACTTTGAACCTGATCCAAAGCAGCTACTCCCATCCTTTATAGAAAATATCAGTTAGTTTGTTATAAAGTAGATATTCTTTAACACTGGCTTTCTGAGAAATTTCTTGGAAGCAATACACTTTGGGAGCTCATCTCAAGATGAATATCTGCTTTTTAGTTACCCCTCTGCTCTCGGAGTGACAAACATATAAAATAATTTAGAATTCTGAGTTAAATGTTCAAGTAGTATTGTAAATAAGCAGTACAGGGTTGTTTTTATATGAACATGTTAAAACTTGTAGTCAGTACTAGATGCATAAGTTTTCATTGATTAAAAAAACCCCAAATATTCTCAAAACTCAGTAGAGTAATAATAGAATTTTCTGAGTGTCTCACAGGCAGCAGTAACTGTGTTTTTCATTTATTTTACAGAATAAAGATCCCAAAATGTCACGAGTTGCACTGGAATCTTTGTATAGGTTATTGTGGGTTTATGTTATTAGAATAAAATGTGAAAGCAACACTGTAACTCAAAGGTAAGTTCATTGCAGAAAGGATTTTAAATTTGATTGGTAAGGGGTTTTGCTCCTAGTGATACCAAAAGAAATCTTGAAGCCAGCCCAGGGGATGGCTGTCTTCGGTAAACTGGGGAACAAAGACTTCATCTTAATAGAAAAATGAAAGGACTTGATTATCTTGATAAGGAGAAAGAATAGTCTCTACAATTGTCATTGCAGGGATAGGAGAGAGTGGAGAAATAAGAAACAGGAATTTTTATTAAAGTTACAAGGCACTAATGGTACCAGAACAGAGGGTATGAAGTGGCCATCACTAAGTATAGGCTGGAAATGAAAAGGATTTCTTTATAAATTAGCATCGTGAGAATTTAGAATAGTCATTCACATTTTGTCCTTTTTATTATTGCTAACTAGTTTAAAGCATAATCTTGGTTACTTTATAAATGAACCCACGATACTGTTGCCTGTGACGCTAGACAGCTGTACTTTATGTAGGTGGTCCTACCTGCCACGTGTTTCTGTATTATTTACTGGTATACCCACACCCATTCTTCCAAATCTGAACTGTAATAACTGTGCTATTGTAAAAACTTATTTTTAAAGTTTTTATTTATTTCTTTTGTTTCAAAATTCTTGTAGCCGTCTCATGAGCATTGTTTCAGCACTTTTTCCAAAAGGATCACGTAGTGTGGTCCCACGAGACACACCTCTGAATATATTTGTGAAGATTATTCAGTTCATTGCTCAGGTAAGAATACACCTAGGGAGAGCACAGAAAGAGCATTATTTGGAAGAAATGTAAATTTAAGGTTAGTTTTTGAAATATTTGCACTGAATTAATGGTCATGTCTTAACGAATTTCCCCAAGAATTTAAAACAAATTAAGTGACTTGAATATGTGTATGTATGTAAAAATATACTAATATAATTAGTGTATTCCGTTACAGTATTTTTATAAGACCAAAGCATTGGAACAGTGATATCCACTTATATTTAGCCTGGAGAATAGCCTCTGTAGATTAAAAAAAATGTGGAATGAATGAAATAGTGTGTAGTAAGTATTGCATTATGATTTATATTATTTTGGGTGTTTCTGTTGTTGCACTGTTAAGATGCAGGATATTCTCTCACAAGACAAACCCTTCAATCTGTAACTGTAGATTAGAGACGTGTTTTCCTGTCTTACAGATAGCTTGTCTGTGATTCAGCTTCCAAAGTGATTTAATTTTGGTCATACAAGGATGAGGCAGGATGCACAATTCTTCACTGCTTAGATTTGTTCCCTCAGGTTCTTCTTTTTAGTAATATTTTTTAGTTATCTGAAACAGGTCAGGTCATTCGTAGAGATTTGTTTGACCTGAACGGAATTGTCTGGTAATTTTTTTGGGAGAAATGGTTCAGCCATATCTGGATATGAGCTGTCTTGAATTGTACTGTATTTTAAAAAGAACATTAAGTCATAAGAATAAATGGGAAAAAAAGAATGCTTTTAAAACTTTTTAATTTTTATTTTTAAATACTTAAAAGACATGATACCCAGCAGCTGTGCAAAGCTGCGAAATTAAACCATGCGTATTAGCAGAAATGAGATGATCATATCAATCTATTTTCCTTTACAGGAACGTTTGGATTTTGCAATGAAAGAAATAATATTTGATCTTCTTAGTGTTGGAAAATCACCTAAAACCTTCACTATTAATCCAGAGGTAAAAAGAAGCTCATTACTTGCAGGCAGTGAGCGCTGTGCATTGGGAGGCTTTTTTGGGGAAAGCGGTTAACAGTTTTTAAACCAGGAGAGAAGATTAATGAATAACTGAAGAGGTGTTCTGCTGAAACTAAAGAAGTAATTATAATCATGTGCAATTGCTGTTTCATTTCTGGTGAGATGGCTAGCAGCAGCGCTACAGTTCAGACTCAGTTATTTCAGTGAATATGTGTGAGTTTTTGTTACAGTATAGACTGTATAGCCTTTTCTCAAGGAAGCTTTATCTAGCTCTTATTGTTCAAGACCCAGTCTAACAGACAAGATGTTTAAGCAATGTTTGTCTTCAGTATATCATTCTTGAGATTCATGTTAAGTCCTTTAATACTGTGAAATATTTGGTATATATACATGCGCCAAGACACTTAACTCGAATCAGAACTGTGGGGAGGCACTGAGGGCTTAAACATTATTTTTGTTACTTTCATTACCCTTATATATAGCCTTTAAGTAATGCCTGTCCTACAGGAAGGGTACTGCTGTCTGCTTAAAAAAAGAGGAAAAACGGAGCTTGTGTTTTGCTTCATCTGTGTTATTTTACTGTTTTAATTCCTTCTGTTTTCTCTTTCCTTTTTCTTCCCCCCCCCCCTTTTTTTTGAAGAGGATGAATATTGGTCTCAGAGTCTTCCTTGTCATAGCAGATAGCTTGCAGCAGAAAGATGGTGAACCACCAATGCCAACAACAGGAGTTGTTCTTCCCTCAGGAAACACATTGCGTGTGAAAAAAATTTTTCTTAATAAAACGTTAACCGATGAGGAAGCAAAAGTTATAGGTATGTTATATTCTTTTGTAAGTTGATATTCCAGTATGTGCATGTATGTTTTCAATTATTCTCAAGTAGTACATTTGCATAACTTTTTTTCTGTATTTATTTTGTTAGCAAGATAGTCTGTTTTAGCAGAATTGCTTTGATTTTTTGGAGAGGCCTACTGGACAATATTGATGCTATGGTGTCCGAGACCAAATCCATGGCTTTTTTGGAAAGTGTTTTGCACTGCCAGATTTGCACAAAGAAGCCTGAATGCAGTCAGTGTGATAAATAGCATGGCAGTTTTTGTTCCCTTGATACCACTCTAGAATCACTCACAGTTGAAGTGGAATAAGACAGTTTTGATCCCCATGCTCAATTGGTCTTCTGTGGATGAGGTAGTCATCTCTAAAGAACAATTTCAATATATAAAATTTAGACTAGAATTAAAATGCTTGGAAATTAAGAAAACAATAAGACAACTAATGGTTGCTTCCTTGTTTATATTCTTTCTGACAGAAACTTCTACTTTAACATAATGTCTTCTACTACTTATTTAACATGCATTTCTTTTGACACTTAAAGTGTATTTAGTGTCATATTTAATAATAGATTAAATTTGTCCTAAGCTAAATATGTGGCAAATACTTTAATAAAAATGTGACAGTTATGTGAGGTGATTGGAACTCTTTGGCTTTTTAGGAATGTCCATATACTACCCTCAAGTCAGAAAAGCGCTAGATAGCATTCTTAGGCATTTGGACAAAGAAGTTGGAAGGCCGATGTGCATGACTAGTGTGCAGATGTCCAATAAAGAACCTGAAGACATGATTACGTGAGTACTGAGTTACACTATGTTCACTGTAACAGTTATATTATTTTTAAGCTGTAATGTTGCAGATACCATCATGAATGCATTACTGTTTTTGGCTTTATACTTGACTATTAAGTGGATGCTAATTTCATTAAGAAATGATAAAAACTTTTGCTAGCTCCTTAGTTTTGACATGAAATTAAAAACATCTGTGTACTGAAGTATATTTCCCTTTTGTTGGTTATCAACTCCTTTTGTAGGGGTGAGAGAAAACCTAAGATAGATTTGTTCAGAACTTGTATTGCTGCTATCCCAAGACTGATTCCAGATGGCATGAGCAGGACTGACCTCATTGAATTGCTTGCGAGGTGAGAGAAATTAAATTCTGCTTTTAGTGGATGTTCCTTTTCAAGCACTGTGCGTAGAATTTGCCAGTGCACAGTGTAGTTGGAGTCCACTGCATACTGAATCTGTTCTTCTTGTTCCTGCTTACCTTCTGCAGTTGGTCAAGTGTTACTGGCTAGAGTAGGAGATAAATTTATCCTGAAGACCTGCACTTATTTTCAGAGATAATTTTTTGAAAAGTAGGAATTTATTTCTGTTACTTTTTTTTTTAACTTGTCTTATCTTTTTGTTACTACTATCATACTTTTTTGCCTTTTTTTCTTTTGATTCTTTCCCCCCTTCCCTTTTCCTATTGCTAATACTGTGAATTATCATAAAAACATTCTTGTTTGACATTACAGAAATATGAGACAGGCACTTACAGGAAACTTTTTTTTCTTGTTCTTTACTAATCCTGCTTCCTTTTTCCATCTTGTTTTTGATCCAACACTACCTGTATTCTTCCATCTCTTATCTCAGTTTAAATTGAATGTACCTTATCAATACTGATAAGTAGTTGAGACAACTGGACAGCCAGGTGTTTGCAGGTGGGTAGACTGAACGTTCAGTGAGAATATGTAGTTGTGGTACATGCAGACGGCCTTTACACATTGCTAAAGTGATAAGCCGCTCCTTTTTAATTATTTTATTTTTAATACAATAAAGGTCTTGCTGCATAAATGCACTGTAGCATTTAGCCCTGAAGTTATAAATTCTTTTGCAAATAATGGGTTGAGTTACATATATATAGAAGTTAGTAATAATGTGAGAGAATAAGAATTTTCTAATGCTTTCTGTTCAGTTTCATAAATCATATAGAAGACATGAAGTTTTAAGTAATAATACAGTACTGGATAAGTTTATTGTACCATAACAGGCTAAGATGTGTTGTTAAGTATATATGCAAAGGATTTTTTTTGTGAGATTTTTCTCCTATCCAAGGTAAAGCTGCTTTACCTGAAAAAAAAACAACTTTTTTTTTCAATTTTAATTTGAAGACAATAACCTGTACATCACAGGATGCCTGTCTGCTAGCTCTTCAGATGTTTCTAAGATATATGCAAAGATGTGCCTGTATGAAATATTTAATCATCTCACTTGAAAATTATTTGTTTATAGTATTTTGGAAGTCTTGCATTATTTTGCTGTAGTAGTAATGCCTTCTGTTAGTAGCCAGTTTCAAATGTTTTCAGTGCAGAATATGCATCCGTGCTGTAATGTTCAACATTGTACAGTGGAGAAGGAAGGGTTGATACTAAGCTTTAATTTATCAAGACTGGTTAAAAATATGTCAATCCTGGGTGATGATACTGGTGTTTTTTCTAAACAGGCTGACAATTCATATGGATGAAGAACTTCGTGCCTTGGCTTTCAATACGCTCCAAGCATTAATGCTTGATTTTCCAGATTGGCGGGAAGATGTTCTTTCAGGATTTGTTTATTTTATTGTGCGTGAAGTGACTGACATCCACTCAACGCTTCTTGACAATGCAGTAAAAATGTTAGTGCAGCTTATAAATCAGTGGAAACAAGCAGCCCAAATGCACAATAAAACCCAAGATTCTCAGGTATTTCTAAATAAGGTCCTTTCATGTTAAAATGTGGTTTGAATCTACCTCCAGTTTTTATTTGTAGTCTTTATTGATTTAGTTAATTAATAAAAATTCAGCTTACTTTCTTACAGTGCTTGAAGATTTTTAGACCTGTTGTTTTAAATCAGAATTTTTGCTAAAAATTTACTTCTAATAGTATTATCTATTCACTATTTCATGGCCACATTTTTGTGTACATCAGAAGTCGTCTTAGATAACTGGAAATACATTAAATAGGAGTAATTAAACAGTAGAACTAGAAGAAAAGCACAGTTTTTTATGAACACACAGAAAGGGTTGAAAAAAATTAGTACTATACAATCCTATTTGTAAGAATATTACTTATTTTTCATTTTGTTCTCACTGCATTATTCTTGTAGGAAAGTGAGATAACACAGACTTTCTAGTGATATTTGTTTAGAGTGAATTCAGAGAGGTACTAAAATAAACAAAGTTGCTGGTATTCTGCTGTTCTCATAATGCAAAATATGACTCGTAGCCAAACAAGATCTAAATATCTTATGGTTCTTTCTGCTGTCACCAATAATGGTACTATGGCTTTTTTCCTAATTTGCTGAAATTGTGCAATCTTTTTCTTAGCGTGGTGTGTCCAATGGGGCTGCCCATACCCTTCCGCTGGAGAGGACCCTTTATTCCAGTGTGTTTCATGTGGTGGAGGGCTTTGCTTTGGTCATCCTTTGCAGCACAAGGCCTGCCACCAGAAGATTAGCTGTCAGTGTTCTCAGAGAAATAAGGGCCTTGTTCACAGTTTTAGAAATTTCTAAGGTAAGAATTGATAGTGCAGTTTTGCGACTGCTTAATGAAACTGCATTTATTTTGACTTCCTTTGAGCTTTTCATGCTTTGTGTTTCATCTTTTTAGAGTGATGATGAATTGGCTATAGATGTGATGGACAGACTAAGTGCTAGTATCCTGGAGAGTTTCATACATCTCACTGGGGCTGATCAGGTAGGAGAGTTTTTATGGTAATTTGGCTGCAAGATGAGGCAGTTCTGCAAAGCTGTTTGAAATAAATTTTGTATATTTAAAATAATAGTGTCAGTATGTTCATGCCAACTTTATTAGCAATTCATCACCTTAAAAAGCCAAACAAATCTCAATGAAGAAACAACGAAACTAACAAAAAAAATATCTCAAAAAACTTGAGGAATGTTGAGGATACTGGCACCACCATTGTACACTTTCTGATCAGTAGTGTGTAGTTATAACACCATATACACACAGGCAGCTATATCTATATATGTTTTTTCTTATCTTGCTCATAGATTACAATTTCTTTTATGCAAAGGCCACTGCCTTTTTCTGCAGCAGTACAATGTCCTAACACTCAGTGTACCCTTTATCCATGATGAAAGCTCTATCAACTGTCAGTGAATAACAAGTGAATTCCATATTTATCCGTATTTATCAAGGAAAAACTTCTGATTTTAGGTTTAGGAAACAAGGTGGAATTCAGTAGTAAAGCTTGTAAAGTCAGGAATGTTTTAGAAGAGTTGAGTCATCATGAATGAAAGGATCTTTTTCTAGAATTTACTGTTTCCTGATAACCAACTCGTTCCCAAGCAGCATATTTATCTAACTGCCCACATCAGGAACTTATGTAAAAAAACCACAGAAATTGAGTATTGTGTTTTATCTATTCCAAATTGCGTTTTGACATTGATACTTTATTAGATATTTAACAATTAAGAAATTGTTACTTAATATAAATGACTGTTAAATATTGCCTTGTTCTCTTTTTTATGCACACAGACTACTTTACTGTACTGTCCCAGTTCAATAGATTTACAAACTCTGGCTGACTGGAATTCCTCCCCAATCAGCCACCAGTTTGATGTGGTCAGTCCATCACATATATGGATATTTGCACATGTGACTCAAGGCCAAGATCCATGGATTGTGAGCCTCTCAAGTTTCATGAAACAGGAAAATCTTCCAAAACACTGCCCAACAGCTGTAAGTTATGCTTGGATGTTTGCTTATACCAGACTCCAACTGCTGTCTCCACAAGTAGATATAAAGTAAGTGAATTTCTAAATTAAGTACAATATATTGAGTGTTATTTCAAGATTTATCATTATTGTCATGTTTCAAGGGGGGTGACATGGACTGTTTATGCTTTCTGTGGATTAAATTCAGCTTTCTATAAAATTAAAACGTTTCTATCTTTGAAAAAGTTAACTAAAGATTAATTAATTCATGCCTTCGGCTTTATCATAGTTCAACAGATTTGACTATCAAAGCGTACTTTATTGATATACAGGTGTGTTTGGAACAACATATTCAGAGCTTACCATGTGAACAATTTTAAAAGCAAGAGCATATACTTAATTGAAAAATGAATTCAGTAGAAAAAAAGAGTGAAACCTGGTGAGCTTTATTTACTATGCAGTGCTGTCTTTTTTTTCTTTTTTCTTTTTTTTTTTAATAGCAGCCCTATCAATGCAAAGAAAGTGAATACTACTACAAGCAGTGACTCCTATATTGGGCTCTGGAGAAACTATCTGATCCTTTGCTGCAGTGCAGCATCTTCCTCAAACACCGCCACCTCCACAGGCTCTGTGAGATGTTCCCCTCCTGAGACGCTGGCGTCTACTCCTGACAGTGGTTATAGCATTGATTCAAGAGTAGGTTCTTCTAACGCTTAATGTAAATAAGACCACATGTTATTGGAACTAAAAACATCTGAAGATTACAATATTGTGAAAACTGCCATGCTTAGAAACTGTTGTAATTTGCCTGAAAACATGTTTTAGTATTCTTTTGTCTTTTGATTTGCTTCACATAGTGTTTCAGTTTGCTTCCCCCAATTCATGCTGTAGAGGTTTTTCTACTTACGTATTTAAGGCAAATATCTAATTATGTCATGAAAACATTAATCCAGTCTTGAAGTCTTAACTAGTGGTAATGAGGAAATGTTTTGTTTACTATTAAGAGTTTGGGGTTGGGTTTTTTTTGGCTGTTAGTAGGTTTCTGTGTTTCTGAGAAAACAGCCTCTTGCTTCAGTGACTGAAGCAGTGACCTGTTAAGGCATGATGTATCTTGTTATTTTTTTCCCAGCCTCAGACAGATTTTTTTTATGCAGTAGAGGTGAAGATAAGTTTTTCACCATGAGAACAGTTAAACATTGGAATAATCTCCCCAGGGAAGTGGTAGATTCCTCTACACTGGAAACTACTTAGGCTCAGCTTGACTGGGTTCTGGGCCATCTTGTTTAAACTATGTATCACCTAAAAGGTTGGACCAGGTGATCCCTGAGGTCCCTTCCAACCTGGCATTCTGTGATTCTGTGGTAACTAATGAACTATGCAGAAGATTTTTGCCAGAAGCAGCCTGTTCCACTTGTTTATTACCAAGACCATTTCCTTAAATCTGAGAAACTGTAGATTGAAAGTTTTGTTCTCATTGAGAGCCACAGTAGAGTCTAAGGAGCTGGACATAAGAAGTCTGCTTCCTCTCCCTAAGGAGGGCAAATGCACTAGGCATGCAAATCATCTGTGTATTGTATTGAGGTGTTCATTGTCATCTGAAAATTAAAATTATTATACAAGGAATGGAGAAGTATGTAATACTACTTTGCTATTACAGAAAGTCCTTTTCCATGTCAAGAATCTAAAATTTCATTTTTATGATTTTAAGTCACTAATCAGTGTGAGGGGAGACTGAAATTACATCAAATGTTTCAATACCGCACCAACTGATTGTTTGGGAACTACTTCATTTGGTTTTATTCTGTTTTTTTGTTTAGGTCATTGGCATTCCATCCCCTTCCTCCCTCTTTAAGCATATAGTTCCAATGATGCGCTCTGAGAGCATGGAAATTACAGAATCCCTTGTGCTTGGACTTGGCAGGACCAACCCAGGAGCTTTTAGGTAATTGTTGCGTTCCATCTGTTTTTATGCTGTTTGGTTACCAAGTTCGGGAATCAGAGCTCAGAAAAAAAGGGTTTTTTTATTTTAAGAATTAAAAAAAAATGTGCAAACTTATTACCATTGTCTTTTCTAGCATTTAGGGGTATGGTGAAGATCGTTAGATCTTGAAATAACTTTTATGTAGATGTCACATCGGCAGAAGGAAGTTAGTTGAAACAACGAACAGCTACCTTTTATTGATATTAAAAACTGCTTGATACTACAAATGCCAGCAAATAAACTCACTAAGACTCGTTCTGGAGTTTTAGAAAGCAAGCATCCTTTATACTGTGCTGGACAGTATGGAGGATTAATTCCATCAATCATGCATAACAAGATGAGAGCCAGTTACAGAATATATTTCTCATCTACATGCATGTGTATAACACTTCCTGGAAATCTCATACATATTCTGTTACTTCCAAGAACTAATTTTAATATTATGAATTTCATGACAGCAAAGTCTCTACTGATTTGTACCAGTTCCCTTGTCTGTTCAAATATGCATTTCTCAGACAAGTAGAAACTATAAGCAGATGGAAATAAGTACAGAAGAAGACACAACATCTTCTTTCTAGCACAAGATGTTAATTAATGATAATTCCTAGAGAACTGTCTAAAAACTCACTGTCTGAGGAGCAGGCTGCCTGACAAGCATGCAGCCAGCTTTCAGAAAATGCAGTTAATTAGAGGAGACTTAGCTGAAGTTAGAAAGCTGATTCTGGTTTAACTCGGATCAGAATATTCCACTTTTGTAATAGTAACTACTTCTTGTATCATTCCCTTACATGAAAGAATAGACAATGTGGACTACTAACATTTTAAGTGTTAATCACATCCATGTTTGTAAGAATTACTGAACTCTCCTTATTGGTGTTGCCAGCAAACATGTTTCTGAGCTCTTTGTGTGTAGGAGTATCATGATAACTGTATTATAAAAAGAGATCTTTGGGTCAAGCTGAAAAAATTACCTTTTAAAACTGTTTTCTGACTTATGCTGAAGCCTCTGAAATTTGCTTCCCTCTGTCCACTTTTTTTTTTCTGAGTCAATTTTCTGTAACTTCGTAATTAATACACCTTCTCATACAAGGTAAAGGAAAACCCCAGGGTGTTTTAAGTTACATAGTAACACTAGTTGCCATGAAAAGTGTTTCAATTTAGATGTCAATTTAATAATTGGTTTTGCACTTTTAATTCTTTTCTTTAAATTCAGGGAACTAATAGAAGAATTACATCCTATAATCAAGGAAGCACTTGAAAGAAGGCCAGAGGTAATTATATATTTTCCACTATATTCAGTACACAGTTTTAACTGTCTTGTCAGAAATAGTAGGAAAGAGGATGTTAGTTTGTTTCTTAAATTTCTGCATCTAAAACTGTCACTATACCGGATAAAAAGTTCAGATGCTACTTTTTTTAAAGATTGAGGCCTTTATATTAGAAGAGCTTTGTGTTTGTTTTGAGCTCTGTATTATTCTTGAATCACAGGTTTTCTTTCGAATGATGGAAAAAATACTGGAAACCTTTTCTACGTTCTTCTAACTACTTTTACTTAAGCATAGTTTTACATAAGTTGTTAATTTCATTGTATTATTGGTAACTTGCCCATCTAAGACATAGGATTGAGTTCTATGGTCTCCTAGTAGACCTTAGAGCTAAATGAAAAAGGGTTTAAGCTCTCCTGACTGACTGCTATGACTAAAACTTTGTGATGGAGAGCACCTTTTACAGCATGGTGTAGAAGCCTCAATAGGTATTCATAAAAATAATAATCTGTGCAAATACAACCTCAGACGTAATTATTCAGTATTTTTTGTGATAACTGTCATATTCTTATTAGAAATATGTTTGTGATTAAATACAGGTGATGGAAAGAAAAGTGTCTTCCATTTCAAATTATTACTGGGCTATAGCGTGTTTAGTCAGAGTTGCATGCAAATATGTAGCAAGTTTGGCATTTGTACTTAAGTTTGTCAATTTCTATGTTGTGTTTTGCATCAGGAGACTGATAAAAAGCATATTTTTTTAGTAATATATTTAATAGGAAACTTAGTATATCTTGGAGTTGAAACAGGGAAGAATTTTGTTAATTGTCTAGTTTAGTAAAATTCCTAGCAATTTTGTAATTCACCCTAAAAGGCTGGCAACCTGGTAATTGATGCCAGTTGTAGTACAGATATAGTAATGGTTTTTTATGCCGTGCTGGTTTCATACTTAGTTTTTCCTCGGTTTCACTTAATTTTATGTTTCCTCCCTTGAATAGAACATGAAACGGCGCAGGCGTCGAGATATTTTGCGAGTACAACTAGTACGAATATTTGAACTGTTGGCAGATGCTGGTGTCATTAGTCACAGGTAGGGGCAGCACTGATGAGATGATATTGTTTATGCTTCTGAATTAAGTCACTAGTATCCTTATGATCAAGTATAACAATCATGCAAAATTCTTCAGTGAATTTTAGTACACCATTAAGTAAATAGGCATGGTTTTATACAACTTGGGGTTCTGCTGGATTTCTAGGCCTTCCCTCCTCCATGCCCTTTATCATAGTGATCTGTGTTGTATTTAAAATGCTTCTATTCACTGGGCATTGCTTTAACAGTCACTATGTTATGTTCCTTTTTGTTCATGTTTTCAAACTTCACATTGCTTAGGTAAATCAGAGACCATAAGTTGCAGCTCGTCTGTAATTGGTCTGGAATTCTTCCTCACCTGCAATCTTGATGCTAGTCAGTGTATCCTTTGCAGAGAAGGCTCATTAATACTGGACTTTTTTCTTTCTGAGGGAGGCGGAGTGTTAACTGTGTTGGGTTTTATCTCAGTTTATCCAAATGGAGTAGAGACACTTTAAAAAACTTAAAATTCTAGCATATGTTTTACAGTCTTTTACAGTTTGTTTTCTGTGCAGGTGGAATTGTATAAGAGTAGACAAGAGCAGATGGTTAGAGTATCTTCTTCCATTGTGTTAGACGATGATACCTCAATATTTGTCAATCTTATCAATGTAATCAATGCGAAATTGTTGATCTTTACGCAAGCTACTACGGTATATTTCAGACTGTTGCTTCGGAAGCATTGCTGAGATACTCTCTCTTCTTATCTTTTGAGATACTCACTGGCGTTTAATTAGATTATGTAAAATATCTCCTGAACACAGTCTGCACCCTGGAACTTTGTCAGCTCTTCTCTCTGAGGCCAGTCTGATTCTGTAGTGCAAGCTAGAGAGCAGTTAAGGTCTATTATAAACTCCCTCATCTTGCCTTTGGTGTGCAAGGCATGCTTTTTTGCTTGTCTTCAGTAAAAATGTGGAAAAAAGGTGGAGGAATCTGAGAGAAAAGAAATCACCCTTCTAACAGTTGTTTTTCAAAGGAGGACAGGTTTGAATCACAAGCAGTCTTTAATCTCCTTATTTAGTTTAGTACTGACCACTAGTGAGATATTAAAGCAATGAAGATAGGAAGAAAGCAATGAAGAAAAAAATAACGATAGTTTTAAAAAATTGCTCTATGTATTTACCATACTATTTTTAAAAAAAAATTTTATTATTTTAGTGCAAGTGGTGGCCTTGATAATGAAACACATTCCCTCAACAACACTTTACTTGAGTATGTTGATCTAACAAGACAACTCCTAGAAGCAGAAAATGAAAAGGATTCTGATACATTGAAAGATATTCGATGCCATTTTAGTGCCTTAGTGGCAAATATCATTCAAAATGTTCCAGGTATGTATAAATGTAACTTGTGATGATTGTCTTTAATAGTCAGTGTATTACAAAAAACCCCACACCAAAACAGTGAACCCAAAACACCCAACAAACCAACAACAAAACCAAACAAAACCTAAAAAACCACATTTTTTTTCTCTGATGTTTCAAAATACCTTAATAAAAATAATTTATGCCATCAGTTTGCATAGAACTTTAGCATCATGAGTTTTAAGAGAAATTTTTGGTGCTGTTTGTAAGTAGTTTTCTTATTTAGCAGAAGTCTTATTGTTTGGCAGTGCATTCAATTTTTCTAGACTAGTGAATAGCTTCTTTTACACTAGTGGTATTACACAGGACAATAGTAAACCTACGTCCAGGTGTTATGATGGTGAAATAATGTTGTTTTACACCGATTTTTCTTTTTATTTTCATTGCTTGGATCTGTTTCTGTTTTGTATTCTTTATTTTAAGAATGACAAGAGGAGTGTGTTTAACTATGTGCTTTTCTTACAGTACACCAGAGAAGAAGTGTCTTTCCACAGCAGAGTCTACGCCATAGTCTATTTATGTTATTCAGTCATTGGGCAGGTCCTTTTAGTATCATGTTTACTCCTCTGGACAGATACAGCGATAGGAACATGCGAATAAACAGACACCAATACTGTGCATTAAAGGTATTTTAAGACTTCTTGAATATTGGAAATAGATCGTTATGTTGACTTTTCTAATACAAATTTATCTTTTGATCTTTTTGGAAGTGATTTTCACATTCTTGTTGCCATTCTTTTTCTCTTCTGCCTGCAGGTAAATTTGCAACAGTTTTGCTTTTTCCATTTGGTAAATTATCACATTTGTTATAGAAATTTCTTAGAACTGCAACTAAATGTTCATTTCCTGTGACTTTAGTCCTCAGTTGCCTAAGGAAAAAGGCTTTCATATACAAGTACATTAACAATCAGATTGACATATTAACTCTTACATATGTCAGTTGAGAAAAATATGATGTAGTAATTTATTGAATAAGATGTTAAACAGTTCTTTGTTAGCCTTGGTCTTCCTCCCTTGACTGAATAAAGGATAGTTTTCTGATATTTTATTGAACTTGGTAAAAGTACTTCATGTGTCTGAGTTACTAAAATGTAGTGTTTTCAATTACTTTCTAAAGGCTATGTCTGCTGTACTGTGTTGTGGCCCTGTTGCAGATAACGTTGGGCTATCATCTGATGGCTATTTATACAAATGGCTGGATAATATTTTGGATTCGCAAGATAAAAAGGTAATAAAGACTATGTCAACACTGGTTTGCAAACATCAGTGCGCTCAGCGGGTACTTTTAACAACTTTTGCAGTCAGATTGGCCTAAATGCTTTAAGAGTAGCTTAAGCTCAGATCTGTTTTAGTAGTGTATATTTTTGTACTGTCCTTAATATATACATCCACCCTGTTGAGAAAGGCAGTCCCTAGTCACAGGCTAAGAACAGAGAAAATGGAATGGCGGAGGAAGGGACAAGGAGTAAAATATTGTGTGTTCTTTATAAACTCATCTACTAGGTTAAGTTATAGTAATAAGCAGAATTCTTAGAAATGTAAAGGAGATGAGATTTTGAACATGAACTGTAAGAGTCCACTGGGGACCCTGCAGAGTTACAAAAATCAAGCTTTGCATCTAAACAGTAAGACAAGCTTTGGATTTAAAAGATAGGGCTTCCAATGCATTGATGCTTTGACTACACAAACACACAGCTCTAGCGGGCTGTTTTGATTCAAGAGAACATGCAGGTCTTCATGTCGATGTATCCTATGTATCCCATTGGAGTTCCTGCATATATTTAAGAGCTTATCTGTATCTGATGCTTTCAGGTCAGTGTTCAGGTTATAGTAAGTGAAAATAGCAAATAAGTCGAGGTAGCCTTGGAACTGGGGGGGGGGGAGAGTCAGTAGAGCTATGTAGTTGTTTGCTTCAGTAATTTATGACTGTTGTGCAAGTTTGATAGAAGTGCCTGTTGTTATTTTAAACTGTTATTTTAAACAAGATTTGTTGGGTTACAATTGTTTTGAATTTTGTTGTTGTTGTTCACTATTTCCCTATCTCATTACATTTTTGTATGTCGGTCTTTCTGTATTTATAAATTTATATTGGTTCTTCTCTGGAATGCAGGTTCACCAGCTAGGCTGTGAGGCAGTCATGCTGCTCTTGGAACTCAACCCTGACCAGAGTAACCTCATGTACTGGGCTGTAGACCGGTGTTACACAGGTTCCAAACGGGTAGCAGCTGGCTGTTTTAAAGCCATAGCCAGTGTGTTCCAGAACAGGTACTACAGCATTTTTCCATAATTTTAAACTTCCATTTTCAAAGTCTACTTTCATTTATTAACTGGGCTTTTTCTTCCCACGAAGAGAAAAGATCTCATCTGTTTGTTTGTGTGTGTTATTAGAGAAATTTTAAAATGTTGTGTTATTCCATGCCATATTTCATGTAAATTAAACTTTATTAAATTCTACTTTTTAAAAGCCAAGTATAAATTTACTTACTTCACACTTGCAATTTTTCCCTAGGGATTACCAGTGTGATACAGTGACCCTTCTGAATCTGATACTATTTAAAGCAGCTGATTCTACTAGGGCTATCTATGAAGTTGCTATGCAACTGTTACAGGTTTGTAAGCTAATTTTGATTGATTTTTTAATTTTCTTTTAAAGTAAGAATTGGTCCTGTGCATTAAATTTTTAAAAAATCTGTTATTATTTGGTGTCCCTTCAGTAATGAAATACAATGTGGGGTTTTTTTTCTCTATTTTAGTGCACAGTTAGGCCAGATCCTTACTTGGCAGTGGGAGTGTGTCTGTTTTTAATGACCTAAGCACTCAAGACTTCTATTTTCATAATATCTGCTTTTTCAAGAGACAAAACCTAAACAAAAGTTCTTCTAATTTAGCCCTGAAACAGAGTAGCATATAGCTCAATTTGTCCAAAAGCCCCTCAGAGAGAATTATATTGCTTCGTGTCCTTTTACTCTGTTTGCTGGGATAGCAGTCGATTTTCTGATTTTTACATCAATGCAAAACGTTTTTTCATCTGTCTGTGTGGAGAAGTGATAGTGAAAATCTTGTTAGCCACTAAATATACTTTTGTGTATTTTTTTCTGAGGTTCTTTAGGGGAAAGCTTTATCTTACAAGCATCATTAGTGTTTAAAAATAAACTAAAAAAAAAAAAATCTGTGCCGCTTGTGCCTCTGGCCATAGGTCTTGGAGGTTTTTTTAAAAGGCTTTTGTTGTTAGCTAAATTCAATAGTAAAGTCCCCTCTCAAGTCACACCTTTGTTGATATGTCAGCACTCGCACAAACCCTCCCTTTTGGCCCCTTCTTTCTTCTCAAGTGAACACCACTGCTTAAGATCAGTCAAAACTGATTTTTAAAGTATTAAGCTGCTTTAGCTTTCTGCTGCATCTCTGCCATATCCAAGATTACCTTGCTCTTATCCATGTGCCCCATAGATAAGTAGAAATTGATATTGTTTGGAAATACAAACATTTAATATTATTTTATGTTTTGCGATAGAGGAATTTATAATTAATCCAGTATTTTGTGAAAGCTGGTTTCTTAAATTTGTGCTGGAAACTCATCAGCTGGAATGAGTCTTAGCTAGTCTACTCTGAAATTGCCACATTGTTGGCGAATACTGTAGCTCTCTGGAGATCTGCATAGGAAACATGAAATGAGAGTAAATACATAATTTTGACAGGTGATTTTATATAAAGATTTCCATTATAGTTCTATACTTAGCTTCAAATTCTGAACATTACTGTTGTAGATCTTGGAACCAAAGATGTTCCGTTATGCTCACAAACTGGAAGTTCAGCGGACGGATGGGGTTTTGGGTCAGCCTTCTCCTTTACCACATCTGTATTCTGTGTCATATTATCAACTGTCAGAAGAATTAGCAAGGACTTATCCTGAACTAACACTTGCTATCTTCTCAGGTATGGTTTTAAAACAACAGAACTTTGTTGAGTCAAAAGGATTTTCAGAGTGTATAATTCATGGTTTTCAATATATCGTTTACTGAAATCAGGACAACAGGATGTCATCATGATATATGGAGAAAATGAGTGACAGTTTTGATTTATTTGGAGTTGAAAACCTTTTCTGACTTCGTAATTACTGTGAAAAATCACATTGCACAAATAATTTGCAACTGGTTTTAAAAACTAGTCTTCTGTTGTTCTGTTATTTACTATAGATTGCTTAAAATTACTGTTACATAGCATTTATTCTGCAAACAATTGCATGAGGAATAAAACATCTTCAGTGCATTTTGCCAAAGCTGGTACATTTTTACATGCTCTAGGCTTTCAGTTCCCTCTTCCATTTAGAGGAATATGTATGTGTGTATACTGATGGTTTCTTCAACATACTGTGCGTCAGCAGTGTCTTCAGTTAGATCTCCTAAGGACTACAGGCTTTATCATTATGAAATTGCACTAATTAGCTAAACAAAAATTATGTCTATATCAGCATTATTTTAAATCAGTATGGTCTGCTGGGTTCATGGTTGTTATTATTACTAGAACAGCTCTCATTATTGTATTGCAATTTATACATGTACCTAATTTTTTAATGGCAGAAGTAAGTCAGAGAATCCAAACAGCTCACCCAGCTGGGAGACAGGTGATGCTTCATTATCTGCTGCCATGGATGAACAATATTGAGTTGGTAGACTTGAAGCCTTTGCCAACCATTCGTCGTCAAGATGAAGATGAAGAAGATTCTTTGAAAGACAGAGAAATAATGGTGAACAGTAGACGATGGCTACGAGGAGAAGGCTGGGGATCACCCCAGGCTACAGCTATGGTTCTGAACAATCTAATGTATATGACTGCAAAGGTAAAACTAATTACTTAAATGTTCCATCTTGTTCCAGTGCATTGTTATGTTTATGGTAGAAGATAATATTTCTTCAGATATACTGTGTTACCAGACTTTTCAAGAGTTATTGTTTGTATTTGTTGAGTTGCTTATGCATACAAAACTGTACCATATAGTTTTGATGCGTTATGAGAAATACGCAATATATAATATAAAAGTTGTAGTAATTGTTATATATAGTAGCAGTCTGTAACTGTATTTCTGCAATATAGATGTCGCACTGGATAGATAATGCCAGGTTGCTATATACATATGAACTCAAAGCGGAATTTTGGAACTGATCTTTTTGCCAGAGGCTGATAGTCCCTCCTCCTTTCTGTGATAACTACTTCCAGTGAAAAAAAAGTTTTGGTCACATGCAGCGTCCCTGCCAATTCTTGGTATCTTTGAATCCTGTTGATGAGAGATCATGTTTTAAGCTACAGGTTAAAAACTCTTGGAAGCCTGTGCTCAATGGAATTTTATTCAGGACTGTCTGTAGCTGGGAGAACAGGTCTCTGCTAAATNAAATGAATTAACATATAAACAAATATCTGTGTGCTCACATAATATATAAAATTATATATTATGTAAATAATATATTAAATATGTACAAGTATGTTTGCTTTTTAAAAATATTTATAACTACAAAAGAAAATAGTTACTTCCAGAATGTGTTTATAAAAATGAATATATGTGAAGGCTTCATTCTGGAGTGTTTAAAAGGCAACAGCTTCTTATTGGATCTGTGTCTCCTTTTTCTAGACCCTGTCCCACTAGGTCAGTACAGATCACTTTCAAACATAGTGTTTTCTACTTGAGTTTTCAAGAGAGATATTTATTTTGTTTTCTAGTATGGTGATGAAGTGGCTTGGTCAGAGATAGAAAATGTCTGGACTACTTTGGCAGACAGCTGGCCAAAGAATCTGAAAATAATTTTGCACTTCTTGATCAGTATCTGTGGAGTGAACAGCGAACCCAGCCTTTTGCCTTATGTGAGTATGTGATATGTCTCTCCTTAAGCTATTGATACTTTAATAATTACTTGTGCATCTGGCAGTAAAGATGACCAAATAAAAAATGTGAGGTAGGATTTCTGGTATCAAAATCTCCAACTGCCTAATAGTGTGCCCCATATTGTATGACCATTAAATACTATGAGCAAATCAAATTCAGTTATTTTGTTTGCGGTTACTTTGGGCATCTGTGTTGGAATTTCAGTATTAGTTTTAGCAAAACCTGGCCTCTGTGGAATGGGCATGGGGAAGGAAACAAACTAGAAAGGGTATTGCACCTTAAAAATAGCTGAGGTTAACTTAAGACAAGTTACTGCCTATTGCGATTTACTCAGGGTGGTAAGCCTGAAATACTCCAGTTGTCAAAATTCAGGGTATATCAGGTGGCCCATAGACCTTAAAATGGAAAAGACTTATTAAAATGTCTTCATCTGTCTTAGCATTTTTTGTTCCCTTGTCATTAAAAGGAAAGTTGAGTTTGATTGCTAAATTTAGATAAATTTTATTAGGAGTATACACTGAACAACTCTTTTCCATTGTGAAGTGCAAATCTACTACAGCAGTTGGGGTCTGTTCTTTAGGAAGAATTAAAGTAGTTCCAAAAGTAATATTTTTAGATAATTATTTGCTAATAGGAAGTAAACAGTTAGAACCTGGAATATTATTAAGTTCTTACTGTGGACAACTTAAGTTCTGCATTGATTGGCAACTGTTTTCATTGCAAATCAGGAAATCTAGCTTAATGTTGCAGCCCCAAATCTTTGTGTATGTGGTTTGAACAAGGTGGCAAAGTAATTGCATGGGTGAAATGCCCTGGATCACTTGCTTATTGTTTGTCTTTAATTTCTTTTAAAAGGTTGGAAATAAATCTCTGAGCAGTAGTGACTCAAGAAAATGTCAGAAATAAAATATGAACTTACTGATGTCTGGAGTAATCACTGAGTAGCAGCCATGCGCTGCTGTTTTTTGATGACCATGATAATTTTGCTAAAGGAAGATATAGTGGAAAATCCTTTATTACAAATATATATATATACACACACACACACATATATATATACACACACTGCTATAGTTACATGTTTATTCTTATCAGAGTACATAAATGCCTTGATTTTTCTGGGAATTAAATGTTTTTGCCTATGCTATAATGTAGGATAGTCAACAAAAGCAAGCAGAGGGTATAGTAAAATAAAGCACCTGTGATGCCATGTAGGGACAGAGTGGTTATTCTCACGTGACTAAGTAGTAAACTGGAAAAAAAACCCCACCCCAAGCCCCCTCAAAACCAGTTTTATTTTTTGTCAAAGCATATTTGAGAGCACTGCAGAAGGGCATGAGAAAAAATACAATGCTTGCTGTAAAAGTAATAATGTAGAATACAGCTATGAAGTATCAAAAGAAATGGTATCAGAGTACATAAGAATACAAACATTGTTCCCACACGTTGCTAAAACCTTAGTAGGAAAATATTCTACTCACTTTCTTTTATTCATGTGATATATTTCTCTCTGTATATAGCTTTGGTGCTATTGACAGCTGTGAAAGAAGTGGGGTTGGTTTTAGAACTGGATAAGTTTCAAGTATGTCTACTTGCACTGCAGGTAGATATTCTAGCAAGTTGTGGTATTCTAGTCTCTTTATTTTCCATGCTTGTGTGTGTGTTTAATTAGGTCACTGCAATAAGATTTTTATTTTTGTACATGCTGTCTTATATACATATACTTGGTTTTGATGGCAGGTAAAGAAAGTTATTGTTTATTTGGGTAGAGATAAAACAATGCAACTACTAGAAGAGCTGGTGAGTGAACTTCAGCTTACAGATCCTGTCAGTTCAGGAGTCACCCATATGGATAATCCACCATATTATCGCATTACTTCTGGTTACAAAATCCCCTCTGTCACTTCAGGTAAGAATTATTAACTTAAAATTTTATTATTGTGAATTCTAAACACACTATTATAACATTGGAGTTAATCTGTAAATATTCAATAGGAGTACAATATTCTTCTAAAAACTGATTGAGATGCAAAGGTTGTTTTACAAGATCTACAGGTTTTGGCATACCTAGATTTTTATAAAAGAGCATCTGAAAGGTTCACAAGGAACAGGCTTGTATTAATATATGCGTTAGACTTGGTCTGTGATCAGATCTTGTATTGATAACCCTCACTGCATCACTTACATCAATTCAGTCAAACAAGTGGGAAAATTTATTTAATTTTAAATCCATGTAAATTGTTATATTTTAAGTTCTCTTAGAGACACGAGCTGTGTCTGTTGGAATTTGTTTAAGAGGATTTAAGTGAACTTACTCAGGAGAATTTTTTTAGTAATAATTAACAATAGATTAATCATGAAAAAAAAACAGAACGCTGAGAATATAAGAAGCGTCCACCTCCATGCCTCACTCTAAGAACATGCAGATAAATATTGGAGCAAAGCTGTCTGATTTTGGTGAAACAACTTTCAAAGTGTGTCACAAAAGAAGTAGGTGGAAGGGTATCTGATCAAGGACTTAGCTTTTTTGTTGCAAAGCTGTCGATGTTGTGAAGCAGCCTGGCCCTTTCACATAGAGATTATCTGGATCACAAGGTGGATGAGTTGGTACTTGTTCATGATAGTGTTCAAAAACTATAAAGATATTAAGGGACTTCTGCACTTAAGCATAATTGAGAGCAGCAAAATCTCTGGGGAGGGTCCAAAATTAGTTCTGATTTTGGTTATTTATTCAGTGTGATGCTTTCAAGTTTCTCTTAAAAATAAATTAATATAAACTTCCTGCAGGCTGTTAGATTTTAATCTATAATCTCTTTGTGCTTTCAATTAAGTGTGTATCAAAGTCCAGCTACATTTTAGGGGTTGCTGTGAGGTATAACATGCAAGAAAGAAAGAAACATGTCACTAGACCCTGCTTCAAAAAACAAGCTTTTTATTTAATTTACATTGAAGCCTTGGAGATTCCTGAAATGGATTCTTTTGATTTTTTCCAGTTTGTGAGATTATGGTAGCAGCTCAGAATCTTTTTAGTCTAAACAACAATTTTTTCTTGCATGTGAAATTACCTAATTTCAGTGGCTCAGTTTCTATGAGTGATAATTGCAGTAGTGTAAACCTAGTTAGGGCTCTTGGCATGGACAAGTGAATAAGAGTAGTTGTGTATGGGTTGAGACTGCTTTTCTTTTTTATTGACCAATCTTTGTCCATAATTCACAGGTACCACTTCTAGTAGCAATACGATGGTAGCTCCCACAGATGGAAACCCTGACTGTAAACATATAAAAGACAGTATTGAAGAGAAGTAAGTATCTACTGAAAATTGAATTGCAGGAATTCTTGGTAGGTACTATTATATAAATACCTGCATCTCAATGGCTCCAGGTGTGTCTGCATTGCAGGTAATAATAGGACTGTAAGTTTTAAGTAACAGATCTGGAATACTGTTTGGGGTTTTGAACTGGAAAAAAAGAAATTCACAGAAAGGTTCATCGGGCACTGGAACAGGCTGTCCGGGGAGCTAGTTGAGTCCCCATCCATAAAGGTAGTTAAAAGACAGGTAGATGAGGTGCTCAGGGGCATGGTTTAGTGATAGGTAGGAATTGTTGGAATCGATGATCCTGGAAGTCTTTTCCAACCTAGTGATTCTGTGATTCTATTAACTGTGGCAACCTCAATTGTAATCTGAACTCAATAAGCTGTAGAGAAAACTGAGTAAATGAAGGGACCAGTGCAGGTCAGGCTTCGTGTTGCTGTAGCTATATTGTTATTGATACCCAAGTTACACTGAATTGTATGTATTTGCATAAGAGGAGTTATATTGCAGGTGGATAAAGTTACATCAAGGGCAAACGTTATTAGTAATGTAGTCAATTTGCAAATAGATTTCCTAGCTCACTAGGAGTCAACAGTGCCTACCTGTTGAAAACTAGTTTAGTGTCCCTGTTAGGGGATTTGGATGCAGCAAGATCCCTTTCTGCTGGATTTAGAATAGATGCCCTCTCCCTAATTTTTTAGATTTTTAAGAACAATCTGGAGAAATTTGCCAGACGGGTATGCATGTGGAGGTGGTGGATATGGACTTAGTCAGGGTGCATACCTTTTGATGAGGTATACCATTACATCTTGGACTTGCCAGGAGGAAAGAATTTTGGAAACTTATGTAGAAATTACTTGGAAATTGTGCTTTTAGCACTCTTATTTCTCTGTTTTCTTTTATATTTTATCAGATTGACAAGGCAGGATATTGGACTGTTTGTGAGTCTCTGTATATGCCTCTACCAGATCAAATAGGAATTTCATTTCTTTACTTAAGAGTGAGATGAACAAATACTTTAATGTACTTAAATGTTAATGAAAAAGATCTGACAGAAATATGATTTATAGTGGGTTATCTCCTTGAATCCCCTTATCCAGCACTGATAGAGGTGTCTTATACAGCTAACACGCTTTGGCATCATATTGATTGTCCTTGTCAGATGAAATATTTTTGTACAACAGTTTTGTTGAAATAGTTTTATTAACAGACTTTGATTATTTTTTTGTCACAGAGTGTCGGTTATTAAAGCTACTCTATTTTTTCCTACAGTTATGCACATCTAGACATCTACAGTGGGTTGAACAGTAACTTAAACCGTCAGCACCACAGACTTGAATCTCGCTACAGCAGCAGCTCTGGAGGATCATATGAAGAGGAAAAAAGTAATATTTTTATGTAAAAATATCTCTGTGAATATAAAACAAAATTTTCATGAGTTAATACTTTTTGCTGAAGGTTGAGGAAATAGGCATTATCAGTGGGTTTTGCACAAACCTATTAAATAAAAAGCATTTCTTTACATTCTTTGGTCTTAGTACTACTATTGAAGTATAGCACAGATTTGATCACAATAGAATAATAATTCTTTCCCTTGTCCTCTGAAATGAGTTGTGAACATCTTCTGAAATGAAGCAGTTTTACTCTATTTGCCAGTACCAGCACCAAAGGCAGACAGACCTTTAGACAGAAGAAATAAGAGAGATTAGCAGGCAGGAGATGAATGAGGAAAAAGATGATGGAAAAGAAGTTAAAAACCCAGAAAATTATAAGAAATTGTGCTTTTAAGTGATGGTGGTCCTTGACCTGTTTAAAAGAAAAAAGGTACAAAACCTTCTGAGAAGCCATAGCAAAGGAAAGTATAGCAGGGAAAAAGGATCTTGTGTACGTCTGATTTTTAAGCTTGTTTTGTATGTTTGTTTTTGGTTATTCTTTTGTGATCTAAGGTCTGTTTTTTTCTGAGGTGCAGAGGTAAGGAAAGAGCTAGAAATCTCTCCATAAATGCTATATACTTTTGGCAACTTTTCTTTAACAAGTGCTTTGTACTACATATAAAATCATTGTGATAATGCTAGGGAAAGCTAAATAGGTCATGTAATCAGGCAAAAATGAGGACAGTGGTCAGACAGTAAATGATGTGTTGCATTAGTGGGTTCTTTGTGGTTTGTCAGAGTACTGGTCTGACTGAAGCTCTTGTTTCAGCTTACAAGCTGTTAGTGACTGAAATGACTTTGTACTTCAACGCTGTGTAGGACTATCACTTATATTTCAGTCTGATCCAGATCACTATAGTGCTCCTGCAGACTGTCTTCTTAGGTTTACTCAGTTTTTTATGGATGGTTGATTTTGCTACTAGTTAAGTTGTTTGGGATGGTACAGGATGTGATATGGTGCTGTCTTTTCCTTACCTTTGTTGTGCTACTGCACAACAGAATGTAATTTCTGTGTTTTGAGCATTGCATTTCAGTATGGAACCTAGTGTGTGCCATGCTGTATTGAAGCAGCCGAGTCCATTAGGATGTCCTTATGCCCTCCTTAATGACTATGCTGTGCTGTCTATAAAGGTTAGAGTGAATTTGTGGTTCGTATTACCTCTTTCAAGAACTTCTGAAACTTCTACAGCTATACTTCAAAAAGGACAACTAGTAGAACCACTGGAACACTGACCTGTTGAGGCAATCTCCTTATTTGTTTCTAGCATTAACTGGTCATTCTCAAGTCCAGCATCTCTCATTTAGAAACAGAGGAAAACATTTGGGATGTGCAACACAATATACTCTCAGTACCAAATAGCTGATGTGTTTCTCCCACTTTAGAAGCTTGCTTAATCAAAACCTAAATATCTTTCTGTGTTATCTTGACAAATTTTCTTATTTTCTGAGCAGTGACTTTTGTCCCAGTCTCGGATTGGACTGCACTGCTGTGAAAGTGGCAAGTTTGAGTTACCCCATGTATGAGGCAGGCATTAATCTGACACGTAGAACTGGTAGATTTTTGCTAGTGAAACCTTTAAAGAGTTGCTCTTGATACATACTTCATTAGCTCATGCAGCTCTTCAAAATGAGTTCAGTATGATCTTGGGACACAGCCTTAACTCCCTATCTGACATGAGGTTTGAAATTCAAGGAAATAAGTCTAGACCATTGCACTGGTTTTTTTGTTATGTGTGTCCATGTTCCCTATGTGCATCCACTGATTTTATGAACCTGTTCAACCACATCTTAGTGTTCTGTGTGTGGCTTCTGTAGATCCATCCTTATGCTAAAAGAAATAACCACTTTTTTCTTTTTTAAAAACTTTGTCCAACTATTACTGGTTATGACTGGTTCCTCCTCCCTCGTCTCCCAGATCTCAGCTTCTCAAGAATTTAAAAATATTTCTTTAGAAGGCTGTATATTACAGAAATATTTTTTTCCCCTGGTTTAATTATCTTTTGTGTTAGGTGATTCAATGCCTCTATATTCAAACTGGCGGCTGAAGGTGATGGAGCACAATCAAGGAGAGCCTCTACCTTTTCCACCTACTGGAGGTTGCTGGTCACCACTGGTGGATTACTTGCCTGAAACTTCTCCTCCAGGCATGTCTCTTCACAGGTAACTGTTGCAACAATGCTGATGCAATTCATTATGTTTTAATTGTGTTGCACAAACATAGTAATTTAGAGATATGAGATTAAAGACAGTTGATTTAAAGATGGTAGATAGAGTAGATTTATATTCTGCAGTTTTACTCACAGATTTAGCAGTTTGAACTTCTTAAGCCTTTTAATTTGGAAGACTAAAGATTTTCTGTCTTTGTTGTGGGCATTCATCTTGTCCCTTAATACAGCTTCATGGACGTTTATAGACTTAGAGTACTGTTTAGTAGTGTGGTAAGCTATTTGCAGCTCTTCATAAAGTTCATTCATTATGCTCTTCTAACAAATTTGGTTTTTGCTTTTAGATGCAACATAGCAGTGATCCTTTTAACTGACTTGATAGTTGACCACAGTGTAAAGGTGGAATGGGGAGGATACTTGCATCTTTTGCTTCATGCAATTTTTATAGGTAACTAAATTCTTATAGAAATACTCATAATTTAGGAATTGTAGCTATTTGTGTAACTCTTCTACATCTAAATTTAATGTTTGCCATGTTAGTATTTACAATATTTTAAAGATTACAACTAAATTTCAGCTTGAATATAACTAAGAGGTTTTTAGAATTGTTTGAAGCCACTTTGTCAATCACTTTTCTTTCTCCTTGAAGAATGTGCAGTAAAATTCATTTTTTTTCCTTCTGTTTCTCTGTGTAATAATTTTCATACAGAGTGCATCTTAAGTTGTTATTGTTCAGTGAGAAACAGAAGGATATATTAATGTTGGTTTAACTGTGCTTTCTGTTTGATGTTGAAACACTGAAAAAAATCACTTATTTTTAGTGTATTATGTATGTATTATTTAATAAAATATAACAGACCCATTTGAATTCTCCTATTTTTTTAATAATTGAATTTTATATACTGTTTGAATTTAATAAACCTTTTCTATTTTCCTTTTGCGTTAGGTTTTGACCACTGTCACCCTGAAGTCTATGAGCATTGTAAACGACTGCTCTTGCATCTGTTGATAGTGATGGGATCTGGCAGTAATGTCCAGTCTGTTGCCTCTGTCCTACTCAGAAACAGAGAGTTCAATGAGTCCAGGGTGCTTACTGTCAAGCAAACTACCCATTTAGATTATACTTTCACAGGTACGCTTTAGATTTATTAAGTGTTGCTTGTTAAAATTACATGGAAAGTAATCTTTTCTTCCAGGACTTATTAAAATATGTGTTATTTGTAATATTTTCCAGAACCATTGGCACTTCAAAACCTATTTTATGTAAGCTCGGTCTAGCTGTTTAAAATGTATTTAAATTAAGTCAAAATGAACACAGTTCATGTTACCTCTGTGTCCAGTTACCAGAGTTGGGGGCACAGTTGAATGACTAAATGACAGTGGCAACCACAGAGGAAACTGTTTTGGATCTGTAATACAGCAGGTTTTATGATGCACTTGAAAATAAAAACCAAGTAGATACACTTCTCACTTGGTTATACCAACTTTAAATTTCTGGCTTTTGTCAGTTAGCTTGTTGAACAACGCAATTATATCCAAATACTCTTTTGCAATGTTGCCCTTTAATGTTCATGTAACAATGCAGTATTGTAGTTCTGCAGGAGGTTATGTTTTATATGTATTTCTTTATGAAAGTAACGTTGAGACAATGTGAGCCTATTGTAGCTTCTAAAGAAATGTTAAGTAGTTAATTTTGTTGAAACCTGGTATTTCATGGTATTTCAGTAGGTGGCAGCATATTGCTATGCAATCCATTCTGCTTTGTTCACATCAGAAGTGGTTTTGTAACTGACTGAAACTATTTATCACTTTTCTGAATATGATATTCCTGGCAATGAGGAAATAAAAATGGGCGTAGTGGAGGAATTCTTTTTTGTAAACTTATTCACAGAAGTTTACCAGTGCACCCATATGGTGATCTATACAAACCATTCCATTTCCTAATCTTTGCAGTAAAACTCTCTAAATGTGACATGTTTTTTTGCTGTTATCAAAACAGAAATGTCTGATAGAAACTAGAATGAGATTGGCATCACACATTTCCAGCTGAGGATTAATATAAGGTTCTTACAAGTGTGCATGCCTAGCACAAGGTCAAACTAATGTTAAATTTTATTTGAACCAGCCAAGAACCCAGCTCTCTGGAGTGAAGATTTGTGCTGGATGTCACAGTTTCAAACCTGTGTATAGTTGTGAAAGTAAAATATTTACCACTTTCTTTTCCTTGCCAGTTCACTTTCTCCTAGCGCTTCATGGATAGGTACAGGTGTAACGGGAGAAGCTACCACAGCTGTATTTTATTGCTGCATAGTTTTTTTAAATAGAGAGAAAATCTTACATCAGCAAGATACATTAATTTCACAGAGACTTTGTGCAGCCAGGGAGTCTCTACTTAGAATTCATTCTATAGTGAATATTTAGTGTTCACTGATTTAAAGTTCTGTCAGTTATGTTGAGACTGAATTTTAATGAAAAAAAAAATCTACGCATTATTAGGAAGTAGTTTAATATCATTTGTCTCAATTTATTAAGATTAAATGCTTTGGAGACCAGTGATATTATTTCACTGTATTACCAGTACAAAACCAAACATAATACAGTTCTTTTTAAGAAGGATCTCGCAGTTCCTTATGAAGGGGTTGTAATGCAAAGACATAGAAATATCAGACTTGTTCATTTCACTGTAATTTTACATCCATGAAATTATTTGCATTACATTTGCTAAATTATTGATTTTTGATGGCTCTTTCTTCATTTTATATATTTAACATTAGCAGTCAACAACTCAGAGCAATCTTGTTTCTATTTCAGCGGGCGTCCATGATTTTATACCTGATTACCAGCCCTCCCCAATGACAGACTCAGGGCTTAGTTCAAGTTCTACCTCTTCTAGCATCAGCTTAGGAAATACAAGTGCTGCCATTTCTCATCTGCAAACGACAATCCTCAATGAGGTTGACATTTCAGTAGAGCAGGATGAAAAAGTGAAAACTCTTATAGAATTTATTACCTCAAGGTAAGATTTCAATTTTCTTTTTTGGTAAGACATGTTTTATGGATATACAGCAAAATCCTTACCATTTAGCATCGTGCTGTTGAATTTTGTCACTTGTTTTATCACCAGAAAGAGACAGTTTAATCCTGAAGCATTTGCATGTGATACAGCCTGTGAACAATTCTTAACTTTCCAACCATTTCCTAGAATTTTGCCCCTCCTCCCATGCCCTGAGTGTTTAAGTCTTTTGCCTTGCTCTGCCTAGTCTGTTATCTTTGTTTGCCATATGGCAGAGTTCCGTTTTCCATCTTAAGGATTCCCATACTAAAGGACAAGGGCTGGAATACAGAAAGATTATTAGGGAGCTACAAGATTTGTGTGGAGGTTATAGATTGCCTAATAGTGGAGATCTGACTATTCAGAAAATATGAATGAGTGGCAAAGAACATCAACAAAACAAGCAACACTTGTGCTGTTGGTGTAATAGTTTACATAAAGCCTTCAAGATTGGGTAAGTCTGAAATTGCACTTGTTTCTCAAAGCTTTTGATTAATTATGCCAACAAAGAAACTGCCCTTGCATCAGCCTAAGTTTAGAATAGTGGTATGTATTGATGTGAAACAAATGCCAAGAAAGGAGGTTGTTTTAAGAAGCATATAATAGTGTTAGTTTTACTGGTTCTTTGTTAGATAACTAAATATTACCTAACAGAGAACATCTCTTCCTGAACGTACACTGTTATTTCAGTTGTCTCAATTTCTTGTACTGTTGTACAATACTGGACAATTGTCAAACTTCTTTCCAATTTGTATCTGTGGTTTTAAGTGGTTTCTTTTATGTGGTAGGTAGAAGATCTTTTGCAGTTAAGTTTAAGGTTAAAGTAACACTTAAATAATATTAGTGACAAAAGCCATGTTTTATATTCTGTTTATTCTTGTATTTATAGGAAGAGAGGACCACTTTGGAATCATGAAGATGTTTCAGCCAAGAACCCTAATATAAAGAGTGCTGAACAGTTAACTGTGTTTTTAAAGCATGTGATATCCATATTTAAACAGTCTAGCTCAGGTAGGGTAGAAAACGGTCAATTCATGATACTGTGTTCAAGTCTGTAAATTAAATGATGTTTTTTGAATGTCTCTAAGTTAATAGTTATCTATAAAATCACTCTAGGTGATCACTTACTGCTTCTGAATAATGGATTTTTCTTGTGCATTGCATGCTTTAGTTCATGTTTCTATTACAATAGATTTAAATGACTTTTAGGAATGAGATAAAATGTCCTTTTAATTTATTTGGAACATTTACTATTAAAATCATAAATGTTTTATTTCCTACAAGTTTCTCCAGTGTTAAGTATGGAGTACAAGTTAATACACCTGGAAAGATTTTTTTTGTTTAGAATAGTACCCTGAGAAAAATATAGAAGATGATAGCATTTTAAAACTTGGATTTTGTTTTTCATAAAGCATTGTGTTTGAAGCATTCGTTTGCTTTTGTAGGAGGATTTCAGTTGGAACACCGTCTCAGTGAAGTTGCTTTGCAAACTGCGCTTTCATGCTCCTCTCGACATTATGCTGGGAGGTCCTTTCAGATTTTCAGGGCTCTGAAGCAGCCTCTTACTGCATCTACACTTTCTGATGTTCTTTCCAGACTAGTAGAAACTGTTGGAGATGCAGGAGAAGAAGCTCAGGTATTTGAAATCCACACCCCTCCCCTTATTTGGAAGCTGTTTGCTTAAATGATGTGCTTACATTATTATTTTAATGACAGTAGTACTAAAAGCACTTTTGGTTTGGTTGCTTTTTATTTTCAAATAAAGTCATTTCAAATATCAAAACAATTGTAATCCTGAATTTTCACCGAATGAAATGTTGAAAAGATGAGCTGTGCATGTTTTCTTCTACAGCAATAGGAACTTCTAGAGAGTTTGATACATCTCTTTCCTGAAAACAACTTATTTTTCACAGTTAGAAGATCCTGAGATCATCTATATTAAAAAAATAAAAATACAGGCTTTCTTTTATTAAGATCTGAACTTCAACTAAAAAATTAACAACCATCCATCTTGTTTTCATTGTACATCTGAAGAAATGAATATAATCTTTTAATATTGCAAAGTAACAGTATAGATTACTCCATCCTTAGAAATAATGCAAGCCAGAATGGATTTTGTGAATATTTGTGGATGTTTAGAAATTAAGTTTTTCCTGTCTTGGATCCATACTGCCAATTTGTGCTGCCTTGTAAGGGTTGTGTTCTAATTGAAGCATGGAGTAATAATTTAGTTCATAGTGATTTTATATTTTTCTGTGATCTTCCTTGTGCATACTGCATTATTTATCGTGACATGTGGCTTTCCCCAGGGTTTTGTCATAGAACTGCTTTTGACCTTAGAGTCTGCCATCGATACGTTGGCTGAAACCATGAAGCATTATGACCTCCTTTCTGCCCTTTCTCAGTAAGTTCTTTTATCAGTCAAGCTACATTACACGTTTTTATACATTTGAATTACTGAGGATCTGTATTATGAATGTAATAAAATAATTTGGTTTTGTCTTCGCAGAATAGTCATATCCTAATAGCAAAATTGCTTGTTCCTTTATGTTTTTATCATTCTGTCTCAAGCGAAACTTACAAGAATCTAGATTTTATGAAAATAAATCTCTGGCTTCCTAACTGACCCTCTTGGGTCCAATTTAAAAAGCAAACAAGCAAACAAAAACAGGTGTCTAAGGTTTTCCTTATGGCTCAGTTATGAAACATTGTCAGTTCTTCTGAAACTTCTCAAAAGTAAAGGCACTGGGTGTGTTTAGAAGTCTTTTTTTCATTAGACCCTACTGACTTTGATTAATAGTGTAATTTCAGGCGCATCTTTATTTTTACCCCATATCTATAATTAAGGTGTAATGGATCCAATCTTTGAAAGGTAATTTGAGGATCACGGATGAAAACTTTTGTATTGCAAGAAGAAACTTTTACTCCAGTGTTAATAAAGAAGAAATATCTTCAGTTAGAGCAAATGCTAGTCTGTCTTAGTCCTCAGGTTTATTGTCCATTTGAGAGAAGTGTAATTGAACACTCTGAGTCATTAGTGTGACTTGTTACAGACTGAGTGGTTAGCTCAGTGAATTTTTGTCAACCCGAGAAAAAATCTCTAAATGCACAGCCATCTTTCTTTGTTTGCTTTCATGGCAAAGTTTTTGAAGATGTTGAGATTTCTAGGAATATCTTCAACTTCTCAGTATCGGACCTGGAAGGTGTTATTTTTTCTAGGTCAGATACTTCAGACAAGAAGGTAATAAGTAAATAATGTCATTTATTAACTCATTCATTTCCATATCTCTATCACATCTATAAGTTGGAGTGCTAGATCTTAATTTACAGATAATCTTATACATGCTGTGGGGCAATTTTGTTGATTTTACTGAATTGTTATGAAATCATTTTGCTATTCCTGGATTGTAACAAATCGATTTGGTAGCAGAGATAATGAGATGCTACAGTCTTGTTCTTAGGTTGTAAGGATATTTTAGTAATACATATAGAATATTTTCATATATTATAATACTCTTGCAGTGATGAAGCAGAGTATTCACTGTGTTTGTATATATGTGATTAGCATGAAATTGAAATCTTTTTTCTTTCTTCGCTTTTTCTAAAGTGTGCATTATTAAAGTATTCTGCATGGAATAATGTATAATACTGATTTTTATTTCAGAACCTCATACCATGATTCTGTAATGGGAAACAAGTATGCAGCTAATAGGAAAAGCACTGGACAGATAAATCTAAGCACAAGTCCCATTAATAGCAGCAGTTGTTTGGGATATTATAGCAATACAAGGAGTAATTCTTTGAGACTGAATTTAATCAGTGAGCGGCGAGGTGACCGTCGACGAAGCAACACACTGGATATAATGGATGGAAGGATAAATCATGGTGGAAGTTTGGCAAGGACTAGAAGCCTTTCCTCCCTGAGAGAGGGAGGGATGTATGATGTGCAGCCCACTACTGACCCTGTCAACTTGATGGCCACCATATTTTGGATTGCAGCTTCGTTGCTGGAGTCGGATTATGAGTATGAATACCTTTTGGCTCTCAAGCTACTCAACAAGCTTCTTATTCACATGCCTCTGGATAAATCAGAGAGTCGGGAAAAGATAGAAAAGTTGCAAAATAAACTGAAATGGAATAACTTTCCAGGCCTTCAGCAGCTTTTCCTAAAAGGCTTTACTTCTGCATCTACACAAGAAATGACCGTTCATCTCCTCAGCAAACTCATAACAATTTCAAGGCATGCTTTGGTGGATCCTTCTCAGTTAGCAGGTATCTTTAGTAACTGTGTATGTAATGAAAATGTATTTTTTCGTCAAATTAAGTGTAGTCAAAATCAGTGCTGATATGCATTTGCCTTTAAAAAACCACCCTTCAGTTAAATATATTTTGCAGTTGCCAGTATTACAGCCCTAGGTAATGGGAATATTTTACAGATTATGATTATCTGTCAAGAAATACTGCACAAAAGCTTTCCATATTGACTATTAACTTATGCTAAACTTGCTTGCAAGCTGCAGCGATGCATGTATTACTTTTTGTGATCTTGTGCTAAATAGCTCAGTTAGTGCTATTTCAAACGTTTGCACTTTTTTGAAACAATGTGACTACTGCTTAAAGCTATCTGGTTTCATGATAGTTTTTCTTAATTGGTTCAGTGGTGATTTGATTTTCAACGTATACATCTAAACATATAAATAGACACTTTCATATGCCTTCTACATTCATGCCTGTTTAGGTACACATACATATATATAATTTCTATATCTGTATGAACATACATGTATCGTGCTCTAAGGGTTATTAAATACTGGAAAGCTGTTATATGCCTACATAATTCCACATAAATTAGGTCTTATTGAGATAATTAGGGCTCATATAACTGTGTTTATGAATGTTTTCAGGATTTCCCCTAAACATCTTGTGCCTACTTCCTCATCTGATTCAACACTTTGATAACCCAACTCAGTTCTGTAAGGAAACAGCTGACAGGATAGCAAAGGTATGTAAAATCATTCATGGGGTGTATTCAGGAGTTTACCACCTGCATCGCTGTATTTTTTTGCTCCCTTATGCAGTACTTCCATGTGATCCTAATAGTCTCATAGAAACAATTGTAAAAAGTTGTGTTTTAAATTTGTGATCCAGTCCTAATTTATATAGTTGGTCCTCATATCAATCACCAAATTTCCCCTTGTCAATGAAAAACTACATTTTATTTATTCTATAGGCTTTAGATGTAAAGATTGAATTTACTTATTAATGATATCAATTACTTACTCTGATCAGTATTTTTAATTGTAAACTTAATCAATTTTTAAGCATACTTCGTAATTTACTTATCATAAGGAAGTGATCCTTATTTTTCAGATTTATAGGTAGAGAAGAAAAGGGTTTGTATTCTTCCCACTACTTGTACACATTGATTAACCCTGGAGTATTTCTGGTATCTGGTAAAACATGTACTGGTGCATATCAACAAACTCTAGTCAGGCTGCTGGTAACTCTACCCTGACAGCCTGCACTTTAAGGAAGAATGGGGATAGGGGATTAAAAAAAGGTTGTCTGACATAAGAGGTGCAGCCATAGCCCTCTGGCTTCCAAAGTGTGATCCATAAATCATTTAACTGTGTGTCGACCACCTGAAAGAAGCACATGCCTTATGCAAACTCACAAGTTACTGTTGTTCCTTTAGTACTTGCGCTGCTGGCTAGAGACACTAAAGTAACTTTGGTGGAGGTAGTAGATCAGCTTGGAGCACGGATGCCACTTTACCACTACTGCAGATACTACTACAGTCTTCCCAAATACAAGCCCTCATAGCTGGAGAGACAGGTCAAGGCCTTTGAATGACTACTAAGTGCAGTTGCCCATTCAGGAACATTGAGCTAATTTTTTTTTGTTATTTATACCTGATGCATTTATTTATTTATTTCAAAAAACAGTTTTAGGTCTCTCAGCTAATTCTCTCTACTGTTTTTTTAGTTAATTACCAGGCTCCAAAATTTAACCAAAACTCTAGATGTTACTTGTATGATTAGTTTGATTTCAGTTATTGAAAAATGGAGTGAAATCTGGGAAAAATGCATAAAGTCTTGTAAATGCTTAGGTTAAGAGTTTGTCATTTCTAATACAATTAAATAGGCTTTTTTGCTTTTCAGGTTTGTGCAGAGGAGAAATCACCAACTCTTGCTAATCTGGCTCATATGATGAGTTTATATAGTACGCACAGTTATTCCAGAGACTGTTCTAACTGGATTAATGTAGTGTGTAGATATTTGCATGACTCTTTCTCAGATGCCACATTTAACCTCGTAACTTATCTTGCAGAGGTAAATTTTTAATAGAATTATATTTCTTGTTGACAATCTTTGATCTGTGTTACATTTACTTATTGACAATTTTACATGATTCTGAATAGCGGGGGAAATAAAGCACATTTTCTGTAATGGGAGAATAATAATTAAATATTCAGTGTTCTAAAATCTGGAAAAGGGATGACTACTGCCATTTTGGAGTACAGCAATTTAAAAGTGCCTAGCAATAATAATTCCTATAATAAAATACCCCTTTTATGATAGTGGTGTTTCTTTGTAGATATTTATATTCTGTACTACATGAATAAATTGCACATTCTGTCTTGGCTTTAGCAAAGCATGCTTATCGCAAATTCTAATAGACCTTTTATAGCCAAATACTCATTTAAAGATGTCCTTACCACAGCCTATAAACTGAACTTTTAAATTAGTTATTAAGTATTGCTCAGTCTGTAATCAAAGATTGTATGAATTATAGAATTCAGTATGTGATTTACCAGCCATTCATACAGCAACACTGTTCTTACCTTTGAACAAGTTCCTTGTGTTAAAAGTTTGTAGAGCTTGTTCTTGAAGTATCACTTCAAATCGATGTAGCTATTTTGTTAAATATTACTACATTTTCATGAATGAATTCATCTGTACTTATTTTGCCTGCAAGCCTGTGTATGCTGGCCTTCTCTAAGGTATATATGTAATTGGTTTTAGGCAGCTTTGAGATCTTGACATTGTATGAATGCTTTTATTTAGTTAGCAGTATTTTATTATTAAATGCTTTAGATCTGTGCTAATGTCAAAATTCAGGAATAAAAAGTGAATTAGGACAGCAAACCTTGTTTTATTGCATTACTTTCTTTATGTTAAATTTTTGAAAAATACGCAGTGCTACACTTAAGTTTCTTGAAAGGGAAAAAATATGTATGGAAGTTAACTATATTTTAATGTTTGTATTCACTTTTTTCTATCGTTAAAAGTGCTAATTAAATGCTGTTTTCTTTGACTTTTTTGTCTAGCTATTAGAGAAAGGGCTGTCCAGTATGCAACAGTCCTTGCTGCAGATAATTTACAGTCTTCTGAGTCATATTGACCTGTCCACAGCACCAGTGAAGCAGTTTAATTTGGAAATCATAAAAGTTATTGGTAAATATGTTCAGGTAAGTAATCTGAAAAACTATAAAAGCTTTTCTACGTATTATCAAAGTGGTAGTGAAAATACAAATCAATATTTTTTGAGAATTACTTTATTTCAGATATAAAAGTAGTTGTTCAAAGTTACATTCCATGTTGGTTTTGTTTTGTCCTATGTATTCAATTCATTTTATGCTTATAGATTTGTCCAATTAGATTTACATCTTCTGTGCCTTGTCACCTGGAACAAATATGCATATATTTACAGATATGGTTAACTCTGTGTATGTAGTTACAGCAGATGATCCTTGAACTATTAAAATATAAGGAAATGTTTAGTGCCAAGTACTGCACAAATGTTTTCTTTAAGTATATATGTTTTCAAAAGGACGTTTACAGTCACATGTGTGTTTCAATCGCTTCCGCTAATACACATCTGTGAGGAACATTAAGGTGCACTTAATGAATTTGAGTGCATTTTTTCATAAAGAAGGTCTTTTAAAGATGAACAATAGTGTTTTGCCCTAGGTAATTTGATCCTTTGTATTTGGAACACAGTTTACTGAAAATCTATTCTGCAAAAGAAGATCTAGCATCTTGCTGAAGGATTTTATGAAACATGCCTGGAGCATAAAACCATTTTAGTGCACAGCATCACAACATTCTCTTCTTTTTTTCCCCCTCCTTTTCTTTTTTCTTGAATTCCATTATTGCCAAATGTATTTCAGTCAAGTGCTTTAATCGTAATTAATCAGGAACAGTAGTGTGCCTGGATTTTTTGTTATTGATGGATATGTACTTTAGATATTGTTCTCCTGTCAGAGTGCATTAGACAAAGTGGAATGATTAGCATAACTGTAGTTTTCACAGCCTGATGCCTGCATGATTTACCTCTAACCTTTATCTGAACAGTCTGTGCAAGCTTATATTACCCTGGAATATAATCTTAATTAGAAGATGCTAGCCATTGAAATAGCAGTTATAGCAAAAAATATTGAGAGAAGCTTATGTATTTTTGATACTATAGATGACGAGATCATATATGAACATGTACAGTTTAAATGTGGTGCTTCTAAGCTGATAATTTTTTTTTAGTCCTCTGCAATCACAATGCATGTTAAAAAATTTGTTAAGTTGCTACAGGGTGGTTTGAGCTTGAGACTACTTTTTTATGTTTAGGATGCATGGAAATTCAGGAGATTGTCCAAGAATCATTACTTACAAAGCTTTGAAAAGTGTGTTTATTTCTTAATACAATTAAAAAAAATTAACAAGTGTGGCACCCTAATTTAAAAAAGAAACAAACGAAAACAAGAAAACACCCAAGCCCAGCCAAAAAAAAAACAACCCCACCCCAGACATCCTGCTAATTTTAAAAACTTGAAGATTTAAGTTTCAGGTAGAATCCCAACATTTTCAGGATTGTTGGAATTAACCCTCCCAAGGTGTGGCTTTTGGTGTAAGTCTCTTCAGTGATTCACCTCACAATCTCTGTAATTGAAACTGCTAAATTACTTATGTTACCTTAATCTTCTTTTTAGAGAGAGTACACTTAACTTGGGCTCTTTCAGTTATGTTCTCATGCTTTTACCCTGGCTTTTATAAACACCCCACCAGTTTGGTACTATACAAAAATCTTGTAAATGTTTGGGGTTTGTTTGGGTTTTTTTTAAGAACTTTGAAATGCATGAGGCAATATGAACCACAGAATATTGTTTTCTGTTTCAAATTGCTTACTCTGCCCATAAGTATAAAATAACTGAAGATACCAGAAGCTGAAAGTTGTACAGGATCTGGTGCAGCTGGCACTGTGACCTGGAGCTGGTGAGCCTGCTGGCTGGACCTGACTAGCTAGCATGAAGTGACCTGGTGCATTGCTGCTGCCTTCCTGGCACTTCAAGGTCTAGAGCTGCCCACCAGTGCTAGCACCTTGCAGCCAAATGTAGAATACTAAAGCTTTAGGTTTGGGGAATTTTGCAATGAATCAGTGCAAAATCCTACTGTAAATTAAAAATGGGTGTCTTGTTTGAAGTGAATGTTTTGTGATTTGTGTACCTTCTCTTTAGAGTCCATATTGGAAGGAAGCCCTTAATATTTTGAAACTGGTGGTGTCTCGATCTGCAAGCCTTGTGGTACCTAATGATATTCCAAAATCTTATGGAGGTGACATAGGTTCTCCTGAGATCTCTTTCACAAAAATTTTTAATAATGTCTCCAAGGAGCTACCTGGGAAGACTTTAGATTTTCATTTTGATATATCAGAGGTAATTATATTTAAGTTACAATGCAATAATGACTTTCTGTTGCAAACTCTGGGGTTTTTTTCTGTTGGCCCTCTGCTTTTATTTGTTTTAAAATAAATGTAAATTTTAAGAATGGCAAGTGGTGAAGTTTTACATAAATGTAATTAGCATCATAGTAAGATACCAAGATAATACAAAGATATGAAAAAAGAGTCTTTGAATTATGTTGTGGTTTTGCCTTTTTCTCCTTTGAATGTCTGGAGAGTTAATTACTAAAAGTTAATAGGATTATTCTCAAGGATATTTCAGCTGTGTCAGAGAGCAGGCTGATGCAGCTTGAACGTTCCAGGCTTTCATCAACTGAAGGGTTGTGCACTCAAGGGCTGAGAAGATTAAAACCCTGTATTGCAGTTTTGGCGTGACATTGGAAGGAGTAGAAAATTTAGAGAAAGGGTTAGGATGCAGAATATAGGAATGTCAGTTTTAGGTGGACACAACTGGAGAAAAAACTCCAAGACCCCTGCCCCTCAGTTAGTGTTCATTAGAACTGAAAGTAATATACTAATTCAGGTGATACTCATTTTGTGTCTGAAAAAGGGAGCATAGACAAATAACTGCAGTGTAATACAGGCATTTGAAAACTGTAGAAATTTTAGTAGTTGTCAAGAATAAGGGTTTCTGGTTGAAGCTGTTCATAGATAATTATTTATGATGTAGATGTATTAGGAACATTACTGAAATTGGTAAGTTCATTCCTTACTGGAAATATCAGTGTATAACTGGGGAGACAAGATTAATTCCCACAGAGTTCACTGGAGTAGCATTTGCTGTCAAAAGGGCTGAATTTGATGTCACTGGATTATCAGCATAAAACTCGCATAATTAAAAAATCACAAGTCAGCAGAATTGCAGTCTGCTGTGTAAAGTAGAATTATTCAGGTTTGCGTTAGCCAGTCTTCAGTGGATTAGGCATGCGCATCATAGAATGCTTAAAAGCAAACAAACAGACAAACTCTCCTACATTTTATATAATACTAAATTCTGAAATCAAATGTGTAGTCTTTACTAATATGTATTTGAATTTTAAGGAAGTATTTGTTGTCTTTGATAGACACCGATTATTGGGAATAAGTATGGTGATCAACACAGCGCAGCTGGTAGAAATGGGAAGCCAAAAGTCATCGCTGTCACCCGGAGCACATCTTCAACATCATCAGGTTCCAATTCAAATGCATTAGTTCCTGTCAGCTGGAAGAGACCACAACTATCTCAGGTATATTGTGTCTCAAGCACATTATACATACATTATAGGCAATGTTTATGAATAAAGAATAAAAAGTTGTTGAAATGTAATTTGAAGTCTATATTGTGCTTAGCAAAACAATAAATGAATATTGCACAAACTAAAAGCTAACACTGGTGAAAAATGGTAAGATTCTTTTTAGATGTCAGCATGTGAGATGACTAGTTAAAAATGCATACGTTTTAAAGTTTTACCTGGACCTCCAGCAGATGCCTTGCTATGTGATTTTCTTTGGTATATTTTTTAGAGAAGAACTAGGGAGAAGCTAATGAATGTGCTTTCTCTGTGTGGTCCAGAATCTGGTCTTCCTAAGAATCCTTCGGTAAGTGGTGATGGTGATTCAGTTTGGTTTGTAAATTCCAGTAGTGAAAATTCTACTGTGTTTTCAGATATAGGTGAAGCTTCGAAGAATGGTTTTTGACAAACTCCAGTAATTCACAGATCCAATTGAAAAATTTAAAAGAGATGAAATCACAAGTCATGTATTACTATTATTCCTCAACAAGTGCACTGGGCAGCATTCTTCACTAGACAATTTCAAAACACTATTTCAATTCAGCCAAAACTAATATTGCTGTCTCAGTGAATTTAGGCCAGCCTTGCAGGGCAAGGGTTATATGTTTTAAAGCAAAGCTAAATTACTAGGTTTAGTTCTTTGTTTTTATCTCATGTGTTTTTCAAAATAAGATTTGTTTTTAAAAGTTTTTGGATTGGAACTCAATTTTTTCCAGTTTGAATTAATGACTTCTCAGGAGCTCTGTTGATTGGACTAAGCCTAGTACTTTTCCTCAACATTTTACGTTCTTCACAGAAGACTAGGACTACACTTCCACTTTGGAGTAGTGTGCTGTACATTTGAGGCTGCACATAGGAATTTCAATTGCCTTGCTTAGGAGAGATTTTGAACTAGGTCTCTCCTATTCTGAGTAAATCTTTATCTAATAAGCTGCACTTAAGAGAGAAGTGGCAGCAGTCACTGAGGACTACAAGGATATTAATGCTGTAGTGAATATACAATAGAATCCATTGACAATGACCAGTGCATCACAGGCCTTCAAACTCACATGGGTATCAGTAGGCATGACAGTCGTAACTATTGACTAAACACAGGCTAATGGTGTTACTTCTGTGTATGACATAGAAAAGACCCCCATTGGCATATCAAACATAATGATAGCGATGACACTAACAGCTTTTGAAATAAACTGAGTAACTTACCTTGGTTATCATCTAGAATGTTATTTTTTTATTGTGACATATAAGTTCTTAGCTGGGGAACAATATCGATGGGAGGTGGATCTTTAATCTAGTGGAAGAGGTTAAAATAAAGAAAATTAGTACCTGAAAGCTGAAACTTGAAAATTCAAATGGAAATAATCAGCAAATTGTAATTTGTAAAGACAGTCATCGCTGGAAGCCGGCATTAAATGCATTTTTTAAAGTATGCAGTCCTTCCACAGAAATTGGTAGGTGAAAATGATATGGCCTCTGTCACGTGAATGACTATTATGATGGATTTTTTTGTTCACAAGTTTGACTAATACTGTGGTTATGAAAATGAAAATTCAGGGGTACATATTTTTCTCTTTATGTATCATAGAACCATAAAATGCTTGGGGTGGAAAGGACCTTTACAGGTCATGTAGTCCAACTTCCCTGCAAAAGCAGGGACATCTTTAACTATATCAGGTTGCTCAGAGCCCCATACAGACTGACCAGATTTGTACCTTTGCAGGTCCTAGTTTCATTAAAGAGAGGATGATTTCACTACTTTAACAATGTAGTTTAAAATTCAGCTGGTTTTGAAACAAGTAGCAGTCTGCACTTGCCCTAGTTATTATCATTATAGTGATAAGCTAACCGCCACTAATGCCATTAAACAGCAGGAATCAGGACAGATGAATTTTGGAGCTACAGAAGATGGAATTTTTATTTCTATTTTTACCTATATCTACAGGTCGTGTTTTCTTCTAATGAAGACTTGGAAATTGGAGATCAACAAACTAGTCTAATTTCAACAACAGAAGAAGTGATTCAAGAGGAGGAAGTAGCTGTAGAAGACAATACCAGCGAACAACAATTTGGAGTTTTTAAAGACTTTGATTTTCTAGATGTTGAATTGGAAGATGCAGAGGTGAGACCTTGGGATTTCTTCTGTGTATTTCCATTTGAGAACGTTTTAAAAATTAGGTTATGTTGGTGCAGTTCAAAGGAATTAGCAGCTTTTTTAACTAATCCAAATGGGAAGAATTCATGACAGGATTGAGTTTAACTTGCACTATAAAGAAACCTGTGTCACAAACTTTGCAGTGTTAAGTTGTTGCAAATTGTTGAATGATTGTGGGAGGGTTGGCATTTTTTGGGAGTGGTTAAGAGACTTAATCTGAAAGTCAATCAGTTTGACAGTATAAGACAGTGAAAGGTCGAACACCTGGGTGTGATGCAGTAGAAAACTTAATTGTGGAACAGTATGTTAAGAAAATGGCATAATTGTTATATGTTTCTGCATTTTGAAAACATGAAGAATAGCTTTCAAAGTTACAAACTGTATGATGCACTGTCTAATTACATACAATTTACTTGGTCACCACAATTGCTTGCATTGACTTTACAACATTATATCAAAAGAGAGAGAGGGGATATAATACAAAATTAAATATTGAAAATTAGTAAATATTCTGTTAACAAGTGTTACATTTTTTAGATAAATTAAAAGCTGCAGTCCAGAATTTGCTAAAGCTTGAAAGCAGCACTGTAAAAAGACTGAGGAGAAATCAAATGCTTTGCAGTTTATTTTAGTGCTGCTGTTGGAGTCTATACAAAATATTGAATTAAATTCAACAAGCTACTGAGAAGATATCTGCCCATTTAAATCCTATGATTGTTCTTTTCCCAATTAATCTAGCCCTTTTTAGAAATCTTGCTCTTTTTCCCACTAATACTTCAGGGTTTTTTCACTTTCTTCATGCATCCAGTGTATTGCTTCAATGCAGCCAATATATGCTTATTCTAGGAAAACTACAGGCTCAATACGGTCTATTGCATATACATGACCACACATTATACAGACAGAATTTTCTATATTGAATGCCAGTAGTTAAACAGTTCAAAATCATCAAGGCTCTATAGCAGGGAAATATTATTTTAATACTATATGGGGCTTAACAGGTAGGATGCCAGAAGTTGGAAACTTTGCTAGGCCAAGTTAAAGATTAACTTCATTTCCTGTATTATTTTAATAGCACATCATAATGAAGAAAAGACAGTTTCTTTCTCAATTACTTGCTTGTATACAACATGTAGTGCAGCTTGTACCAGTTCAGGGCATTACATGTGTATTGTGCACTTGATATACAAGCTGCCAAGTTCTACACCAAAGATACGGAATGTTTTTTTGTTGATGTTGCTAATAATTGTCAACAGTCTGAACTGGGGCTTTTACATGAAAATCTGAGTAATATTCAGATTAAACTTAAATACTTTAGCCCATAGAAGGAGTATTTGGTGCTGGTGGGATTCTTTCACTTTGTCATAACTTTTCACTTGTTTTGGTGCAAAACGAATCACTAAGAGAGAAAGAGACTACAGAATGTTTAGTTTGCTTTGCATATTTAACGTGTCATAATGTTCTCTTAAGTCACCAAAAGAGACAGTCTGTTAGAGGAGTTTTGGCACCCATCTGTGCACATTTGGAGCTAGATGTGGGATTTTCACAACTATCTGTAGACTGGTGAAATGACCTGATCAGGTTTTCAATCTTACTTAGATTAATTGTTGAAGGTTGATTAAGTCCTTGAGAAAACTGGAGATTGTTATTGTACTTGTTGAATGACACTTGTGTTTTTAAGATATGGATTTCACTTAGTGTGTTAGATGATTGAAACTGAATTATCCCAGCTTTAAAATGTGTGAACAGGAAGTATCCAGTTTTTGATGTTTAGGATGCATTTCATAAAACTGACACAAAGTAGTTGGTGAAACAGTTGATGAAGACATATGTTTTTCTACAACTTGTACATAATTAATGTTAATGGTGCTTTGTCAGTTGGATGTGGTCAGTTTAGATTTGTGTGTGTTAGTTAAAGAATTTCATCCTATGTTTGTTGAAACAGTTGCTTTACATGTTATGCTAGAGAAAATGTATCATAAGCATGCTGGTTTTAGTGTGTTGTCTTCAGTTTGTTTTTTTTTTAATCAGTCTCGCATTAGAAAGAGAAATTATTTTAAATACTAGCATTTTGACTAAAGCTTTTTTCCCAGAGCTTGAATCAGTCTTCTACTGTTGGCAAATCCTATGTAATAAAACATTTTTCCCTGGTTCTAGAGTATCTTTAAGTGTTTGTCCTCGTTCTTTCTAATTATATGTGTTTTCCTTTTTGCTAACCAGGAGCTGCAGGTAAGTTGCAGCCTGGTGCACTGGCTTGTTTTTCTGTTGTTGTCTGTGGTGTGTTTGTACATTCTAGTCAGATATGTAAAATCAATACTGATATAGTTATATAGTATATATTGAGTTACTTTCCAAGAAGGTATTCAAAAATATGCATTTGCCGTATATTTTAATTTATCTATAAACATAATTTAACAAGATATTTAAAAAATGAATAAAATTAAAGGGCTGATTGAAACTCTGTTCATAATACATTCAGTACTTGTGTTTTGTGTTTCATTTGTGTATGTTTATAATACTGAAATTAGTACATACATACATGTGCAAACTTTTTTTTTATTTTAGGGTGAAAGCATGGACAACTTCAACTGGGGTGTTCGTAGGCGCTCCCTCGACAGTATTGACAAAGGCGACACACCGTCTCTTCAAGAATGTCAGTACTCCGGTAGCACACCCAGCTTGAACTTGACCAACCAGGAAGATACTGATGAGTCTTCAGAAGAAGAAGCAGCCCTGACTGCAAGTCAGATACTGTCTCGTTCACAGATGGTAAATTATCTTTTTGTGCAAAGATTTTGAGAAGGTTTCACTTGCTGTTTTAATGGATAGGTATGGCTCACATGTTCAGCCTAACTAAAGAGGAACTAAATTAACGTGTCTAAGCTTCCTTTTCATAACACCATTAATGAAGAAGAGTTACCTACTAGTGGCGCATAACAGGCTTATAATTCTAGTGCAACTTTTTTTTTTTTAAGTGTCTTTATACTTACTATATTTGTTTAAATATAAGCACAAAATTCACGAAAGTATGTGTGTTTGTGGATTCCTAGCTTAAAAAATACCCCAAAATACTAAATAAGAACAATAGCAATAAGTTATCCTGTGGGATCCTCAGTTGCATATAACCATTGAAATTGCTAATTTAATTATGAAGCATGTGTACATATGACAGAGGAAAATCAAGAATGCTGGCCATTCAGAAGTTTCTGCATTACGTAAATAAAATTAGTTAAAAAATGACTGGACAGGGAGCAGCAGGGATAGTATGGCTCTTTTCAGACTTTCAGTAAACTTTGTATTAACGTTGCCTATAACAAAGAGCTCTTCTCTTCAGTGTTTTTAGTCTAGTATTTCACCAGTGCCAGAGACCTTTAAGAGCAAGGAAGGAATTAATTTTCTGGATCCCAAGGATAGCTTTAAACTTCTCTTCAAGGTTAAATTTTACAGAAATGATGTTATGCTTGTAATGGCTTAGTGTAAAGCTGTTAAGCTTGTAATATGTACATGAATTCAAATAGCTAACCATACTGAAACAACCTATTTCAAAACTAACGTGTTTTCCCTGTATATTGTTTGATAAGCTATGAAGAATTTCACATTTCTTTTTTTTTCTGTCTTAGCTAAACAGCGATTCTGCCATAGACGAAACAATATCAGATCATGCTGGTTTATCACTTCAGTCTCAAGATTCCACTAGCAGTGTGGGAACAGAAGAGGTGCTTCAAATCAGAACTGAGACCCCAAGTTTGGAGGCTTCTTCTCTAGATAACTCTAGCAACCAGCTGCCTGAGGTGGGGAGAAATGTGGGCTGGTGCATGGCTGATCTGGGCTCCTTCTAGTGTCCATAGCCACTTTGGCTTTCTTTTCAACTCAATTTTCATCTGTTACACTGATTATTTGATTTGCTTTTAATATTTCTAACCTGTTGGAATGTTCTTACAAAATGTTCCCTCAGTATGAAAACTGTTTGGGATGGACTGAGGGAACTTGCCACAGGTTAAAAATATTCTTGAAGGGCTGATAATGATCATTTCATGGTGCCAAATGAAAATAGGCTAATGTTTGAGATGCTCTTACTTGATATGGTTGAAATCCTTCTTGAGCAATGTTTTCTTTCAAATACTTCATTTCTCTGCCCCTCTCCCTGTCCCTCCCTCCCCCACCTTGTTTTTACTTTCTTTGGGTTAATGTGATTGTGCTATATGGGAATAAAACCTCAGGCCAGCTGTGTTAGTAGTTGGTTCCATTAAATAATCCTTTAAAAAGGACCACAGATGCTAGTGGTATACTTTTTTGGAAAGGCCTGTGTGGACTGAGACAGATTTCAAGCTAATGACCACCTGCAAATCTGTGAGTACTTCCTTTTTTTTTTTTAAAAATAACTTGAATAATTTAACATTTAAAAAACCTCATTTAAAATGAAACTGTCATCTGCTACAATTCCTACAATATTTAACAGGTGTAGCTAAGATCTCAATATGTTGGTTATTTCCTTTACTTTGAAGTGGCTTGGATTAGGTGAACTTTTTTTATCACTTCAGTTAGAATTATTGATGCAACTGGCAATCTTATTTTTATTTGGACAAGCATCGCTAATCCTGTCTTCAGCAGAACATACAATTTTTCTGAGTTTTCGAGAATTAAGTTATTCTTCTGTTTATCTGACTAGCTAGTGCACTGTTTACACTTAAAAATGAGCCTTCAGCCAACTTGGTGTACACAGTTGATTGACAGGTTCAAAAGCCTGGGGTTTCTGAACAAAGGCTCTAGTCTACCTGTTTGCTACCTAGAAAATCACTGTTATTAACAGATAAACCAGTCACCTAGCTAACATTTAATGAAGATGACTGTAAGAACAGAAGACATACTTAGAGTACAGCAAAGGGAACACATGGATGACTGGTTTCCTGTGATGAAATCATCACCTTCTAAAAATGTAATATTGTGACTGTAATAAAGCTGCTTTCCCCCACATTCTTCATATTTTTCTACTAGGGTTATCTATATGCTTTTTTGTTTGGCTTTTTTTTAGGTATTTGGTTACACTGCAGTTGATAAATTGTCTCAACTTTTGTAGAGCACTTCTGCTGAGATTGTCAGACCACTTGTTCTGTTTGGGCTTCATTTGCTTGTCTACTATATGCATTTGTATTCCAATAGAATTGTAGGTGAGGAAGAACTCTTAATTTAGATGATTTTTTTTCAACATAGGTGGGATGTTTTGTGTTAAGATTTCAAAAAGGAGAAGCCATATATAAGCTGTTATTTTATAGAACAAAATTCACCATGATAGAACTCCAGTCTTCTCCATTGTTCGCTTGTGGTACATTTTCAGGTGTAGCTAATTTTTATGTTTTCATAGTCCTTTCTGAAACTGCCTTTATACTTGGTTTAACTGTTCTGCATATCCCTTTATAAAATCACTATACTTCTAATAAGCCAGTTGAAAACACTTAAGCAAAAGAAGTACCAGGTTCATTAAAAATATTGAAAACATGTAAACTGGGCTGTAAAGTAATTTTATGACTAAGCAGCATCCATTAAAAAAAAGATGTATCAAATAAAAGACTGTGAATGCATTCACTAAGTGTGGCGTATTCCAGGTTTATTTTGTGCTTGTTGGAATATGGGATTCAGTCAAATACATGTGTTTTTCAAGCACAGTTCAAACACTCACAGTTATCTCTCTAAAAGAGTTAGCGGTCTAAGTGGATATTGTTGCTAAAAGGGAGAGCTGGCTTTGTGCCTCTTAGCAGAATGAACTTGAAAGTATGCACTCAATGAACTCACTTTTATAAATTTGTGAAGCCAGTAAAACTAATTTTGTTCTAATCTCTTATACTGCACAATTTGCAGCATAGTGCAGTTATTTCCTATACTTACTACTTTATATCTAAACTCTTTCAACACAGGCATTTCGCTGCATGCTATGTCAGTTATCAGAATGTTTTTAATATTAATAAATAAAGAAATTATCAAAATTTACCTAAAGTAACATAAAAATTAAACTATTATTTAAAAATGTGTTTGTGTATAGGTTAGATGCAGTTGAATTCCTTGTTTCTCTTGTAGGGATGCTGAAGAGTTAAGTAAATGTATGTGGTTGTTTCACCATAATAGCATGTATCTTTGCAAAAAGGGCAAAATGGACATTTCACGTTCCGATTGGGTATTTACAGTCCAGCTTACAACACTATTTTCAATATTGTATAATGAGCTTTACAGGCTTAAGTATATGAAAGTTTCTAACTAAAGTGGTCCTCTGTTTTACTCACACTGTGGATTTATGAGGGAATGGTTTACTAGAAGTAATTTTTCTTAGGTTCTGTGGCATTGTCAACTATATAAGTCATATTTTTAAGTTATTTAAAGAACATTAATGTTGGTAGTTCAAATCATGTGTCATGGCACTGTGAAGATAACCTAGGTGCATGTTAATTAACTAGTAGTTAGCACTTAGATATTTTGTAAAATACTTATTTTCCTCATACATACATCTACCAGACATGATCAGGGCAGCTCTGTATCTTATGTTAACATCTATAATAGAAATGGACCACTACTTCAGTCCAAATTATTTTGCTATGGTATTGTAACAGTGGCTTGCATTCCTGTGTGTCTTAGATGCACACTGACAAAATGTCTGTTCTATGCAATGAAATTCCAGATACAATTTTTACATGAAAATATGATAATTTGTGCCCTTAGGAAATGGCAAGCACAAGAAAGTGTTAATTTTACTCCACAGAAAAATCCAGTAAAAGCTTTCAAAAGGATTTATCATAAATTAACTAAATCTGAATTCCTTTGTTCAATATAGCAATGTTAATGAGTATAATAATGCTAATGGAGGAAGAGGAAAGGGAGAAGGGGTCATCAACAATTACCTACCTGAATTTTATCACTGTCTCTTATAATTGCCCATGATTGAAAGCCTACATTTAGAGATTCAGGCTTAAACCCTTAATGCTCCCCATGTTAACAGTAATACAAAAACCAGCAAAATAACAAAAATAGTGGAATGTCCCTTTTTCAATGCTCATCTGTCAAAATGTTGCTTAGTTATGCTTTAGAAGCTTATTAAAATGGAGAGTGGAAAGGAGGAAAAAAAAAGTTCTGTACTGGTTCAAACCCCAAAGGTGAGCATGAAGCAGTAGTTTTTGGTCCTTGCCTAGAAATGTAAAATATGAAAGTCTTGATTGTGTTTTTTGTGATCTAAATATGTTTGAGGATATTTGCAGAAATTTTTCTGGGCATATTCTCTTAACAGATTTAATTTTAGTGTATTTGAGAAATTGTATTTGCTATAAATGATAGGTTATACTCACAGATATTAATGCTAACAGAAGTGATAAGCATTACAGATAAACTGCTTGTCTTTGCTCGAGTAAAACTGTGGACAATCCAAAGAGCTAAATGATTAAAGTAAAAATGGATATTTGTAAACAATTTTTAATTACTCTGTTGCCTTATGATAATAAAAACTGATAAGGATGCATAAGCCCTGACAACAAAAGTGATAAAAGAATGTTCAATTCACAGGAAGGCAGTTCAGCAGTGAGGGATGAACAGGTTAGCACTGCTAGTGAAGACACTGGGTCGTATCTGCTACAAGAACAACAAGACTGTCTGGTCTGCCATGAATCTCTTGAGTTGGAAGAGACCCCAGAACTGGCTGAGGCAGCAGTTCCTGAAAGCTATTCTGAATCAATCTGTGAAGAGGATGTCACTCTCGCTTTGAAAGAACTGGATGAGAGATGTGAAGAGGAAGAAGCTGATTTCTCTGGTTTGTCTAGGTAATATTAATATTGGTTCTAAGTAACAGAAATTGCATATCATCAGTGCATGAATCAAACAAAGTAGGTTTTCTTGTGGTGTGTGGTTTTCCGTGAATCCTATCGTTCAAGTATCTAAAATGGTCTGAAATAATGATTGGTTTGCCTGTTACAGGAAATAGTATGTTGCTTATCAGTTGTTTCTGGTACAGGGAAAGCAGTCCTGTAGGAAAAGATGAGATTTCTTGAATAAAAGAAATGTCACACATTTCATCACCATTGATAGGAGAGAAATGTGAAAAGAGGTCAGAGGGCATTATGGAGCATTTTCTTGGCAGCCACCAGCTGCAAGCATTATAACATGTAAAAGCCCTTGAACTGCTCTGAATTATGGCAGAATCTATTTTGGCACCCAAATGTTCATCAGTCTCTTGTATATTTTGAAGTAATTTTAAAGTAAAATAACATTTTTCCATTTTCTAATTTGAGAGCAAAAATAAATATTGAGAAAAGTTAGTCCTAGCTGATTGAGTCATCTTTAAAGTGAAACCCTAAGTCCTTTGAAGGTAACAGTCTAAGAAGGAGAGAAAACAAACGTAAGACCACAAACAAATAAAAAGCAGAAACAAAAATCGAAAACAGGAAACAAAAACCCCAGGAAAACAAAAAATTTAATTGTTTGTTGACAATTCATGTGTAAAATTTGTTTAGAAGTTTGGATTGATTAGCACAATGGATGTAGTGTACGTATGAACACAGACTTATTGCATATTCTGTCAGAAAAGTCATTTAAGGACCCTGTTAGAGAAAAGGACACAACGGGAGCTGTAAAAGACCAAGTCATTTGAAAAGGTTCTACTGGGACAGGGACAGAGAAATTGAGTCTTCTAAGCCCATACACAACCCACTGCAGTACATTTTACAAGAATTAAAGGCTGGTAACAGTCAATAGTGGTTTATTTCCTAATGTGCAACTGAAAAATCTCTTTAACGTTTTAGTTTACTTACACTATGCAAGCAAACAAAAAGCCTTATCCTTCTAGTTTAAAGAGTGAGAGATGTGATAGGGTTGATACACTAGTTAGAAAATAACTGAAAATCTTTTTTCAAGCTTTGCTTACAGATATTATGCAAAAAATTTGGATCTTACCTTTTCAGCTTTGTTCTACTAAATTGAATGTACCTAAAACCAGCACATTCATGCTTTGTCTGACATATTTAAGTCTTAAGACATACTTGGTGCTGCTGTGATCAGGTATTTGTTGTAGAAAAAAAAAAAAACTATTGTCTGTATAAGAAATTATTTTAATAAACTGTCTATACTTAGACTATTCCTCCACGTACTTTGGCTGTATGTGTACAGTTATATGAGAACTGATGATATATATCATTCTTTGTAATAAAGAAAATTTTAATAATTAAGGTAATGATTATAAGTAGTAGCATTGATTCATTGATAATTTGATATCTTTATTGGAGGTTTGGTGCCTAATGGAAAGTATGCTACAGAATGCTCTTTAAACAAAATCCCATTAGATTGATTGCCTGTTAAAATGAAAGTGTTCCAATATATCTCCATTTACTTATGATGTTTCTTAAGGCCATTATAAAAGAGTATGACACTACTAAATGAGCTTGTGTTTCTGTTAAGAAAAGCTAGAATTTGTTATAGATATTGGTGGACAGTATGTTTAGATGAATAACACTTTGAAGAACTGAATGTTAATTGAGTTATTGGGGAAAGAAAAAACATCACTTTCTGAATGGTGTATGTGTATGGTGCTGTATAGAGCTATATATAATCTACATGTATCCCTTTTAAAGTATATGTGTGTAGAAATAGCATATTTTAATAAATTGTGGAGGCATTTGAGAATATAAGCACTGTTTCACAGGAGCAAAAGTTTTTTATTTTTAATTCTTTTCTGGGTTCATAGTTACCTTGGTTGATTGATTATTTATTTTACAAAATGCTGTTCTGAATTCCAAATACTTATTTTTTCTTCCTACCAAAAGGAAGGGTTTTTTCCTAAAATAATTACTGAGTAGTTTATTTATGTTGTTTGTTATTTGTAGCCAAGATGAAGAAGAACAGGATGGTTTTGCAGAAGTACAAACTTCCCCTCCGCCTTCACCATTTCTTTCTGCCATATTGGCAGCTTTTCAACCTGTGGCATACGATGATGAAGAGCAAGCCTGGCGCTGCCATGTCAATCAAATGCTGTCAGATACAGATGGATCTTGTGCTGTCTATACATTTCACGTATTCTCAAGATTGTTTCAGGTCAGTGAATTGCCAGTGCGTGGTTGCTTGTCTGAGACAACACCCCCTGCATTGCTAAAAGAATATATATGGTCACACACTATTTTTCCTTGATATATCTGCTGTTTTCATTGTCTAGGAGTGATTCTACACTAGAAAAAAACCCCCAAATCAGCTTAAAAAAATAGAGTTCGGTGTTTCTTGTAAGCCCTTAGTTCAAGTTGTGTTCCTTTTATTTTCTGAATGTCACCCTGGTTCTATGCTGATTACAGAATTAATTAATTCCTCCTGGGTTTTCTGTGGGATTCATTATTATGGGATTGCAAGCAACACATACATTAATGAATTTGTCTTGCATCTGTCTTGTGGGAAAAGCTTGCTTTTCTGCAGAAAAGTAATTGAGACATCAGGAGATCCACCAAAGCTGGAAGTTTCAAATGCTTGTCTTTAACTGTATTTTCCTCGGAGATCTGGTATCCAACACAAAATGCCTATTGGTTAATTTTTCTATCTCCCTTCTCCCCTTATAAAGGGGTTAGCTTTTTTATGTTTTCAAATTTGTACCACTTGGAAGTACCTTATTCTTTGTAACTTCTTATGGGATAGAAGGAGCATAATTATTGAGTTTTGTTTACAGGCAATGTACCAAGTGAGTGAAAAGCAGAATCAGTGCTAAAGATCAAGACCTTATGACTCCAACTCTCTCTTGTATCTCCAATATAAATTCTGCTTGCTTTTTGGTATATCATAATAAATTTATCCGTGAGAACCTCACTTCCTTTTACCACATTGGCACGCAGTTTATCCCATGTGTGTGGTCAGGTTTAGGGTTTAGTCAGATGGAAGGAAAGGTGGATACTCTGAGAAAAGGGGAAACAGTGGTCCAGGGCTCAGGCCTGGGCAACGAAGTGTTCAGAGGAGTTGATATGGAGTATGGAGGAGTGTTAAACTGATTAAATGAGACCCTGGAGGCCTTGTTTGACTGGAGCTTTCCATTTTGTCTTTTGGCTCCTACGCTGTGTTTAACTTTGCAGAAGTGAATATCTTTTTGTAGTTTTATTCTATATGTAACTTCCTAGGATTTATGAAATAATATACAGAAAAGTGCCTTGTTGTATTAGGCTAAGCCAACAGTCTGCGTAATCAAACAAAGAATCATAGAGTCATTAGGTTGGAAAAGACCTTTGAGATCATCAATTCCAACCGTACCTGTCCACTGCTAAATCACGTCCCCAAACACTTCGTCTACCTGCCCTTTCAACAACTCCAGGGATGGTTATTCAACCACCTCCTTGGGCAGCCTGTTCCAGTGTTTGACAACCCTTCCTGTGAAGAATTTTTTTCCTAATGTCCAATCTAAACTTCCCCTGGCGGAGCATGAAGCCATTGCCCCTTGTCCTGTCCCCTGTCACTTAGGAGAAGAGGCCAGCTCCGTCCTCTCTACAACTTCCTTTCAGGTGGTTGTAGAGAGCAATAAAGTCTCCTCTCAGCCTCCTCAAGGCTAAACAACCCCAGCTCCCTCAGCCGCTCCTCATAAGGCCTATTCTCCAGCCCCTTCACCAGCTTTGTTGCTCTTCTCTGGACACGCTCCAGCACCTCAATGATAGTGAGGAGCCCAAAACTGAACACAGTATTTGCAATGCAGCCTCACTAGTGCAGAGTACGGGGGGAGAGAATCACTTCCCTGGTCCTGCTGGCCACACCATTTGTGATACAAAACATGAACAAACAGAACACGATATGCATAGGACTGATTCTTTAAGAAAGTAGAAACCCAGTTTTGGACACAGATTGAGCAACACAGGTTGTATTCTGACTTTTAAAACTGCAGTGCAAATGCTTGAAAATGAATCGATACTACATAAAGACAAATAGTTGTCCAGCTATACTGATACTGAAGGCCTTGATGTGAAAGCAGTAATTGTCTTTATAGATACAGGCTGGTTTTATTTATTTATTAGTTGACTGCATTTTCTGGATCTAGTTTTACATAAAAATGCAGAGCAAATTCTGTATTACATTGTAATATAAAATATAAAACCCATATGCTGTTATGATGGAAATTTGCCCTGAAATTCTTAACACATACTTCTCATATAGAATCAGAGAATCATAGAATAACCAGGTTGGAAGAGACCCATCAGATCATTGAGTCCAACCATTCCTATCAAACACTAAACCATGTCCCTTAGCACCTTGTCCACCCGTGCCTTAAACACCTCCAGGGAAGGTGTTTAACCTCCCCTCCTGGCAGCTTTCTAGCCAGACTTCTCCTAGTCTGTAGCTCTGCATAGGGTTGTTGTGCCCCAAGTGCAGGACCTCATGCCATTGGACTCTGTCCAGCGGTCCAGCCTGTTCAGATCCCTTTGCAGAGCCTTCTGACCCTCCAGCAGTTCCACACTTCCACCCAGCTTAGTGTCATCTGTAAACTTGCTAAGGATGCAATGAATGCTTTCATCCAGATCATTGATAAAGACATTGAACAGGGCTGGACCCAGCACTGAGCCCTGGGGAACCCCACTTGTCACTGGCCTCCAGCTGGATTTAACACCATTTCCCACCACTCTCTGGGCCTGGCCATCCAACCAGTTTTCCACCCAGGAGAGTGTGCGCCTGTCCAGGCCAGAGGCTGACAGTTTCTGTAGCAGAATGCTGTGAGAAACTGTGTCAAAGGCTTTACTGAGGTCCAGGAAGACCACATCCACAGCCTTTCCCTCGTCCAGCAGCTGAGTCACTTGGTCGTAGAAAGTGATCACGTTATACCTGCCTTTTGTGAACCTGTGTTGACTGGGCCTAATCACCTAATCTAAAAAGCCAGAGGAGGAGGGGTAGTAAAATACAATGTAAAATAAATGTTTTTCTGATTTGATTTCTAGACTATTCAAAGGAAGTTTGTATCTATAACAAATGATTCAGTCGGCTTTCTTGGTGAAAGTCTACAGCGCATTGGAACAAAGTTTAGAAGTTCTCTGCAAGTGATGATGATGTGTTCAGAATGTCCAACAGTTTTCGTGGATGCAGAAACGGTAAAAACCTCAAATTTGCATGTTGAAATTATGTAACATACAAAGTGATGTTTTAACATTTGAAAAATAGCAGTGCTTGAGAAGATTTTCAAGTTTGAAGAAAAAGTGTTAATTATCTTTCTGCCTTTTAAAATATTGCTCTCTAACATCGCTAATTGAAATTTAGGGTTGTAAAAAATGATGCTTTAATAATTGAAATCAGAAAGGCATAAAAATGTTAAGTGGCTGCTATGTATCACAAAACTAAGTGAGAAGTGCATTTCTCCAAAAATAACCTCGAACTCTAACAATGAACACTGAGGGAACTTAGCAATACTCAGTGTTGTCTAAATTCCCTTGGTATTCTTTACCTTCCCTGCTTGTTCATATTTATTCCCTATTTTTTGCACAGAGATGAAAAATGAAGACTTTATCTAGCAGCAGCTTTGCCTTTTAAAATTGTGTTGTTTATGTGTATATTTGATGATGCATGACAAAAACATTCTAGCTACAAAATGAAAGCTTTGAATTGCTTGTTGTGCAAGCTGAAATCTCAGGTTATAATTAATATTAATGTTAGAAGTCAGCTCAATGTCTGCCAACAGTCAAAAAAACTATGCTAGAATAATTAAGAGACAGCAAAACAGAAAAGATATTGAACTAATGTACATATCCACAATATAACTGCATCCTGAATTCTGGGAGCAGTTCTGGTCCTGTGCTCTCAAACAAAACATTTCAAGACGATGAAATATGTGGAATGGCTTCCATATATGGTATGAGTATGTATGGTAGGATTTTTCAGCCCTTTAGGAGAGTATTCTGTCCATAGAAGCCTTGATTATCATGGAAAAGAGATAGAAATTATTTTATTGTTATTTGATGTTAATTATTTGATGTTAAGGGTGATAAAATTAAGCTAGAAATGACTTACAGAAACATACAGAACCAAAGATAGGTGATGCTTCATGTGATACATAATCAAACTGTGAAATCCTGTCTTTTCCTACATTGACTGATCATGTTTTCAGAAAGCAGCTAAAAAGAGGAAAGAAATAGCCCTGGATAGTATTTTGAATATGCTGAACAACATGCTGAAAGAGGCTAAGAAAGTGTTCTGGAGCAAGCAGGTCACCACATGCTTGCCCCTTTTTGCCCTTCTTTAAGCAGCTGCTATTTGACTTGTCAGATAAGGGATGGAAATAGACAGATCTTTGGCCTTGACCCAGTGTGAGACTTCTCTCTTGAGCTGGTTTTTTTTTGCCTTGGTGCTATGGAGCAACTCTGCTTTTGCACTCTTACTTTAGAATATGGGAACTAAAAAACCACTTTACAGATCATGTATTTCAAGGGAATCATGTGTAGTATTTTTGTTTACCTTACGCCAGTAGAAATTAACCAAAAGAAGAAATTTGTTTGGGATAAGAAGCTAGTGTCCAGCTAGAATAGCATGTGTGGGTTTTTTTTTTTAAAGTAAGTAATAGATAGATATATATATAAAATACAAATACAAAAAAGGCATACTCAGTATGTATATGCACACGAGTATAAAGACGTATGTGTTGTGTACCTGCATATGCATACACACTCGTACATTAGTGTTGTTACATTGGCAAATAGTGTGTAGATAAATATTTCCTTTCCTAATAATTTCATTTAAACGAACCTACTTGTTTATCTTTGGTTTTTTGATGTCTACCCACGTGTATAAGTTTGGCCTTTGATTCATTCAGAAAACAGTTTTCAGCAGAAAAATGTCACCTCATATCAAACCATTGTGACACAGAGCCACAACTTGCTTTTCAGTTGACATGAACATGGCAGTTGGGAGTAGCAGTGTCTTAATATGGTGGTAGAATAATAATCCTGATGAACTTTAAAAACATTTAAGACTCATTCCCAGCTCTGCCTAATGTGGGATGCAGTGGCTCTCCATGCCATGATTTTGTGATCACAGGCTTGCACTTGCCCTTTCAAGCTGACCAAGAGGTGACAGGGACTGGAGAAAAGTGCAGACCTGTTAATATGTGCAAGGGGTAACCAATGTGAGGGAGGAAGTATCATGTTAGAGGCATGATTAGCACAGGAAGAGACAGGAGAAGGATTAGTAAGAAAAACCTAAGTGGAAGTAAAACTAGAGGGAGAAATGGTGTAAAGCAAAGTTGAAGTAGCAGCCCCTTGGGGGAAAAAGAGATTTTGAAACTATGTTGAAAAAGGCATTTGACTTTGAGCCATTGATCACTGCTTTCTGAATACGACCAGTTTCTTATCCACTGTACAGTCCACCCATCAAATCCATATCTCTCCAATATAGAGGTAAGGATGTTGTGGGGGACTGTGTCAAAGTCTTTACAGAAGTCCAGATAGATCACATCCATTAGTTTACCCAGTGTCAACCTGATTTGACAGTTCCTGATTTCTACAAACTGAAGCCTTTGCTAGTGGTGTAGTTTGTATATTAAGAAGGGCAAGTAACCCTTAGGTTGCTACTTAGGTTGCTACAGGAGGGATCCAGCAGTAACTTTTCCTGCTGCAAGCTATTCTTTTTACACTAGCTCAGTCTATGTCATGTTATTCTTTTTGAAAGATCTAAAAACCACTTGGAAATCTCTTGGATATTAACTAGTTACTGTCCTTATTTTGGAACCAAAACTGTTGTTCACTGATTTAACTGATGCAGCTACCTGTGTTAGTTTACTAACACAAAGGTGTCATAAATGGTTTATACTCAACTAATTCTAATTTGATTGTTTTTCCAAATGTAGATATGGAATTTTATATTATAGAATTTAGATATTAGACTATGTGGATTAGAGTCAGATGTCACATGACTACAGAGGTGATTTTTTTTAATCTTTCAGCTAATGTCTTGCGGCCTGCTAGAAACATTGAAGTTCAGTGTTCTAGAGCTCCAAGAACACTTGGATACCTATAATGTCAAAAGAGAAGCAGCAGAACAGGTGAGTCTCCTGTATTTAAAAAAAAAAATAGAACCTATTCATCAAAAAATGTTGCAGGCCTTTATCTTTCACCATAGGTATCTAAAAGTAAATCATGAGGGGGGAAAAAAAGATCTTAAGTAAACTCCTGTTTCCTTTTCTTACTACCATTCTATGCGTATAACCTGAACCTGAGGTTTTTCTTATGTGTAATTAATTTTTGATGCATATATTTCTGAAATTAGCTTTTAATATATAAGAGTGGACAAAGGCAGTAACATGGGGAGAAGTACATTCCTAATTTAAAAATCCTTAAGTGTTTTTAGTGTGAATATCAATAAATCATGGTAATTTTTTTCTTTATGAATGCTCTAGCTCAACTGAATAAATCTTTAAACTTCATTTTGTTGACGGGATCTCCACTGACTGTATTGGAGGCTTAAACATGTGTCGTACATAGACACATAAATTTAGGTGCAGATGGATCCCCTTGAGGCTGACGTTTATGTCAGTTTTTTAGAAAGGTACAGTTTAGCTTTCAACGCATATGTTAGTGATTCTGTTCTTTTTGCAAAGAAACAAAGTTTTAAACTTGAAAATAGGTTTAGCAAGGGTCTATATATTTTTGTGAACCTTTGTGTGAACTTTCAGGAAGAAGGATACTAACTTCAGAAAAATGAACTAGGTGAGATTTCAGTTTCAGTAAACAAAAGAAAGCATGGATCTACAATCTGTTTTGCAGGTATAGGGAGGAGAGAGAATATAAGGGACTTCTGTTGTCGAGAGAAAATGATTCCTAGGAAAATTTAATGTGCGTTTGAAGGAACTTTTTACTGATGCCAGCAGTCTATGAGGCTTTGACAATGACCATGTAGGCAAGTTTGAGTGATGAGAAGCAGGGCCAGAATTCAAGCCGTATCATCTTGGCAGAGCTGCATTTTGTTGCACAAGTGGCTCCATGTTTCTTGAACATGCTGAGTTTATTGGACATTATGTCCTCTGCCTTGCTAAGGTTGGTGACAGCTTGTGTTTAACAGACCAGACATCCAATTTTTTTGTGGAAAGGACCTCCCAAGAAACACAGTTTCCTCAAAACTGATGTTAGTGTACACCACACAGCACTCTTAATGTCGACAAACTGTTTCTAGGATTCAAGCTAGCATTTCTGCAAAAGAGTCGCTGCATCTTTTTGCCCTGCTCTGCGGTAGTAATAATTTGTAAACTCATGAGGTCTAATATAATGAGCTACATTTTGCCATTCAGACTTAATCAGAAACAAAGTGACTTAACATTACCTTAGTCTGTCATACTCCAGTGTGTAGTACTTCATCACTCCTGCGAGAAATACTGTATCTTGTTCCTCATTTTACTGAGCAACACTGAGGCACTGACAGGCTAATTGATTTTCCCCAGAATTAGAGAGGGGGACTTGGGACAGGGTAGAGAGGAACTCCTGTGCATGTGGACTTTAAACAGTGACAATCCAAATGTTGAGAAATTCTCCTTACATAAATTCCATGTTTAGCCTGCAGTTCACCAATGCAATAACAAATGGTAGTATTTGCCAAAGTACTATGAGTTAGAATTCTGTCCCTTTCAGATGTCTATGAATTCATTTAATCTATTTTTAGCAAATTTTGCACTGTCACATAGCATATCAACATAAATTCATACCGGATATTATGAACTGATTTGAATTTTATTTTACTTGATAATGGATATCAGTTTGATGGCCTCTGTCATATATCTTAGTGAGAGTGTTTTTCTGTAGCACAGCTGTCAAAAGGATGTCCAGTAACATCCAGTAACATGTTTCTGTAGTCAGCCTGTCTTCTGCCACAGGATTTGTGAATGACTGGAGCAAGAAGAAGGTTAACTGGATGAAAGGATTTGTTCTGAAATAACAGAACATTTTGCCGTGGTTTTATTTTTATTTAATCCTCTATAAACAGAAAGAAGCAGTACTGAAGAAGAGGAAAAATGTATAGCTTTAGCCAGTCATTTCTGACTCTTGATAGTGTATCATTTAGTTAATTTAGTGGATTGTTTAAATATTTGTTTAGCATGTTAATTTGCAAGTAGTGACTAATTATCTCAGATAATTAATTTTTCTAAAAAATGGAGACTAAGAATTTTTCAAAGCTACTTCTCGGGTATGTTCTACTGGTTTTCTTGCTCTGTCCTACTAAACAGAGTATAGGGAATGATTGAAAGAGACCTCCTCAAGTCAAATAGAAATTTCTGTTATTGCAGGCAATTGTGCTGCGTATCCTATTCAATCTGAAAGCATTAAGGCAAAACACATAATGAGATTATTTAGATCCTTGCTTTTTTGATAGAAACATGCAGAAAAGTTATCAAACTAAGCTGGTTGTTCTATTGTATAATAAATATAAACTAACAGATTATTTAAATAAATATAATTTGCATGTTAATCTGATATCCTCTAGAATCAGCCACTGAAAAATTCTGTCCCTTAACTTCTTTAATGAAAAGTATTGGTTTACCCTAATAGATGACTATTGTCTCTTATCACTGCTGTGCACCATACTGACATTCATGTGAAGCTGTTTTCAAAAGTAAGAGGCTTGGGCTGTAGCTGCCTGAAACTCTGACCTATGCACTGAGATAAGAGAGAGGTGTTTTCTATAGCATGAGATGTCTGTTTTGGGGTTAATCTGACAAACCAACTTGTGCTGCAACCAAGACCAACCACAGACTTCCCTATACTACACTTTCAGTAACACTCTTCACTTTATATCTTTATAGGAGATATATGGGGAAAAAATAAATTGATGTAAAGCAAACATATGAGGATTATTTTGTCAAATAAGCTCCTGCTGTTCCCAAATAGAAACTTTAGGTCTTTCTGCCATGCTGAACATACATCTTGTAAAAACTTTTGGCAAATTAATCCTGTCACCTTTTTTGAGTTACTGTTCTGTTTCCTTGTGAGAAGACTGCTTTGACTTCATGTGTGCATTAGGGACAAATACACACAATCAAATAAATGTAACAGAAAATATAATGTTTTATGTATATCATAAAATTCTAGGCACACCCTTTATTCAGACTGGTTTTAAGATCTAAGAAAGATCTTAAAAGAGTAGTGCATGAAAATAAATGCTAGCTTCCCAATTGCTGGCTCCATTTGTTCCACTACAAACCTATTCCATTGTTGCTGATGAATGCTGTCAGATAAAAAGAAAAATGAGATTTAGTCTGTGCGTTGGTATCCATGTTACTAATTGAAACTGACACCATAGTGTTTAGAGAATTCCAGTTCTTCTCTTGATAAGCACACAGGCCTAGTTAATTCACTAAGTAACCTTTATTAAATTGAGCAGATGGGAAATCACATTTTTCCTTTCCTTGCATCAGACAAAGGTTAGAAAAAGGTCACTAAGATTTCCTGTGAGACTCAAGATACCAAGCATGCAGTATGCTAAATTATTCCTCCTTGTATGTATAGAGCCTGTTCTTTATTTCAGAAGATAATCTGCACTTTATCTCAACATGACTCATTCCCATTTCAGTAATGCCCAAATTACCTTGTGCTTGCAGTTGTCTGCACTGTACAGAAAAACATAGTAGGTACTGGGGTACTGTGTCAACAAGATGATCATAGAATCATAGAATCACCAGGTTGGAAGAGACCCACCAGATCATCAAGTCCAACCATTCCCACCAATCTCTAAACCATGCTCCTCAGTACCTCATCCACCCGCACCTTAAACACCTCCAGGGAAGGTAAATCAACCACCTCCCTGGGCAGACCATTCTACTGCCTAATGACCCTTTCAATGAAGAATTTTTTCCTTATGTCGAGCCTGAACCTCCCCTGGCAGAGCTTGAGGCCATTCCCTCTTGTCCGGTCCCCTGTCCCTTGGGAGAAGAGCCCAGCTCCCTCCTCTTCACAACCTCCTTTCAGGTAGTTGTAGAGAGCAGTAAGGTCTCCCCTCAGCCTCCTCTTCTCAAGGCTAAACAACCCCAGCTCTCTCAGCCGTTCCTCATAAGGCCTGTTCTCCAGCCCCTTCACCAGCTT
>WAAB01002501.1:32561-54823 GCA_013389865.1 Piaya cayana | reverse complement strand
ACCATTTCCCACCACTCTCTGAGCCCGGCCATCCAACCAGTTTTCCACCCAGGAGAGTGTGCGCCTGTCCAGGCCAGAGGCTGACAGTTTCTGTAGCAGAATGCTGTGAGAAACTGTGTCAAAAGCTTTACTGAAGTCCAAGAAGACCACATCCACAGCCTTTCTCTCGTCCAGCAGCCGAGTCACTTTGTCATAGAAGGCGATCAGGTTTGTTTGGCAAGACCTGCCTCTTGTGAGCCCATGTTGACTGGGCCTGATCACCTGGTTCTCTTGCATGTGCTTCATGATAGCACTCAAGACCACCTGTTCCATGACTTTCCCTGGCACTGAGGTCAGACTGACAGGCCTGTAGTTCCCCGGATCCTCCCTGTGACCCTTCTTGTAGATGGGTACAACATCAGCCAGCCTCTAGTCCAGTGGAACCTCCCCAGTCATTCAGGACTGCTGGAAGATGATGGAAAGGGGTTTGGCCAGCACATCCGCCAGTTCCCTCAAAACAAAAAAATCAGGGTGTACTGTCCAATAAGATCATACTTGATTCTGCACATCTTTTGTATTACCTCTTTTAAATTTGTATGTTTGGTTAAAGCTAAAGAAGAAGAGATTACCCACCAAAACTAACAAACCTGTAGTCTGCTATAGGAACAGCACAGTATTCATGAAAGAGTGCAATCTACAAGTTTGCATCGTGTAAGACTCCTTCGTCTCCCTGGCTTGTATGAACCAGAGGCAATGCTAATCTCCCATTGAAGAATTTAATTTATTTCCATCCAGTAAACCTCCACGTATGTCTGGTCACACAGGAGAGCTCTATCTCCTTCTGTTTCTAAAATAGTCCAAAGAAATATAAAACGCTTACTATCTAATTTGAATGAGTGCTATATTTTAATGCTGAGAAATTATGTTGGTGTTAACCCTGTTCAGGAAGTAAAGAGAAAATATGATCTCATTTAAGGAATGTGATGTCTTCCTGTAACACTAGCCCAAAGCAATCACAAGTGAGTATTTATGCTAACGTGTACTATCCCCATCTGTGGCGATGAAGGCTACGGGAAATACAGAATGGAAAGGACATAATAAAAACTACAAAGTGGTATATTGGAGTGGAAATCATTAGTGGAAACAACATTGTAAACAATTTCGTATCACAATTTCTTAATCTGAGAATGTGCAAGACTTGATTAAGTTTTAGCACACTTGCTATGTTTCAGAAGATGCTTAATATTGTTTATATTTATTTTGCAGTGGCTAGAAGACTGCAAAAGAACGTTTGGTACTGATGATGGTATTCATGGCACTAACACAGATGCCCAGGTAGGTGTATGTCATTTCTGAGTTTCTGGATATGAAATTAAAAGAACTTCTTCATATCTATTGCACAAAAATTCCAATATTTGCAGAGAGATTAAAAACATATGAAAAGCTTTTCACTTCAGTTATCGTACTATCTTTTGGAAACAGACTTTTATGAAGTTGTGGCCTCATAGAAAAGATTATTTTTAATAAAAGTTGGCAAACTGCTGTGGGTTCTAAGCTTAATAACACTAAGTAGATAAGCAGACTAGATACCATCTGTGTACCAGCAAGTCTGCTTTTCTGCAGCTGTTTCTAGAACAGAAAAGATTAATGGATTAATGTTCTGCTTATATGCTCAGATAAACTTTCTAGCCAAAACCACTACCAAATTTAATATAATTATTACTGTATAAATACATATGACCTTTCCAGAGCCATTATTTGGGTGGGAAGGAAAAGGGAGTAAAGTAGCAGTATCGCAAAAATCTCATTAAACACTTCTGTCAAAATATCATCTAACAGCAATAGATTAAGTAACCTTTTAATATTAGTTAAATATTTTGTGTGTATTTGCATGGCAGTCATCCATGTTTAATATTACTAGTTGCTATAGTAAGTGATAGCTTTTCCCCAGAGAGACTAGGGCTTTTTTTTTTTAACAATATCTTTATAATATCGTCACTGTAGATAAAAAAGTAAATGCAAAACTTACCATTAGTAGATACAAGGAGTCTGCCATCCAGCATCCTGTAATAAGAACAGATGTAAGAGAGTAGAATTGCAGGTAGCAGATGTGCTTACCTTTTCACAATGACATTTTGACGGAAATCCCAGATCCAAGCTGAAAAGAAGGAATTTTATTCCTTTTATTCAGTTGAACCCTATTCACTGATGCACTTGGTCGTGTTTCTTCTGCCCAGCAGCAGCAATGTCCACAATATGAATGAACTATTTATTCTTTCATATGGTTTTTATTTGTTCTCTTTTTTTTAATGGTTTTTATACTGCATCAAAGTTGCACATCTTAAAAATTTTAAATATCTCATTTGGATAAGTATAGGTAATACAGCAAAATAATTTGCCACCATTTGCAAGGATTTTTGCTTTGCCTACGAACACAACACTTCGTGTTTTTACACAGGGTTTCCAGCTTCATATACTGACTGGGACTTGTTCAGAAATATGTAGCAGCATTTGCTATTACAACAGATTAAATGTTTTATATATTATTAATATGGATTGAAATACAGAAACATTTCTCTTTTTTTAGAATATTTTTTCTATATACAGCAAGAAACTGTTCTGACATTTAACTGTTAGATCATAACTATTCTTACCATGCAGGTAAGTTATACTGTTCCCACTGTATAGCTAGGGAAGCTGAGAAATGGAGGGAAAGACACGTGCAGGCTTTCACTTAGCTTGTATACAGAGGATTCCTGGGCAGTTTTATCTGTTCTTCCCTATTTCCGCAGAGTTTGAAGATAGCCTGTGGAAAGGTGTTACATGCCCATGTTGATGATTTGTGGGGACCCATTTTGATTTTGGTTTTCAATCCTAGCCTGCAAGGCAACCTGGCAGGTTTTTTTTCATGTGCTTCTTGGAGGTTCAGTTAACATTATTTTGATGTATAGTATCCACTGAGAAAACAGAGTCCTGTTATCCTGCTTCATAAATATACACAATTTGCAGAAGTTCTACATTTATTCACAGAAGCTTACAGTGACTTGAAGGAGATCAAGAAGTTACCAAGTGTAAGATAATTGTTTCAAAAGTCATTGTAAGTGGAGTGTACGGCTGATAAGTCTATCCAGTGAATCAATTAATCCTAAAAATATGTAAGTGTTGTCTTGCTCAGGAAGAGAGAGCTACCTCATTTAACAATTTTTTCAGTTGCTAACACAAATAGTATTTTCTTACTAATTTTTAGCACTGTGGTCAATACAGCTAATGAAAAGTGAGATAAATTCTGTTCTGACTTCTGCATTGTCAACAGACTTGCAAATAAATCTAATTACTGGATTTTTGCTATTAGTACTTCCATGCAAGTCTGAAAGAATGCATCTGGACTCTGGCTAGACTGTTTGTACAGGACTGGCAGGTAGAAAAATCAGATTCTTCTTCCAGTTAGCAAGTATGTGAAAGGCAATGAAGCAATAGAAAACTATTTATAAAGGAAAACCTCTTTTGAAGTAGCTACAAGGGTGTGATTTTTGGGGAGAGAGATTATTTATGGCTTATAGTAATAATTGGCTTAAAGAACACTGGAACTTAATGACTAAAAATATTAAATAATCGACCACGCCACTCCTCAAAATATGATTCTCTGTGCTGCATTAGTGAGTCACAGAATTCTTGTCAGCTTTGACAGTTCAAGATCTTACTTTTCGCAGTGTTCTGGGCATTGCAATGTTTTGCTTTAAATAATTGTGCAATGTATATGAGAGCACAGAGTACAGGACAAAAGCACGCAATGTTTATAATTTGTTGAGCACATAGTGTATAACATATACACCTGGCCTGTAACTATATGGTTAGTAAAGCTCAACTGCTTCTGCCTGTTGGAACTGGAACAATTGCATTTTCGTATGTTTACTGTGACCACTGCATTTGCTTCTGTGATATCAATATGCTTAATGCTGTACAAAGCACAAAGTCAAGTTCCTCTCCCTAGTCTGACAAATATATTTTCTGATGATTTCTCACCTTGTCCCTCTTTCCCAAACACTTTTCTGAAGTAGTTTGTAAAAAAAAAAAGTGCAATTAAATTAGAGAAATCTCATAGCGAGGTACTGAGAAATGTTTAGCAAACCCAGGGATTTTCTAGACTGATTCAGAATCCAAGTTAACATACATCTCAATTTTTAAAAAGCATTATTTTTGCTTAAACTATAGTGGTGCAGACCAAGCAAGAAGCATTATACAGATATTCAGACCTAAGTGTACTTGGTTTTGATTTCCTTAAATTTGCATGCCTGTGTGCAACATATAAAGCCCAGGCAGGGTTATAAGTGACGTGTTACTCATATTGTGGAACAACAAAGCCAATGCTATTTATCATTAGTTACAGCAGCAATTAGTTGCATTTCAAATTCAGTCTGTTACTTTTTTCCATTCATGGTATATTTGGAGCATGTTACTTGTATTTCTTCCTCCATTTTACCTGGTACATCTTTTACCCTAATTAAAATTATATCTTACACTAATTCTTGATCTTTTTTTCTTTCTTTGTATTTTTGTGACCTGCTCATCTTCTTGCTTAGCAAATGGAAATTCTAGCAGTAAGTGACAGTTCTTGATTTATCAAATATTTAACCATGCTAGTCACCAAACTGGTCTCCATCTGTCTTGTCCATTTGTGACATAGTGATGTCCTGTCATAGACTCTTAAAAAAATGCTGTGTGCTTCAATTTTGCATCATCTAACCCATTGAACTGCTGGTACTTTGTAGATAATAGGATTCTGTAGTTAGTAGAATATTGTAGAAGATTATTTCATTAGCACTAGCTTTTATGTCTGTATGTAAAGCAGTATTAACACTGTCTGCACTTTCACTAGTATTTTAGGTGCATAAAAATGGAAGCAAGACAGTGCACAAGTTAATGCTGCTGTTTCATTTCACTGAGAATATATCATGTGGTATTTTGTAAAACAGAATCAGAGCTACCTTTTATATAGGAAACATTACTCTTGCCTCCAAGAATGGAATTATTCCCCTCTTACTCCATCAGGCAGTTGTAAGCTGAGGGTCAGGTTATGTACTGTGCTTACATATTATATTAATGGTTATGAATCCTTGCAGACCACAATTACTTATTTTGGTTATTAAATCTTGAATATAAAACAGTAAAACATCAACAATAAAAGGAAGTGATCTGTGTAACTCTTGTCTTGGAAGATGACATTTCAAAATGCCTTCTGAATCACTTCACATTCCACCCCACCCCCTTCTTGGAAATGTAACTTCTTATTAAAAAGTAAACTTTAAACCTGTGTGAGAGAGAGGTTCCCTGTAAACCTAGAACTGAATTAAGCTTTCTATCTGCTTTTCATCCTGTTATGTTAGCTTCTAAATCTTTTTGGCATTTTCTTCAGTAACCAAATAACTATTAATTTTGCACATTCTGTACTGAAGAAGTTGTCACTTATTGTCTCCTCTATTGGACAGCAGAAGTTTTGCACTTCCTGAAATAACAGTGTTGTTTGCATTTGTAGGAGCTGGAGTTGTGTCGGAGGCTATACAAGTTGCATTTCCAGTTGCTGCTTCTGTTCCAAGCCTATTGCAAACTCATCAGCCAAGTAAAAACAATCAAAAAAGAAGCAGAGGTAATGAAAACCATGCCATTTAGCTACTAGTTGTTGATATTTTAAGGCCAAACAATATAAAATACATTTTGATAAAATTTTCATCAGTGGGACATCTTTTCAAGAACTGAAGTAGGATACCAGCTGTTTTACAGCCAATTAATAAAAGATCTAAGTAGAGCTTGCAAGAATTTTCTGAAATGTTCAATTATCTGTGTTGATTTTTGTATAGCTTAAAAGCTCTTGAATAGACAGGAATGCAGGGAGTCCAGTGATGAGGATTTTAAATATTTCAACAGAACTCCTGGTGTATTCTAATCAAGCTACAATCAAGGCACATCAGCTCCAATCAACAAGAGTTCTGTGATGAAGCCCCTTTCCATCCCCCCAGTATCTCATAGTGCGAACAGTCACTTGCTGCCAGCTCATTTATATAGCTATGTCGCTTCAGCCACCATTCAATTACTCCACAGTTTTTATTCTATTCCCCATCCTAAGTGCAATTAGTCATGTGTTCTAGACATCTTATGCCTGATTCTTAGTAGTGCTAACTTCAGAGGTAAAATGTGTCCCTCAGCTGTGGTACATGTAATTGAGTTGATCTGAACGCATTCTGCTACTAAAACATGTCTTCTGAAAGTTCCCTCTGTGTCTGTTAAACAATAAATAGAGGTAGCAGGGGGAAAAAAATGGGCCTGGTCTTGCTTGATACAGTAGGGAGGAAAATGAAAAAGAAGGGTGAAAATCTTTGAGGTTTGAGCAGCTAAAGAAAACAATTATCTTGGATTTCCAAGTTTTTGTATTGGCTGCAAATAAGTGAGTTAAATTCTGTCTTGAGAACCGTGTGGAAGGTTGGCATCACACCAGTCCCACTTCTTGCCTAAGCCAGTCACATGCAGAATCATATTCTGGGTCTTGTCTTTTACTCATACATTGAAGTTAAAGCTAGTTGTTACATACACTGGCTGCACTACAGTTAGTCTGCTGGATTAACAGCCTTCCAGATTTTGTCTTCATATTTAAATTGTCCTTGTAATAGCACAACTGCTGCAGTACTTTTCCAAAGCATTTAATTATTATTATCATTTTAATTGTTATTAAGTCTTGTGGGCAGAAAAATGTATTTTTAAACAAATAACTGAATAAGATGGAAATTTAATCAAGGGAAAGCCCAAATACCTGACATGCACACTTGGGCAATTAAATTAGCTGTATAGTTAAGTAACTGCAGCAAATACTTAGATGTACTGTTTCTGCCTTTCATTTACGATTTCAAAGAGGATGAAAAATGTCTGATCTGCTGAGACTTGATTTGGCCTGAAATATATTTCATCTAGGAAATCTCACGCTTATGTTTGTTTTAGGTCATAAACATGTCTGAAGAACTTGCTGTTTTGGAGAGCTGTCTGAAAGAGGCTGAGGCTGCATCTGACAGTGGTATTGAAGAAACAGAAATTGCAGAGGCTTCTCAAGCTAGCACAGAAACAGCCATTCACTCTCTCATTGAAACCCTCAGAAACAAGGCGTTTGTGTCAGCTGTAGCACAGGTGAAGGCTTTCAGGTAAGCACTCAAGGATTCTTTCAGACCAGAGTTTGCTGAGGGGCCTTCTTCAGTTAAAGATGGGGATAGGTAACACTCGAAGGTTTTTTTCACCTCTTGCTGGATACTCTTACTGAAAAGGACAAGCACTGTTGCTTCATTTTGCAATTTTAAATAAAGCAACTCTAGTAGTACTTGTTCTTTGGAATTTATCTCTTAGAAAATGATGCTGTTAACTATCAGGATTCTATGGAAGAAACATTTATGTTTTCCTGTGTTTTCTGTTCAAAAAACAGGAATATTTTAACTTTTTTTTTTAATGTTTAAATCCAAATTCTGTGTTTACAGATCTATTTGGCCCCATGATATCTTTGGCAGTTCTGAAGACGACCCAGTGCAAACACTGCTGCACATATATTTCCGTCATCAGACACTTGGTCAAACTGGCAGCTTCGCGGTAGTAGGCTCCAACCAAGATATGTCTGAGGCCAGCTCAAAGCTAATGGAACTTAATCTAGAAATTCGAGAGTCTCTACGCATGGTGCAATCCTATCAGCTTCTAGGGAGAAATAAACCAGGAATCAGTCTTGTGAGCACTGGATTCTGAAACAGCTGTCATCTAGAGCAGAACTGAATGTGAAGATGCTTCAGACTATTATTGAGCACCTTTCATTTAAAACCAACCAACCTCCAGCAATCCCGACAACCAAGCCAGTTTCATCACAGCAAATAACCATTTCGTCAGAAGTAAAAATCTGAAAATGGAAGCAGACGTATTGCTTGACTGCTCTTTCTACACAGTAGCTGTATGGCAGTAGTATTTTTTTATTAAATTTATGTATAAAAACTACACAAAAGGAAAAGGGCTTAAATGTAACGCATACATATGCATTATTTTCTGTTGTAACAGAACTATTAATTGAGTGGTGTTTGCAGTAACAGCCTCTAAAGGTTGAATCAACATCGCAGGTGGGATGAGGCTAAAATCAAGGCTGGTTTATTTTGGCTGAAGACCTGCAAGGCTTCCTGGCTTTCCACCAGTAGTAGATATAATCATCAACTAATACTTAATGAGACACTTAGCAATGTCATGAAGAACATACAGTCAAACATGAGTAGAATGACTTTCAACTGCAAAAACCATTGATGTCTCAATGTTTTATTTGCTTTTGTTGTCTGTAACAAGGAAAATGTGTGTGAGTTAGAATGTATGGCTATGTGACAGGTTTTTTTTTTGAAGGTATGGATGATTGTTAAATAAGGTCTCAGAGCATGCTTAAAAGAGCTGCAAGATTATTTTTGAAGAAATTTTATTTTATTAGATCTAATCCTCATAGTGTGTAAATGTTAGGACATTTAATAATATTTTAAACTGGGATTTCCCAGTGTTTCTAAAAGAAATAATATATCTGTTAACTTTATTGGAATGCTGCTCAGTTCTCTGATCAGTGCTTATGTTACAAATATTGATAACAACTAACCAAAAAGTAGCTGCCTGCAGAGACTTTAAAATGTATATTAAAGATATATGCTGCCCATCAGCAATTCTTGTTAGAAGTTAACTTATTCTGTATATATTCTAGAAACTGTATAGTGCAAAACCAGTATTTTTCTTGTAAATTTGTGCAATGCACTGTTAAGACAGTAGGTGTATAAAGCAAAGAGGGGAAGGGGGCAATCTCCCTGGCAGTAGTCACATACCTTACTTGCAGTCTGAGTAGCCTGTGGGGTTCAAAGAGTTTGAGTGCATGTATATGCATCTTCATGACTCAAGCCTAAGGAACTGGGACTATATATTAAAAAAAAAAAGACTACCAAAACACACAAACAGGCAATATATTCATAGTTCAGTGTCAAAGTCTGTAGCATAAAAGAAACCAGATTCTGTTGAAATCAACAGCATTTTGTAAAAAAAAAAAGAAAAAAAGAAAAAAAAAACCACAACAACAAAAAAGCAAACAAAAGAGGAAAAAAAAAAACAGAAAAAAGAATGTAGTCCCACATTCCTGTGATTTGAAAGGAACACCCAATATTTTTATATACATCTCTTGCCCACTGTGATTTTTTTTAATTCCAGAGTTTAGAATGTAGAATTGAAAATCTTAGCTCTGCCTTTTTGGGGAAATTGGACCCCAGTAGAAATGCAATTAGGCTGAAATGCATTAATTTGAGGCACTGTGCACACTGTTGGACTGCTGACAGTAGTTATGTTATCCTAACAAGCTCTGTAAGGTCAAGGCACATCATAATCACTGTATTTTTTTCCCCTGTCCCTGATAAAATTGAATTATTTTGATGGTTTTGTGGTACTGTAGATGGTGTTCTTAATTATTTAATAAGTATTTACGGGGGGAGGGTAAGTAGTTTTATTTAGTGGTGCATTACAGTTTTATTTACATCATCTTTTACCAGCTTTTTTTGTAAAAATAAAAGACATTGTATCTATCACTTTGTGTATTTTTACATGCTAGAGTTTAAATATGTTAGCTAAGCAGACTGGGTGCCCTGAAACCTTTTTTTTCCCTTTTATATCTTGTTAATGCAACAGCATTTTCCTAGGCATCTTCTGAAGCTGTTAAAAGGATTTCTCACACAACTCAAATCTGAATTTATATACATAATTCTTTACATTATACATCTCCCTCCATTTACTAGTGGAACCTGCCCAGAGGAGCAGGTTCATGCTGGGTGACTATCTTTGATAGGGCTTTAACTTTTTCAAGTGAGACTCTTCCAGAATCCCTCATCCTCAGCCACTGCCATCATCACCCTGCATTACCTGGTACCAGGCCTGCACCAAATCCTAAGCTGTGGTAGAGCTGACTAGAAACAAGACATCTTCCATAATATGCAGCAGAACCAGCACTGTCTGAGCTTATACTTGCAAGAGAAACTCTTTGTGATAAAGCTGTGCAGGGCAAGTTCAAGATATCTTTGTAAAACCAGCAGCATGAAGACTGTCCCTGTCTGCTCTGCATAATCGCATAGAAGGAAAGCCACTCATGACCTTCCTGCTGAGTCTAGGGACCCAGTGCCCATGATGCACAGTGTATGCTGTCAAGGACACAACAGAGCAATAATGTGGAAAAGGATATAGAACCGTACTTTGGCATCAAGCAGCAAAAGCACTATATATATTCATGCAGGAGGAATGGTGTGTAAAGCTACTGCAGGCCTGAGGAATACTACAGAAGGATGGAAAGAATGTTTAACATTGCTGCCCCCCACACCTCAAAACCCTGCAGCAGCTGATGAAATCAATGCCAGCTCTTTACTACTACCTGCCACCTTGAGCCTTCATCAGCTGCTTGTTTGGACTAGCTGCTGTTGAAGCAAGCTCTGCAGTTCAGATCAGCTACACCTGTTCTATATCCAACAGAACTAACTGCAGCTTTGACTAGTTAGCAGGTATGACAACTTGACATTGCACTGAATTTCACTTGGGGCAATTACTGATAACTGCTAAAGAGTCATCATAGTCACAGCAAGCAATCCTCAAAGCAATGCTTGCAAGAGCATCTGTATAAATGGGAAGCACTGAAGTGCTGTTGCTGTGAGTTGCTATACAACTTCCTACTGCCATGGCACAGAGCTCAAGGTCTCAAGCTGATTACTGAGGTGCACAAACACATCACAGTCTCTTACACCACTTCCACTGGGAGCAGACTACAGCCATTATGATGGGGAACATAACCAGAAATGCATACTGAAGAACATCCCAAAGAGGAAAACATGCTCAGAGAGAAAGGCTCCCCAGATCACAGTTGCACTAAGGGCCTCTACTGTGTTCCTCCTCAAGCTAGAGGCTTGCACTGCTCACTACTATGACTACAAGTGAGTGCAAAGCACAGGGATCTACAACAGAACTGCCCAGCTGCAGTTGTACCTTACAGGATTAACAGGGTAAGGATGGAAGTTGCTGTGAAAAACTTGGAGTGAGATGGTAAGTAAGGAGGGAGCTGGCCTCTTCTCCCAGGTGTCAGGGGACAGGACAAGGGGGAATGGCCTCAAGCTCCGCCAGGGGAGGTTTAGGTTGGAGATTAGGAAGAAGTTTTTTACGGAAAGGGTCATTAGGCACTGGAATATGCTGCCCAGGGAGGTGGTTGATTCGCCTTCCCTGGAGGTGTTTAAGTTACGGGTGGACGGGGTCCTGAGGGACATGGTTTAGTGTTTTGTGGGAGTGGTTGGACTCAATGATCCAGTGGGTCTCTTCCAACCCGGTGATTCTGTGATTCTGTAAGGCAAAGGATATTTCCTTTTGCTGTGATACAAGGGAAAATAATTAAGGTAGAAGCATGAAATAAAATGGCACCTCATTTTGAAGGTGGTAAGTCTACTTGTTCCCAGAATGCTTCAGGCTGCTGTAATAACAATGGACAAATAATAATAAAATTACTTGGCAATAAATTGGTGCCAAGGCATCAAGCTGCCTTAGTGCAGCAAGTTCAAGGGAGATGTTCAAATAAAGCAAGAGTCTTCAAGAAGATGAGACTACATAATTAACACTCACTGCCCATCTAAACAGAGGTCTGTTGGTACAAAGGACAATGTTTGCCTGTCCTGCCATACACTTGTTTCCATTTAGAGATGCGAGAGCACCTGGTACTGAAGCTGTTATCCAGCATGAGCTCAGACTGGTTTCCCTTTGGTCTCCAATAGGGTGGTCTCAAGGAGGCTGCATGCAGGCATAGGCAAGTCTTTTATAGCAAAGATAAATCGGCCTCTCCAGACAAGAAGCTACCTCAAGAGTTCTGCAAAAGGCTTTCTGCACTATTACACTTAATTTCAAAATTGACATCTTTATTAGGTTTCTTAGAGAGGTATGTCTTCCTCTGTGTTTATCCAACTCCTTGGTTACAGAGTAGACTAAGGGGGGGTGTAGATCTACTAGCTTGTGCATCTGCTCAGATAGTGATACTGTGGTCCCAGCTTGTGATGCTTTCCAGTAAAGCAGAGTCCCTACAGAGCCCAATGCCACCACCAACACTAATAGGCCTTGGAGAGAATAACCTGGGAGTAACCATGCTGTTTGTGTCATTACTACCAAAAGCTACAATTCCTAACTGCAAACCCAGTCCCCTGAGGGTGTGGGAGTTTGAGCCTTCCCTGATGACAGACAGCTGGACTGTAATGAGATGAAACTCAAGCCAGTAAGTGCACAGCCCTTTGTGCTTCACCTGCAGGTACAAGGGAGCCAGGCAGATGCAGTATCATCATTTGAGCCTTTGAGAATTGCTTCTCTCAACCTTGTGGAAGTAAAAATGCAACTCGTTTACCAAGAGATAACATCAATGACTCCCTAACCCAGCAGTCTGAGAACTATCCCTGAAGATGAATTAACCACAAACTTTCTTTGACTTTGGTCAACAAGACAAGACCACCAGCTCAGCTAAATGCAGACCAGCTGTACCAGTAGGAGTGACCTAGTTTTCACATTAACTTTGTAGTGATGGAGAAGAAGGAGACTCTCTACATTGAGTAGAAGCACATTAAGTGGACACCACTAGGTGTTTCGTTTATGAATGATACTCTACTACCTACTGGACACATCAATTTGATGTTAATCTCAAGTGCCTGATAAATTCAAGGGCATGAGCAGTAATAGACATCCTTTCCCACCTGAGATTACACAAGGTCAGAGTCAGTTGCTGCCAAGACCATCAACCAATTGTAGGCTCTTCCCCCCCCACCCCATGCAAGTTACAGAAACTGCAACGTGAACCCTCTGAGCTAGGCACAAACTCACCTGATCATTTCAGCGTGCTTTGCAGTACTTTTATTTGCGTGCTTTCCTAGCTACACCTCACCACATACCTTCATACACCAACAACAAAAAATAATCTGCTCTACTTGCAGTTTTCCAGGAGAGCCCCGAAGGGCAAACCCTCCCCGCTCAGATGATGTATTTGAAACTGAAGGTGCTGTCGCAGGAGAGGCGCTTCCCCTTGCACCTCCCGCACAGGTCCTGGCGATGGGGCCTCTTGGGGTCCACGTGTCGCATCTTCACGGGGCAGGAGCACCGCGTCTGCTTGCACCTCTGCGGGAGAAGGCGGNGGCCCGGAGAGGCTGCCCCGGAGCGACCCTCCGCCGCTCCCACCCCCCACCCACCGCCGCGGGATTAATCAGCGGGGAATACGGGTTTGGCTCAGCTTCGCCATGTATTTGCGGTGAGAACAACGAGCACGATACCGATAGCGGGGCGGGGGGGTGGGGGTAGCGGCTCGGCTCCGCCGGGGCTGCCGAACGCGGGCTCCTTCCTCCAACCCGTCCTGGGCGGGACCCTCCTTGCCCGAGGACGCTGGTTATTCGCATCGNGGGGGGAAGGAGGGGACGCCTTACCTGGCAGGTGATGTTCTCCACGCGGTAGGGGTTGTAGGACTTCTGGCAGGTGCGGCAGAACTGGCGGAAATAAACCTGCGGGGAGCGCGGGGTGAGCGGGGCCGGGGGGAGGCGAAAGGGGGCGGCGAGGGCTCCTCCTCACCTTGTTGGTGCCCTGGACGCACCAGACGTAGGCGCTCTCCCAGCGGATGTTGCAGTCCTTGCAGTGGTAGAACCCGTACTTCTGCTCCAGGAACTAACGGGGACAGCCCGTTACCGACGGCGCCCCCCGAGCCTCCCCCGCACCTCGCGCCTTCCCCGACGCTCACCTGGAAGCGCAGCCGGGTCTTGCCCGCCTCCCGCTGCTGCGGGGCGGCCGGGGGCGACGCCGCCGCCTCCGCCTCCTCCTTCTTCTCCTTCTCCTCCTTTTCCTTCTCGTCCCCCTCGTCCCGGCGGGGCTGCGGGGCGGCGGGCTCCGCGCCGCCCTCGGGGGGTTTCTCCCAGCCGTCCCGCGGCTCCTCGTCGGGCAGCAGCGCCGTGAGCCTGCGGGAGGCCACGGGCGAGTACACGGCGACGGTGCGGGGGAAGCGCAGGGGGCGGGCGGCGGCGGAGCCGCCCCGCTCCCGGTCCGGGTCCCGCTCCCGCTCCCGGTCGGGGCGGCGTCGCGGCAGCGTGCGGGGCCCCAGCGAACACTGCACCGAGGCGTCCTGCCGCGGGTTCACCTGCACGCCCACCTCCTTCGTGTTGGCCTTGCGGAGCCGCGGCGTCAGGTTGGGGTTGACCTGGGACAGGACGGCCTTCAGCTGCGCCCGCTGGTAGTTGTCGAAGTACTCGGCGGCCGCCGCTTCCCGGTAACCCGCGAAGCCGCCGGCGCCCCGCGGCCGCCACCCGCCCTTGGCCTTGGGCGGCGGGTACCGGTACGAGTACGGGGGGTACGCGGCGTACAGGTAGTTCTCCATCGCCTCCTCCGCCATCGCCCTGGCCCGGGGCGGCCCTGCGGGGGGGGCGGCCTTAAATCCCCCGGGCCCGGGGCGGAGCGTGAGGCCCCTTCCCACCCCCCCCCGGCCCGGAGAGGCTGCCCCGGAGCGACCCTCCGCCGCTCCCACCCCCCACCCACCGCCGCGGGATTAATCAGCGGGGAATACGGGTTTGGCTCAGCTTCGCCATGTATTTGCGGTGAGAACAACGAGCACGATACCGATAGCGGGGCGGGGGGGTGGGGGTAGCGGCTCGGCTCCGCCGGGGCTGCCGAACGCGGGCTCCTTCCTCCAACCCGTCCTGGGCGGGACCCTCCTTGCCCGAGGACGCTGGTTATTCGCATCGCTGTGATACTTTTTTTTTTTTTCCCTTCCCCTTTGGTTGTTTATTTTCCTAAGTATTTTTGAGGACATACAGCTGTCACGGCACTACACACACGTCACCTTGTACAATGGGAGCGGCTGGAGAAACCCCGGGGGCCGCGCGCGTCCCCGGGCGGCGCCTCCTCATCGCCCTCACGGCGCCGTCCGTGCGGGCTCCAGCGGGATGGAGCTGCGCTCCTCCGCGGTCACCGCGCCGTACGAGGTGTCGGCCACCTCCTCCTCCTTCAGCTTCTTGTAGGAGATATCGGTGTCGTCCTCTTCGCCGAGGGTGTCTGGTTTGTAGCCGTCTCTCCCGTACATTTTGTACGCCAGTACGAAGAGTCCCGCTTCGGCCGACTGGAAGAGCGCGTAGAGCAAGGGGAACATGTACATGCTCCCTACGAGATCCGGGGGGAAGGTGAGTTTGAGGATGGCGGTGCAGAGCTGCACGTTCTGGCAGCCCGTTTCCAGAGACACTGTTCTCCTGCAGTGCGGGGGCATTCTGAAGAGCGTGGCTAAGCCGTAGCCCAAGGCGTAACCCGCCAGGGGCATCAGCACCGCGATGGCATAGACAGAGGCGGGAATGTGTGCCAGAAGGTCAGGGCCCAGCATGGTCCCAGTCAGGATGAACAGGGTCACCAGAGTCACCAGGAGGGACCACAGGGAAATCTGGCAACAGAGACAGACATCGATAAACAGCACGGGGAGGGGGGGGGGGGGGGGGGGGTTTGATAAGCGTGACAGGAGGAGGCTTGACAGAGTCTAAACTGCAAAACACGATTGTGCTGCCCTTCCTGGCTTTGCTCCCAATTCAGGACTTTGGTGTTTGATCGTATCCCGGGAAAGGAACGGGCTAAGATCACTCTCCTCTCCCTCATTTTACTTCGGTGTGGCTTGCTGGGCAAACTAGAGGGCCGGGGCTCGTGCCTCACCGTTCCTTTCGTAATTAAGCTAACTGGTTTGCACCCGTGCTGGCAGGTCGGTTTCGCTAGTGCGGGAGCGGGGAGAGAGCAGAACGCCGGGGAAAAGCCTCCGCTCCGGGGCTGGGGGTGCCCGCCGCCCCCCTCCCCCGCCTGCCGGGGGGGTAACACGCCCTCCTCTTTTCTCTCCGTTTCGCCGTTTTACTTCCAAGCCCGTAAATCTTTATATTTCATCGAAGTAAGCGTGAAGCTGCCGTCGGTTCGGAGGGGCCGGGGAGGTCGGTGCCGTCGGGTACGGACGCGGGGACGCGCCCGGGGAGACTCGCGGCGCCGCTCCCGCCCCTGTCCCGCTCCCCGTCCCGGTCCCTGTCCCCGGGATGCACCTACCTTGACCAGCAGGTCGGCGGCGCGGGGCCGGCGGTATCGGATGAGCACCCCGAGGCCGATGGGCAGCAGGGTGCTGCCCAGGGTCAGGCTCACGGCCCCCAGGGGCAGCAGCCGCACCAGGGCCGTGTCGATCCAGTGGCGGCTGTACAGCCACAGGCACAGGGGCATCAGGAACAGGGCCAGCAGCGTGGAGGACGCCGTCATGATGATGCTGCGGCGGGGGAAGCCGAGAGGCACCGCGTCACCGCCCGGGGGAAGGGGCTCCCCGCGGCTCTTCGGGGATAAAGGCACGGCGGGGGAGACCGTCGGAGCCCCGGGAGCGGCGGGAAGGAAAGGAACGGGACGCCTACCTGAGGTTCATGTCCCCGTCGACGAGCACCGACATGAGGTTGGAGAGGTTGCCCCCGGGACAGCAGCCGCACAGCAGCACGGCCACGGCCGCCACCTCGTCCAGGGCGAAGAGGAGGGCGAGGAGGAAGGCGACGAGCGGCATGGCCGCGAACTGCCCCAGCAGCGCCAGCAGCAGCCCCACGGGCCGCCGCAGCTGCGGCCCCAGCTGCCCGAGCTGCACGGCGCAGCCCAGCCCCAGCATGGTCACGCACAGCGCCAGCCCCACCAGCACGCTCAGGCCGCGCCCCAGCGAGGGGTCCCCCAGCGCCCCGTCGCCCTCGGGGCCGGCGCTCGCCGCCGCCGCCGGGGGCTGCTCGGAGCCGCCCATGGAGCCGCCGGGGACCCGCCGAGCCCGCCGAGCCCCGGCGGCCGCGGGACGCGCATCCCCGCCCCGCGTGGGCGGTGTCGGTGCCGCCTCGACGGCCTCGCGGTGTCACCGGGGAGGGGGGGGGTGGGCGGCACCGGGGCTGCTCGGCCCCGCCGGGGGGTTTGCTGCCCGAGCGGGAGAGGGAGCGTTTGACAGAATCATAGAATCACCAGGTTGGAAAAGACGCGCCAGAACATGGAGTCCAACCGTTCCTATCAGACACTAAACCATGTCCCTCAGCGCCTCATCCACCTGTGCCTTAAACACCTCCGGGGAAGGCGACTCAACCACCTCCCTGGGCAGCCTGTTCCAGTGCCCAGTGACCCTTTCTGTAAATTTTTTTTCCCTGATATCCAGCCTGAACCTCCCCTGGCAGAGCTTGAGGCCATTCCCTCTTGTCCTGTCCCCTGTCACTTGGGAGAAGAGGCCAGCTCCCTCCTCTCCACAACCTCCTTTTAGGTAGTTATAGAGAGCAATGACGTCTCCTCTCAGCCTCCTCTTCTCCAGGCCCTCTCCCTTCTAGAGCAAAGCGGGACATGGGGCTGGGGTCACGAGCGTGGGAGATGCTGAGAGAGCAGGGCAGGATAGACATCGGGGGCTCTGTCTCTGTGTGCTTGGCATCCCTCCTGGCCCTGTGTCCGGAGCATAACCGTATTTTCTTCTTTGGCCTTGAGGATTCAGAGGGCTCACAGCCACTTATTCACATTGTGACTCCCGCCTGAGCCTGGCTGGCTCGATGCAGCATCTTCAGGGGCTGTCCCCGGCCTGCTGAGCAGCTCAGGCTGCAGCTCAAACAAGGTTTCACCGAATTTAAGGAGCTTACAGGAGCTTCCCTGACTGGCTGCTCACTTTCTCAGAGAGAAAGCTGCTCAAGAATTTCTTTGGGTAAAATTTTAGTCTGTCCCAGGAGTCAAACAGAAATTATTGACTGCCCAAGAGAAAACAAACAAATAACAGAGCACTATTTGCTTGTTAAACCTTTAATTCTTGCTTGGGGCACAGGCCACACAAGATGTACAACTAGTACCTAGTGTTGAAATCCCACGTACAGCAACTTCGCCAAAATGGTGCCAGAGAGTATTGTCTGCCTGTGAGTGTTTCCTTGTCATTAGCCTAAGGAGACTGCAGGGAAAATGAACCAATGGAGCTGAACAACCAAATAGGGTCCAGATTGCTTCAGTTCATTCATATTTTTGGTCTGTGTGCTGCTCGGCTAGAGGAGTACATGTCCGGTTGGCTTTCTGTATGCAGAAAAGTGCTTGCAGTGTATTCGTTGTGCTTCTTGGTCTTACCGCTGCTGTATCTTATGCATTCTTCACATAGCCAGTATTCACATAGCAGGTCATTTGCTTATCATAAACTCCATGGTTTGTAAGTAATGCCTGTGTGGTTTCCCTTCTGCATGTCCGAGCCAGGACCACCATGGGCAAGCCCAGGCTGTGTCAGCTGAGCAGAGCACCGAAGCAACTCCTTATCGAGTAGGTGTGAAGGGCACAGGCCAGGCCTCCTGTTATATCTCTGAATATCACACCCCAAACTCCCCTCTGGAGCAGGGCTGCTCACGGGAAGATATTTTTGTGTCATAACGTCTGACATTTCATACAGGCAGTTAGAGGAGGAGTTCAGTAAACCCAGACACAGTGAAGCAAATGCGTCCTGTTACAGAGCCTGCCCAGTCACCATAAACTGCAGTTTCAAGGGACACTGGACTGTTGCATTTCTAATGGGAAAATGTCATGTATGCATTGTAACATTTTTGAGATTTTTTTCTTAAAATTTATCAGTTGAAATTCAAGCTTAACTCTTGGTTTAAATAAAAGCAGTGCTGCTGACTTTGGGGAAAGCCGAGTGTGGACCCAGCCAATGTGCTTCAATAAGTGGCCATCCGTCACCCTGGGTAGTGCCCAGCATATTTTCACACACAGAGGGTAGAGTGAACATATGTTGTATCCACCACTGAGCATGGTTCTTGTCTCTTTAACTTGCTGCAGGCTTTCCCAGTATGTCATCGTTAATGTTCAGTCAGAGGGATGCTAAGTAGTTTTGCAGCATCTGGCTGCAAGGCAGCTGCTCACAGATAGTGTGCACCATGATGTATCTAAATCAATGGCTAATTCCTTCTTTGTTTTCTTTCTTGGATGGTAGGAGAAAGCGTACTGCCTACCCTTGCTGGAAGCAACAGATTGACTATTTGAGTGTAAAAAGACTTGGCAAATAACCCTGATCGCATGTAATTCTCAAATTATTCCTCATTAGTCATGGAAAAAAGATGAGAGGATAAGGGAAAGCAAGAGCAAGAAGAGGAAGGGAAAGGACTAATTGAAATATGAACTTGTAATTTGCAGCTTACAAATATTTCCTTACATTATTCTTCAGATTTCCATGGGAGAGCACCCACTCTATAAGCCAGTCTGGAGTGGCAGAAGTTCTTCAAACACTAGACATTTTGTTTGCTTCTTTATAACAAGAGCTTTTGTGCCTCCCCATTATTTAACTGGAAACAAAGGTAAAAAATAGAGGATGGGCTTTTAAGGAATTTCAACACTGTTGTAAGAAATGAGCAAAGTGACCTTGCTCTTTGCTTAGCTAATGACTGCGACAGTATGTTGTGTGGAGATGGTTTTTGAATCACTTTCTTCTCCTGCCAGAGACTAAAAGCATCTGCCATAGCCCAGTATTGTTAGGAAATTGCAATCATTGTGTATGCGCGAAGAAGCCCCTTAGGTGTACCCGAAAGAGGTCACTGTGGGTGCCTTGTGCTGCACTGAATTTGCAACAAGAGGAGGTGCCTGCAGCTGTTGTGCCCCCTGCTCCATGTGCTCAGAAGCGTCAGGCAGGAAGGGTTGGTTTGCCGATCCCAAGCAGGTTAGGGATAAATAAGTCTTGGATCTGGAAGCCTAAATGCTGACTGTGTTGCACTTCAGGTGCACGTGTGCTGTGCTTACAAGCAGGACATAAAGGCAAGCTCATGGGGTGAAGTGAGAAAGCAGAGGGCAGGCACCTGTTCTTTTCTTGCTCTTATTTCAGCTTGCTCCCCAGAATATATAAGCAGTGGAAAGTGGGGGGAGAACAGGGTGCTACTGCTGTGCTGAACTCCCTGCTCCTCCCTTCTGGGCTCCTTGCATTTTGTGCCCAGGTCTGCGGGAAGCAGCGGAGTTCAGCTGCTGTGGGATGGCGTCACCTGCCCATAAATAACGCTTTGCCTTTCTGTGTGTCTGTGCAGGCTGATTTGTGGAGCTGTGTTGGATGGTTGCAGAGGAAGTGAGGCCTCTGGAGGACAGTCCTGGAGGGTGGAAAACTTTTGGTCAGCATGTTTAGGCGGTGGTGCTCCTAAAGAGGCCAGGACAAAATACTACTGGCACAGTCATGTTCAGGTGAGACCTAGCACAAATAGTTTCTAATTTTCATGGGGCATAAAATCCCTTTGGTTTTACTTTACTTGCTATGGACCTAAGTATAGAAATAAAAATGAAAGTTCAGACTTAATACAACAGTAATGATTTTCCATGGGAAAAACCCAATAGTTGTTGTTATTGTCTTGGATTAAAATAATCCTTAAGGTGTATCCTACATGCACTTTAGGGTAAATTTGTGGTAAAATCCATGAGATATATGTGCCCATCTGTATTTGTAACTTAGATCCAGAGCAGTTATTTTTGTGGCTTAGGAGGGTTGGGAAGTGAAGCATAAGAAACTGTGCAGAGATACTAGTCAGTTTACTTGTTTTTCCTGGTTAAGGAAAAAAAAGGCAGAGTTAAACTGGACCACAAAGGTGGAGAACGCACAAGAGCTACTGAGTTCCTGTTAGTTCATTGCTTCCACAGCTGTCTGTAGTGCAAAGGGGCCAGGACAAACCTTTCCTGCCTCCCAGGCTTCTCTCCTGCTCTTAACATGACATCTGGCCCCATTGTGACCCTGTCATACCTTGTCCCAAGCTTTCTTAAATTCCCCTCTTTCCTGTCCTTAGCACAGCACTGCAGCTCAGTTGTGCTTGGTAAATCTCCAATGCAATCAACATCTTTTATTCTGTGGCCAGCGGCCTTGACCAAACCCAGGGTTTGAATTTCAGGATGGGGAAGATTAGGTATGTGTCCCTTACTCCCCTTCTCGATGGGAGTCATCGCTGTGTCCCTGTTGTCTCCTTTGCAGGCGGATCCCAACTGAATCTTCCTTCCCTTCCTCTTGGCTCAGGCGGTAAAGGCATCCAGGCACCTTCTTTCTGCTCCCTCCTCCACTACACTGCATCTGCCTCTCCTCTTTCCTGCTGCCTTTGTGATTTCTCCGTTCATGGGAATCTGGTCCCCTTCTCCCTTTGATTCCTCTTCCAAATTATGCTTGTTTCAGTCGAGATAGATATATATATATGTATAAACACTATGCTTATGCTTCCCTTGGGAGCAGTGCTCTGCAACTCGCAGCCTCCGAGATTTTATTAAATTGAAGTGGTGTGGGAGGGAAACAGCTCAAGCCTCGTTACTTGGCTGTGCTGACTCCTTTGTGTCCCTGCTATCTGTTTAGTCTCTTTGAGTGGCTGGGGATGGATCTTTTTGCCAAAGCTCTGGGTTAGCAGTCAAGGGCAGGAATAATTATAATAAACCCCTCATGTTATACTTGATGTTCCCCCATGTTTATTTTAAAGATGTGTAAAGACCATTAATCAACAATTAAATGCACCACAGTTCAGGTTGCAATGTTCCAATAATTCGTAAGTAGAAATACATGTTCAAGGCTGTGTGATCTGCCTTTTGAAAACGAGATGAAGAGATCTTTTGCCAAACATCCCATTAGAATAAGGCTTCTGGCCCATGAAAGGAGAGAGAGCCAGGGGACTGGTGAAGAATAATTTTGTAAATTGATTGCTGATGGTCATTTGTTGAGGCGGTTTTACCCCTGCCACTCTAAAACAGTTGCTAACGGCATTTTTTTCTTTGACCAATTAAATGCTTTTATGTGAGATACCTTTACTCAAGTTAAATAAGACATAATTCTGCATCAGACGCTGCTCCCTTTTGTGCCATTTGATCTTTTTCTGGAGTTGGAGTATTATCAGCATCAAGATGCAAAGCTGTAATAAAATAAATGACTTGATGACTAATGCTTGCCGTAGTCCAGAAGAGCCAAAATTAGCATCCTGTCCAGCCAAGCAGGGGCAGATGAGATGAGGCTGCCTCTAAAGGCACTGGATTCAGTGTCGGTCTTGCTTTGCATGGGCTCTCGCAGGCAGATGGTCTTATTCATACTTTACAGGCAGTCTTCAACATTGCAGCGGTGATTTACCTCCCTGTGAGTGACACAAACAGCCCATGCAGTACCTGTGGGAGCTGGGGGAGGTGCAGGCTGACTCTGGTGGTTGTGAGGGGACAGTGGGGTCATCGAGGCCAGAAGGCACAGTAAAATG
>WAAB01002501.1:0-32386 GCA_013389865.1 Piaya cayana | reverse complement strand
ATTTGTGGAGCTGTGTTGGATGGTTGCAGAGGAAGTGAGGCCTCTGGAGGACAGTCCTGGAGGGTGGAAAACTTTTGGTCAGCATGTTTAAGCGGTGGTGCTCCTAAAGAGGCCAGGACAAAATACTACTGGCACAGTCATGTTCAGGTGAGACCTAGCACAAATAGTTTCTAATTTTCATGGGGCATAAAATCCCTTTGGTTTTACTTTACTTGCTATGGACCTAAGTATAGAAATAAAAATGAAAGTTCAGACTTAATACAACAGTAATGATTTTCCATGGGAAAAACCCAATAGTTGTTGTTATTGTCTTGGATTAAAATAATCCTTAAGGTGTATCCTACATGCACTTTAGGGTAAATTTGTGGTAAAATCCATGAGATATATGTGCCCATCTGTATTTGTAACTTAGATCCAGAGCAGTTATTTTTGTGGCTTAGGAGGGTTGGGAAGTGAAGCATAAGAAACTGTGCAGAGATACTAGTCAGTTTACTTGTTTTTCCTGGTTAAGGAAAAAAAAGGCAGAGTTAAACTGGACCACAAAGGTGGAGAACGCACAAGAGCTACTGAGTTCCTGTTAGTTCATTGCTTCCACAGCTGTCTGTAGTGCAAAGGGGCCAGGACAAACCTTTCCTGCCTCCCAGGCTTCTCTCCTGCTCTTAACATGACATCTGGCCCCATTGTGACCCTGTCATACCTTGTCCCAAGCTTTCTTAAATTCCCCTCTTTCCTGTCCTTAGCACAGCACTGCAGCTCAGTTGTGCTTGGTAAATCTCCAATGCAATCAACATCTTTTATTCTGTGGCCAGCGGCCTTGACCAAACCCAGGGTTTGAATTTCAGGATGGGGAAGATTAGGTATGTGTCCCTTACTCCCCTTCTCGATGGGAGTCATCGCTGTGTCCCTGTTGTCTCCTTTGCAGGCGGATCCCAACTGAATCTTCCTTCCCTTCCTCTTGGCTCAGGCGGTAAAGGCATCCAGGCACCTTCTTTCTGCTCCCTCCTCCACTACACTGCATCTGCCTCTCCTCTTTCCTGCTGCCTTTGTGATTTCTCCGTTCATGGGAATCTGGTCCCCTTCTCCCTTTGATTCCTCTTCCAAATTATGCTTGTTTCAGTCGAGATAGATATATATATATGTATAAACACTATGCTTATGCTTCCCTTGGGAGCAGTGCTCTGCAACTCGCAGCCTCCGAGATTTTATTAAATTGAAGTGGTGTGGGAGGGAAACAGCTCAAGCCTCGTTACTTGGCTGTGCTGACTCCTTTGTGTCCCTGCTATCTGTTTAGTCTCTTTGAGTGGCTGGGGATGGATCTTTTTGCCAAAGCTCTGGGTTAGCAGTCAAGGGCAGGAATAATTATAATAAACCCCTCATGTTATACTTGATGTTCCCCCATGTTTATTTTAAAGATGTGTAAAGACCATTAATCAACAATTAAATGCACCACAGTTCAGGTTGCAATGTTCCAATAATTCGTAAGTAGAAATACATGTTCAAGGCCGTGTGATCTGCCTTTTGAAAATGAGATGAAGAGATCTTTTGCCAACCATCCCATTAGAAAAAGGCTTCTGGTCCATGAAAGGAGAGAGAGCCAGGGGACTGGTGAGGAATAATTTTGTAAATTGATTGCTGATGGTCATTTGTTGAGGCGGTTTTACCCCTGCCACTCTAAACCAGTTGCTAACAGCATTTTTTTCTTTGACCAATTAAATGCTTTTATGTGAGATACCTTTACTCAAGTTAAATAAGACATAATTCTGCATCAGACGCTGCTCCCTTTTGTGCCATTTGATCTTTTTCTGGAGTTGGAGTATTATCAGCATCAAGATGCAAAGCTGTAATAAAATAAATGACTTGATGACTAATGCTTGCCGTAGTCCAGAAGAGCCAAAATTAGCATCCTGTCCGGCCAAGCAGGGGCAGATGAGATGAGGCTGCCTCTGAAGGCACTAGATTCAGCTTTAAAAGTGAAATAGTATTCTTCACTGCAAGTGTCGGTCTTGCTTTGCATGGGCTCTCGCAGGCAGATGGTCTTATTCATACTTTACAGGCAGTCTTCAACATTGCAGCGGTGATTTACCTCCCTGTGAGTGACACAAACAGCCCATGCAGTACCTGTGGGAGCTGGGGGAGGTGCAGGCTGACTCTGGTGGTTGTGAGGGGACAGTGGGGTCATCGAGGCCAGAAGGCACAGTAAAATGAGGCGTGCACAACCTGGTAAATGATAGGGTGTTAGGATGCATCTGCAGTTGCAATCCCAGATCCAGCTGGGTTTATTGGCTTCCACTGAGGCTCCCAGCCCTCTCTTAATTTCCTGTGCAGGAACCTGTTCAGCATTAGGGACATAAATCAAGGGAGGTAACATGGAGATAAATCACACAAATGTATGTCTGGGCCTGTAAAATCTATTTTTGGGGTTTTGCAAAAAGTACCAGGTCAGAGCAAATGACACCAAGACTGTGTAGTCCTACAGAACAGCTGACATGTCACAAATTACAGAAGTAAATTTATTTATGCCTACACCAATGTTTGCTTTATAGAGTATTCATTTAATTGGAACAAGGACACCTTAAAGATTAATTGCATCCTTCTCCTGCCAAAGCTTTTTGTCATATTAAAAATGATGTTAATGGTGAGCCCCATGGGCAAAAGAAAAGGTAATAGCATCAATTGTCTATCTCTGGTCATGTAAAAAAAATCTTTGCACTCAGGTGTCATTTGTATTGCTCCGTCAAAGGTGCCTGTTCTGTGTTGAAAACTGTACAAACTTAGAATAAAAATACATCTTGTCCTGCTGCCAAAATTTTACTGAATAATAAAAACGAATATCTATAGCATTGATCAATGAATAAGTAAGCCCTTCAAGAGAGGTGCACTATTAGCTAAATTAAATCTCAAGCTGCCTGCAAGGAGATCTCAGACAAGCGAGAAGAAATAAATCTCAGACGTAATAGGAATCTGTTAATACTTGGCTTAGATAATGTTGTCTATTAATACCATGAAAATAGCTTTGGCGCACTGTTGGGTGCACTTTTAAAATGGTGATAAAGTAGGACATTTTTTAATAACCTGAGGAATCTTCTGAACTTTGAACCTATGGTGTCAATGGAACTTGCATGTCACTGCAGCTGAGGAAAACATAACCTGGTTCTGTATACTCATTGATTTGCCAGGAAGATGAAAGCATGAATGTGTCTGTTAGTCAACAAGATATTTTATTTCCTTTCTAGGGTGCATAAGCAGAAATGCTGGGTATGAAGCCAGGAGGACATCTCTTCCTGCCTGAGGTATTCACCCTATCACTAGCTGAAAGTCTCTTTCTTCTGGAGTCTCATCTTTAAAAATAATCCTGATAAACTACAACATTGCAAATAGGATAAAATTGCTTGAGCTTGGAAAACTGGCCTTGCAGTTGGAGGGTTGGTGGTCTGGTTTTTGTATCCAAGGTGAAGCTACTGGAAGACTTGGCCACAGTCTCCAATTATTCACATACAGAAAAGATTGCTATTTACAGGAGAGAGCCTTTTCTGTGCTGCTGGAGAAGAGCACAAGTAAACCTCAAGTTTAGAGACTGAAACAAGGCAAGCTCAGAGGACGAAGAGGGTGTATGATTTGAATGGGAAGGTTGTTGGTCAAGGTGTACACCAACTCTTCGTCACTTGTTATTTTTCAGATGTTCTTGCTGGGGTGCAGTGACTGCTGTGTGCAGCCATTGGCTTGGGTATACCGTGACCCAGCTGAAATTCTGGTGTCTGTGTTGAACAGGAGGCTGGCAAGAATATCATCTGGAGCTGAATTTAAAAAAAAATCAATTTTACAGTTAAGGCAAAGCTTGAAAAAAATTAATCCACTATACTCTTTTACTGTTGTTGTTTTAAATGAAGTGGAATACAATTTTTAAATTTTTTTTTAATGTTAATTAAATCTGTCACAAATTTGGGAGTAGTTTAATTTGTCTGAAGTCATGTTGTTCAGGAAATATAACATTCTTAAGCATTTCTGCCATTTCTACTTCCAACATGAGCTACAGATACCCAGCCTGGAAGGTATGTTGAGCTGCTTTAGAGCATAAGCAATCAGAGAGAAGGAAATAAACAAAAGTAGCTTTGGAAAATAACCCCATGACTCTACAGTGATACAATGGGTTTAAGCTGTTGTAAGAGAGATTCTGATTAGATATTGATGGGACAAATGAAAACAAGGGTGCTGGAGGCTGGCTGGCCTGGGGAGGCAGTGGCTACCTCCCAGGAGAGGTTGGGCAGATGTCTCCATGGTAGAGCAAACTGCAGCTGCTCACTTCACGTATGGGCAGTGTGGTGAGAGCAGGTGACTCCACTAAGCTCCTCTGGGCCTCTGGTTGCTTGGTTCTTTGGTGCCTTACTCAAATGCTCTTTGTCCCCCACTGTGACACCCCCCTTCATATTGATCTCTTTGTAGTGTAGCTGAGGTGTCAGTCATAGGTGCTGGCAGCACATGGGGAATCAGGGGGATCTGCCAAGCTGGGAACATCAGGAGGGGTTCACAGCCCTGAACTGAAATCTGTGGCCTGGACCACTTGGAAATTTTATTAAGCTGGCAGCATATTTTGTGCTGCCTGCCAGCTAATGGGCTTTGGAGAGACCTGTTTAAGATTGAGTAGTTGGAGGAAGGGATGAGAAGCTGTCAGCTCTTTATTTCAGGGTAAAAGAAAATATAAAGATCAGAATAAACACATACAAAATGGTCACCTTAAGAGCTCCTTACCTTTGCTCAGACTGTGATCCTTTCAGAAAGCAAAATATTATAAATACCGTTAAATTTATTTTATTGTGTTAAATAGATAACATTTATTGCATAAACACTTTTTAAAACTTATGATTGCTGAAAAAAAAATACTTGAAACATGTTTTACCCATATATACATGGGTAGCTTAACTGCTGAGTGATTATCATTACGAAGAGTCTTGCTGCTGAAGTTGATGCAGCCTGGGACTGTAAGAATAGTTGCCTGAAGAAGTATGGAAGGCACTAGTGCTCAGTGGTTCCACCCAGTGTGAGCAGTACTGTGCAGTAATCCCAGCCCCAGAAAAAAATTTTCCCCTGAAAAATGCCCTGCCCAAACCTCTTCAGGCAAGGGACCATCACTTTCTCCCACAAGCATGAAACTTTCTCCCATAAGCATGATGCTTTGATCACAAAAAAATATTCTGTTTCAACAGCCACTAGACATCCACAGGATCAATTTTCACTTGTTTCTTAAAGTATTTGAGTGATGTTGCTGAAACCCTCCATAGAATGTGTCATAAGCAGCCACCTTCAGTTTCTACAGACACGTACAAATTCTGCTCCCAGAGAGGCACTGCAGTGAGGATGATTTGCTGCTCTTCTCCAGCAAGCAGCAATAACCAAGGATGGGGATTTCATTGCAAAGACTTCTTTAAATCCTTTGATTTGGTTGCACAGCAAAGTTATTCAAACACTTTCATCCCTTTGGATGAGGAGGCTGCCTCAGAGCTCATGGCTGCTCCCTGTCCCCGCAGCGTGCCAGCACTCACCGTTAGTGTGAAAAGAAAATCCTGGTCCTTTTCAAATTCAAGAGATTTTTTTAGCAATGATCTCAATGTTTACTAGATAATGAAAGATATTATCTGAGAACTAGCGGATATATTTTAAGGAGGACCTTAAGTAACCAAAAATTCTATTTTGAGAGCATAACAAACACTAAGAGCAGTTGGGCAACCAGTGTACTGAGCATTAATATACCAAATGCAAATTCCACTGTTGCTTTTGTGAAAGTGCAGGTCACAGCTGAGCTCTTCCCAGTGGATTTTTTGAACCAGATGCCCAAATCTGGAAACCTTGAGAAACCAGGCTCAGCAACAAAGGAGACTGACCTGTACTCCCTGTTGCAGACTAGTAAGGCATCATTTTGCAGTCACTACTGTTGCCCCAGGGCTGAAGCAGTCTCTATGTGACACAGTGGGAACACACTAATGGAGAGAATCTCTTAAAGAAAAAAGCTTGAAAGACTTTTTTTAGGGGGGCAGCACAGAATAATGGTCTGGATGAGGAGCAGGAGAGCTGGGCTGAGCCAAAGCCCTGCAGAGGGCACATGTTTTGGGCCTGTAATGAGAACCACTTACATTTTGTACTGCAGTTCTACCATTGATACACTCAGCCCAGGGAAAGGAGCCCTAAGCTGACATGGCACCTCTGTCAAAGAGTGAAAATGATGGTTAGAAATCAGTAGAGCCTCCTTAGCAGTAGTAAGTTCTACGCAGTAGGTTGTAAGGTGTTTTTGGAAAATGAGTTTTTCGTCTCTTCTACTGACAGTGGGCTTTTGGGCAGGAAAGCTTGTACTGATGGCTGGAGGGGTGCAAGTGCCTGCAGAGCGCTGTATTGCGCTGCTCCAGGCAAATTTTCACATAGGGATAAACTGTAAAGGTGAGAAGCCCACCAGTTACCAGTTAAATCTCTGCGCTCTGCTGAAGAGAAAGTAGTCTGAATTTGCCAACCTTTAACAGGGCCTTGTGTTAACAAAAGCTGCTTTACTTCTGAAGGAGAGGGCTGAGCTGGGCTTAGGTTCTTTAGCAGACCCATGCCTTTACGAAATTCCCTTTTAATACTCCCTCAGCATATTTTAGTACACAGGCAATGCCATTCACACTCAGTAGAGCAGAGCCTGTGTGAGTGGCAGCATAAGGACAGTAACTAAATATTTGCTGAATTTTTTTAAGATGAAAAGAAAAAAAAAATCCCTTGACTCTGACATTTACAGTAGACATTATCTGCTCCCTGGCATTTGGGCTTATAAATGGAGGTCAACTAAATTTCTGTTCTTGAGTTACCCCACTGCATCAGATGAGATACAAACTGACTGGCCGACCCTTTCTCTAAATAGCAGCGCACCTGCCCCTCGCTTCCAGCACATGAGTTATGAAGACTGGTACTTATTTCAGTGATGATGAACTGAACTCCAACAAAATAAACAAGGTATCTTCAAAAGCGTGTGACAAAGCAGGGGACTGACTTAGCGTCTCCCATAGGTTAGTCTTGCATCATAACTAATTTTTTTTTTTTCCAGATCCTACAGGTATTCAGGATGATTGTGTGCATTGAAACAACAGCACTGGCTTTGCACCAGCAGTCCAGGAGAAGCGGTGCAGCATGCTAGCAGCGGCCACTGTGACTAGCACGGTGCTGCACACTCTGCGAGGAGTTTCAGGGTAGCAGCTATGCCCAAGAGTGTGACCTTTCTGCCTGTGTGGGCAGGGCTGTCGTGTTGCACAGGGGTTGCTAGTTTCTGCCAGCAAGGCTGGGCACAGACATAGGGGGCTGCTCTGTGCTGCTTTCCTGGGGCTGAGTGGTGGTGGTAATGTCATGTTGCTGTCACCAACATCCAGGCACGGCTTTTAAAGGATGAGAACCAGGACGAGGGTTTTGTAAGCCCTTTGACGACAAGGCAGTTGAAGCAGCATTGACAGTGTTTTTATGTGTCTGCATTAGCCCTGCAGGGGAATGAATGAACAGAAACAACACAATCCTGCTTTGGGCTCAGCATTTGAGTGAGTAAAAATGTAGGTTAAGTGGATAACCACAAGCTGAGAAAGTAAAGTTAAGACATGATCTGAGGCAGAACATGAAGAGGAGAGGACTTGCCTGATCTCCTTCCCCATCCTCCCAATTTCTTTGCGGGGGGAGGCAAAATGGTAGGATTTGCTTCAATAACATTTCATTTCTGAAGGAGATAGTGTTGAGGATATATTCAGGATGCCGTGAGATGCTCCTGTCCTGCTGATCTTCAGTAAGATAAACAGTTCTGCTTCAAGAAGAATGATTATATTGTGCTGTTTTAACTCATCACGTACCAGGTGCAGCCAGCAAAACACAGCTGGCCTTACCCTCAGCCCTGAAAAAGACGCAAACCAAGCTACTTGTTATCCAGAGCTTGGTCCAGCATCACTTTCGCCCATCAGCATTTTAGCACCCATCCAAGGGAGCAGCAGCTGCTGTGAAATGCTATGGCAGTATGAACTCTGCTGAAAAAAGGGGATGTGAATGAGAGTCAGTCAGATAATTAAGCTTTTGTAACAGGATCTGTAGATTCATTTGACACTAATGTCTGAAGGGAAGCTGAAAACCTGGGAAGAATGCATTGTGACAAATATAGGAGATTACTAAGAGTGTGAGTGCAGTGACTCTGGAGTTAAAGCAGGTGGCACCTAAGCCAGCCCAGGAGCTCTCTGCCCCTGACCCAGGTGGGATACTTGGGAAGAGCAAGAGGCTGGGAAAAGCCTAGAGTGCCCATTTCCCTAACTACATTCCCACCACCAGCATGTCACAACCCACATATTTCTTCACCTATGTGGCTTTAAGGAGCTGAGGCCATGCACAGTCCCAAGTTAAGTCATTGCTGACCTACTCCTGTATTAGTAAGCAGGTTTTTTTTCTTGGGCAGGACAGAGGATATGAACAGCAGGGGACTCGTGTCCTTATTAATCTTTCCATTACTATATAGGGAATTTTCATGTCAAAAACCTCCAAACCCAAACATGGACCACTATAATGATTTTGAAGACATTAACTATCCTTACAGCAGGAAACTACTTGAATTGTTCTGTGAATGCCTGAACACAAGAAAAGAAAACATGTAGAAATGAGCAGAAGTGTAATATTTGACTAATTTCAGCAAATATTTTTAGCAGGAAAATAGCTATGTCAGCATGAGAAATGCTGGTATTTTCAGAAATGAAATTCTCACATGAGAATTCTATTGATGTCAGTTTTATCAATAGACATAGTTCTAAGGAAGCTTAAAAATGTATCACATGTAGGATCTCCCAAATGGGTTTTTGAATTAAGCCAGTCAGGGTGGCAAGTGCTCACCTGGTTCTTCTCACAGCTTTGGTGTTGCTGGAACATGGAGGTAGCTGATGTCAGGCTTCTTGGGACGATGTGCTGGCTGGGGTGGGGAGGAGGCCAGCACCCTGCCTGACAGCAGAACAAGTCGTTTGCACTAGCATTAAGCCGCCTCTGTTAGCAGTGCTGTGAAAAATTGCAATTTGTGGCTACTTTCTCAAGGAAATCATGGCAAAGAGAATGGAAAAGAACAGAACTCATGGTTTGTATTCTATGTATTGTGCAGGATGACTGAAAGTTGAGTAACACTGGGGGTGCACTGCACAGTCACCTTCTCAGTAAGACACAAAACTATTCATAACTAAGACCCTTGTATTTTGAATCACACCTGCTGTCACTGACAACAAAAGTGAGTTTTGAATTTGGAAAGCAGCAAGGAAAGCTGAACAAACTGGGGGAGAAGGCATCACAAGGCATTCTATTTTAGGCTTTACCTTTGGAAAATTATTTTAATATTTATATTAAAATATTAATATTAATTAATATTATTGTTTGATTTATATTTAAAGGTTTATATGTAATATTTATACCTATATTTACGTTGATGACAGGAGTTCTGCTTACGGCAGTAGAAGTATCTTTAGTTTAGTCTTGGCCTTCTGAAAGATACAGGCTGGTTTTGGGAGAGCACCACAGTACCTTGAGAGTCTCAGCCTTTCCACCCTTTAAAGATAATTATTCTTCTACAAGAAAGCTGAGGAGGGACTACTCATAAAGGCTTGTGGTGATAGGGTGAGGGGGAACACGTGTAAACTGGAGAGGGGCAGATTTAGACTAGACATTAGGAAAAATTCCTTCACCATGAGAGTGGCGAGACATTGGAACATGTTGCCAAGGGAGGTTGTGGCTGCCCCATCCCCAGAGGCGTTCAAGGCCAGGCTGGATGGGGCCTTGGGCAGCCTGAGCTAGTGGGATGTCCCTGCCCGTGGCAGGGGGGTTGGAACTGGGTAATCTTTAAGGTCCCTTCCAACCCAAACTATTTTATAATTCTGTGACTCTATGAATATTATTTTTTCTGTAATTCACTGTTTGTAACAGGTATGGATGACACACCAAGCTGAGAAACCACTTTAGCTACCTGTTCCTTTAATTCCTGCTGAAGATCTGTATGTTTGTTTTATCAGTATAGTTACGTTTTGTGTCCTTTAAGTGCTTAAGGCAGTTGCAGCCCAGTTTATCATTTAGTGTAAAGAGGACAGTGATGCACAGTATAACTGCATGAGATACAAGGGCTAAAATACCATTATAAAACAACCTCGCGGAGAGTGAGTCTAATGGAATCTGCTCCTTTCATTTCTTCAATTCTTTAAGCAGAGTATCTTCCCTATTGTGATGATGTGTGTACAACATGGATACGGCAGAGAGCGCCTGAATCCCAGCTTCATCTTTTTCAAGACTAGAGCCAGACTGCCTGTAGGTGTCAGCCTCCTGCTACAGAATACACAAGGCAAGAGCAGGTGGGGTTTTTGTTTCAAGTCAAAGCAACCTCACGTCACACTGGATTTACTTGAAAAGTAAAAATTCAGTAAGTTTACTCTTGTTCTTACCAATCAAAAGAAGGCAGAAGACACACTGCTGTCATATTGGTTTCCTACATCTATATTTCTTTCTCAGCACTATTTGTATTAAAAGATTTATTTAAAAGGATTGAAATGGCATGCTCTGCTGACTTAGCAGCACAGGGAACTTCAACCTGCTGCCCCTTATATGCTCATCATTTAATTTTTCTCCACCACTGCAATTAGACTTGTAAAGGGTAGCACATTATCGAATAAAACATGACCTAGCACTTCTATCCCAAAAACCAAGGAGCTGTTATACCTTCATTCAACATAAAAGAATGGTCGAAACAGTATTTTCTATCTTGAGCCTTGCAATATGATGATGCTAATTATAAACAATAGTTTAATATAGAATAGTATGTTACAGAAACCTACTAAAAGAGAAGCAGTGAAAGCTGTTAATTGCTTGTCATTTTGAGACTGCTCTACTTTCCTGCAGGGGTGTGGGGCAAATGTTACTTAACTGCTGAACTAAAGCCATGAAGGGAGGGAGAGTGAATCACATTTTAGAAGCAGCAGATGTGAGGCTGGCTCTGCACAAGTAGGTCAGGTAACTAGGAGGAAGTATTTTAATCTACTGTCTTAATTATAAAAAAAAGGAGACTATGCTGGGATAAAAATTAATAGCAAGTCTCACTGGTTAAATTTTTTAAAATAGACTTAAGTGGCCACCAAATAAAACTAAACCTAGCTTAACTTTATTAATACTATGATAAGAAAAAAATGGCATTCACATGACTATTGGATATGTTGCTTTGTAGAAAAATGCAGATTAGAGAAAGTTAACAAGTTCAAAACAAACTTCTTGTTTGCATGTGACCCAAAAGGTAGAGGCATTCATATATGGGCTAGATAAAACATCTACATAACAATTCAAAGAAGCCTCCTTCTTACTAGGTATGCTTTCATGCTGCATAGTTTTCTGCCTTATTCCAGAATTTTCAAAATGAAAAATTTGTGTTGTGGTGGTGTGAAGCACAAATCCTGTAAAAATGAAAGGCAGATTGTGTACTTAGACTTGTACAAACAAACGACTCTAGATAAAAATTCAGAAAACAGTGTTTCACTTAACTCTGAATTATGCATTGTCCTTCCAGAGTAGAGGCACAGCACAACTCTATCTCAGTCTGTCAATGAAATCAGAGTTTTCACCCAAATACAGTGTTGCACTCAGTTAATGAATTCCAGGGGGCATAAGCTGATGGTGGCAACTTCTGGAAAAGTGAATATGGTTCTTGAAAAACAACCCAACCAAAAAAGCCCTAAAACAATACCCTCTAAATTTCTACAAGCAACAATACAGGAAGCATTTTGTGGTAAGAATATTTTATATTTTTTTTAACACTTTTAACACTTACAAAAACATTCAAACACAAAAAAAAATTTAAATAACTTTGGAAGCAGAGGAAGACCTTCTGCCTACACACATACAACAATTCTGAGCTGTTGGCACAAAAAGTAATCCACATTCATAAAACCCTTACTACTCTATCAAACATAAGTTAAGTAAATCATAGGCACTAGTTTATCAAATCTGTATTTCCACACTTCTGCAATAAATCTCTAAACACAGAGCCCCAATATTTCCTGATATCAGTAAAATGGTAATGCACAAAGGCTTTCTAGTAAACAGACAGGTTGATTTTCAGGAAGTCGTTCACTGTATTTCAGGGGGAGAACAGCAGAGAAAAGAATCCTTATAAAATTAAGCTGAACTTATTGGAGTGATGAATTACTTAACTTAAGGAAACGCATGTGATTTTGATGCAGCCATGACAAAGCCCCCCACCATGATAATCTAAACTGACTTTCAAAATTTAAGAGTCAATCAAATGTTTTGTAAAATTCGCCAATTAAAATCCACCTTTTTCAATGAAGACTGTCTGCAGCATTGCTCTGTAAAATGCTGAAATGTTGAAATTCAAGCTTTAATGAGAGTATGTGCAGTTATCTACTTCTCTCTTCTGCTCAATACTGACATGAGATACTGACACCCGTTATCCATGCCAGTGAATGACACAAGGCTAGATTACTGGTATGTACAGGTCTACTGGTACCAGGTAGTTTCTTTACCCCTGCTGAAATCTTTCTGAATTACAGTATCTTTGATACCCTGACTTCAAAATGTCAGCACAGATATTGGTCTACAGTGTGAAATCATTTATCTACCCAAAGGTTGAACACTTAGAGCTGCAAACTAGTCTCCACTCCTTCCTATTTGGCTTTTTCCAAGTCAAGTAGTATTGCATGGCTTTTCATCCAGGAATATATTAATGATGGCCTAAAATTCAAGTGCTAGAATTTCAGGGTTAGTTATCCTCTTAGTGGTGGGTGTTAAAATACACCAGCAGTTCAAAATTCAGATACTAAAGGGGTTGAAGGCTACCTACCATCCAATCCAAGTTGTAGTGTTCATCAGTCAATGCACAAAGGATAAACCATTCACATTCTCTTGCTTCATCAACTGTACATCCAATATACTGAAAAAGCTTCAAACAAAATCCCTTCCACGTAACTAGTCCCCCACAATATAATTTTACTTACAAATGTCTGCAAGATATCTTTATATTATCAGAATGAATTGTTCTCAGCAAAACATGTTAGAATAAGTTGGAGCCACCAGAGGAATTTCATAGCTTGTAAACAGACATAGCAGGTTTCATACTCTGTTACCAGTAAAGTAAGATACACATGTGTAAGGCAAGGTACATATTTAAACACACTTACATGGGAAATATCTTCTGTAAAAATATTTACAATTTAAAATAAACCAATTTAAGAAATGGATGAAAGTAAAAAAATAGGATACAGAAAACTCCCTCATACCATGGAACATCACCTAAATGAATATCATTTGGCATCAAGAGTCAATTCACTACCTTAAAATTTTTATGTTACAAGTGCATAGTTGTGTTTCCTTCTCCTTAACTATCAGCATTTACAGTTGCTCCAGGCTGCAAGCATAGTGGTATGGTATTAAGAACAGATTAACATTACTACTTGCTCTTTCCTTTTTAAGGAAACCTGCTATAAAAAAAAAGTCTTCCCCAAATAGCAAGCCATGTGTTAAAGATGTGGCTACAATAGCAAAGGCCATCTTTCCTGAGCCAGGAACTTTAAGGTTAGAAAGATTGTATAACTGATACTAAGCCCTTTTGGCAATAAAACATATAAGAGCATGTAAAGCTGATAAATCAACATAGGAAAGATGCAATCTATACTATTGCATGTGTGTCTGCTACATTCAAACCTTTAATGTTATAAAACCCCCATGGCTACTAATTGTTCTGCCTAATCCTCCAGAGTAATTACTGAATCTTTCTGAAGTATGTGCGTACCACGTTCCCCAATGAGAATCTCACATAATTGTTACAAGTGATGTTTTGCTAGCACTGTAGCAGTCTGCTCTGATCAATGCAGTCTTGTTTCAATAGTACAAATTCACCAATCTTTCTGCTGAATTACAACAGGCTGAAAATGAAGTTTTGGACAATGTAAGTTGACCGTTACACTTGCTGTTTTTCAAGATGGGCATTTCTTTGGCATTCGTTAGGTTTTTGCCCAGACATTGGCCACTGTCATAAATGCTCATATTGATACATCTTTAGCAAGCAAGAGAAAAAACCCAGAACTGATAGCAACTTAATGTAGAAGCGATTGTATGACCACCAAACATCTGATGTTAGATGTCATTAAAGTGCTGCTTTATAATCTCTGCCAGTTTGTGCTAATTAGGGACAGAGAGATCTGGAATTTTTACAAATCCCAAAAGTCACATCTGAACAGTTTGTATTATCAAGCTGTCTTTTAGCCTGGTGAGGAAGCATCCATGAGCACTGGAACTTTGCATTAAGTTTTGCAGGTCAGTAGCAGCCATCTTTCCAACTCTCATCTTTCACGTTGCCATAGGTTTTAGGAGTGGGTAATGATCTAAAACAAAACAAGATATTTTTCAGTTTCATACATAACTGTCTTAAGTCTCCATCTACAATACATAAGAATGTAAGCAATTCATGAGTAATTAAATATACACTTCGTTTACTTCTCTGCAATACAGTTTGTTTAAGATAAACACCAAAGTATTTTAAGTTTCAGATTCTATGTGTTGTATTATGGCAACTACCATGTCAGAAAAACATCTACATAAATAGAAAACTTTTTACTGTTACACTCTGTGAGAATACAAACTTAATCTGCTGCTACCTAAAACTAAGCCATTCTTTTCAGAGATGTATAAGCAGGGAAATCCTTTATTTAGAGTACTACATTTTGCTTATATCAAAATTGTAACATTCATAGGCACTTCATTATTGCACTGTGTACAGATGCTGCATTATGTATGTAAACTTAGCTGTAAAAGTTTAATAAGTGAAAAAATTTTCTGTAAGACAAGTTGTGACATGGACTACCACACTTTACTACTATTAAGAACGTCCTGTCAAAACCAACTGCTTTTTATTGCATGAATTTCACACTGCTGAGGGTGCACACTCAAACTGCAAAACAGTCAGTACTGTGTCCATCATTTGTCATCCCCCCAGCCCAGCACTCATCGCAGAATAGAACTCTTCCGCTTTGCTGTTTATGGCCGCTTCATCTTTTTTACAGTACTGGAGACCAACTATTTATCCTTTGTGTTTAAAGAGATTCCTAATACTTCCATGGATGACTGCTTCCTTATGTCAGCTGGCTTTCACTTGACACCTTCAGTGAAAATTCACACTAGCGTGGTATTAAGAGCACAAGTTATGCATCACTGATTCTCCTGAAGACAAACTGTCCATGTAGCCTTTCCCAGTTAATACCTGGTCTCTATTGTGGTTGTTTTCCAGAACACTCTGACATAAAGCAACTTTCCCAGCTGGGTGCTAGCACAGAGGTTACAGTTAAGCTAGAAATTCTGCTTTGTCCTGTGGATTAATTGTATCGATTTTCATGTAAAGTTAGCAAATGCTATGGATGTGTCCTCTGTCCTCACGTGTCCTTGTTCCTACAGTTTCTAGCTGCCCAAGGAGAAAAATTGTTCCACTGTGGTATCACTACTTCACTTATGGACCACAGGAGGAAAATAGTTCTGACTTCAGACTGTGTCACTCAGTAGTAGTGGTACAAATGACTTCTTTTCGCTGGTTGTATTTTGATAATTTTTTACTAAATGCAGACAAATTCTTATTGCTTTTCAGCCCAGACTAAGACACTTTTTTTACTTAGTTCACTATCTTTCTTTAGTCATTTCTCTTTCACTCCTTCACTCGCTAATTCAAGAACCTTCTTCTCTCACCTTTGCTTCAAAACCATTTTGCCAATTTAGGCAAGCATTTCGCGTGGAGATCTCAGTTTCTATTCTGAAGGCTTTAAGATCACGGTAGAGTTGCAGGAAAGAGCAGCACAAATATGCAATGTAAAAAATTCATTAATCTTCAAACTAATACTGCCTATCACATACTCACCTGCGAACAGGCTGTGCAAGTTTGCTACGAGGCACTGGGATGCCCCCTGTAGAAGGGGCGCTGGGTCTGGGCAAACCACTCCTCATCCCTGCTGTCCCTGCTGGTCTGGTGAGCGTAGAACTGTTAATACTGCTGGCAGGGCTCGGCAAGCCTGAACTCTGGGCTGCAAGCGGCCCCGGTGAAGAACTACTGTGTATCAGCTGTGTGGCTTCTGGAGAAGCAACAGAACTGGGTCCATGGTTACTAAATGCTTTCAATGGTTGCCGGAGGGCTAGAGGAGATGGGGCTGCAGGTGAGCGGAATTTACTTGAAGAAGGTACTGGAAAATAAAATACAGAAGTTACTTTCAAGCTTAATTTACAGTACAACTGAAAATAAACCCAGAAAATTATGTCAAAATTCAGATATGGAATGTATAATGGAATACAGCCAATCAAGCAGCAATGAGAAACAGGAATTCAGATGTCCTCTTTGTCATATGTTTTTGATAACTCTAATGCCCCATTTACTTATTACAAATATTTACCAGGATCCGTAAGTAATACTGGTAAGGCTCTAAGAGTTATATCAGCCAAGTCAAAAGAAACAAGGACAACATATTTGTTAACAAAAAATGTAACTGCTTCAGAAACATGTGAACCTAATTCCCATCCCTGAAAGAAGTGTTGAAAAATATTTTAGTGTGATACAGTCTTTAAATAAATTCAAAGTGTATATTATCCTTTAATCGATGAAATTCTGAGCACAGTGTGTCTTAGCGTTTCTTTTATGCTGTTATTTTAAACCAAATTCTTTGAATTAGAATTAACCTAATGGTCATGTCCCAGATTTATTGGCTGATGGGGAAAAAAAGGATAGGGCCAGCCAATTCCCAACACGAAAGAGATGAAGGTGCTCCTATGAAACTTCAACCAGACAACAATAACAATTTGTAGCCTTCTCCTTGTTAAAACCTTTATCTAAATTATCAGTAGAACTAATATCTGCATTCAAATACTTTGTAGCTGAGTTAGTATGCAAGGTCTTCATCAAGTCCTTTCTGCACAATGTTAATAAGCCAGAATATTCAGCAGTTCTTTGATAATACCAAACCTTAAGCAAAATTCTTCAAAATATGAGAATTATTTTTGAATTATGCATAACTTATCACTAAGCAGAATACTTAACTAATCCATCATGTTAATACTTCATGGAATTTCAGCAGCTTTTCAAACTAATTAGAGGGGGTCAGTAACAGTCGACTCAGGACAATCAAATCAGTCAGGAAAGTAAAAGAAAATCATGTTTACGGTTAGTGAATACACATTAATTGTTATTTCCTCCACTAAACAAACTTTTTTTTACACAGACACCAAAGCTGTGTCCTCTTTGACAGATATTGTACATAAAGAAGACAGTCCTTCACATAGCTTGTATTATCATTTTGCAAGGTAGATCTGCTAAGAACACGAAGAGTGAGAGGACATGAGTAATGACAGGGACATGGCATGCTAAACAGGGTACAGACAAAGTGGTGGCTTTCAGGTTGTAGTATGAAGCCACTTCTTATGCAGGATGTCTGGGAAGATTAATATCTGCCTCATTACAGATGTGAATTGGGTTTGAATCCTTTCTGCATTATCAAAGAGTCCCTTTCCACTAACAGCGATATAAAGCACAGCATGAAGCCTCTCATGGGAAGAGCTGACAAAAAAGGTGGCAGAGATGTCAACAATACAAGACAGTTGGTAAGTAGTGAGGAGAATAAATAAAAACCCTTAAAATAAAAACCTTGGCATCAAGTCAGAAGATGGATTAAGGAAAGCATTAAAAGTAGAATGACTGGACAAGAGGGGCAGCAAAGTGCTCCTAGGACTAAGGCGTATTACATCCTAATATTTTAAAAATGAGATATTGCCTGTAACAATGGTGCAGTCTAATCTGCAGAATTTCCAAGTGATCCTACAGGACAAATATAAGGAGCTTTTACCAATAAGCTTCTCATTACAACACTCACTTGGAACACAAATACAGAATGATGTCAGCAACTGATGAACAGAGTAATGCCAGGGTGTAAAAACTGAATATAGCTCTGGGCCTTGTATAGGAACAGCAGGGAAAGGGTTTTTAGGGACAGAATATAAGCACTGAAAAGTTGTAACTGAAGGAAGTTTGTCACAGTCCCAATGAAAGTAAGCATCCAGTAAATGAAGTCCTCTCCACTCTCCAGTCTTCCGTTGACCATATTTTACCACACTTCCAACTTGAGCTGTCAATTCATAATACATTTCCTGTCAGCAGAGTGTTGCAGACATTGCTGAGAGCTGTATTCATTCTTGTACATAAAGGAACGAATTGTCTTTCAGTGTGCTGTGATCTCCAAAGCAGTCCTCATGATGCAATCTCTGGCAAACCGCCTAATAATTCTGCTCTACATATAAGGAATTTTGTCTTAGATCACTTTTGGATACTTAACAAAACTCAAGTCTGGCCTATTTGTAAGACAGGATCACAAAGAGTGAGGTACTGCCTCAGTCAAAGACTATTTGATAAACGTATCTGACAATTATATCAGCTCAGTATTGAGCTGATCCATGTTTAATAAAACCCCATGAATGTGTAAGGGCAGAGCTTAGCAACTGTACACAACTCCATCTCCTTAGGAACAAAACAACTAGAAGTAACTACAATTATAATGTCTGGCAACAACAAATATAAATACCACCGTGCAGTCACAACATTTAGATTTCCCACCCTCTCTGGATTCTGTCCTGGATCGAGGGCAGGAAGCAAGAGATCCCCCCAGCTGGCAAAGTAGGATGTTGAGAAACTACAGCCTTACATAGCTTGCACCCCAAGGCCAGCTGCTGCACAGCAACCTGAAACCAGTATCAATTCCAATGCAGTTGTTAAATCACAACCATCATAATGATGATAATCAATAAACTGTTCTGTCAGCCCAGTAGAAGAAAGACATGTTGGAGTGGATCCAGCAGGCCACAAAAATGACGGGAGGGATGGAATATCTCTCCTCTGAAGAAGGTCTAAGAGAGCTGGGGTTGGTCAGCCCAGAGAAGGTTGCAGGAAGACATTATTGCAGGCTTTCAATACTTAAAGGGGGGGTTATAGGAAAGATGGAGAGAGACTTTCAAGCAGGGTCTGTTGCAATAAGACAAGGAGTGATGGTTTTAAACTAAAAGAACATAGATTCAGACTAGGTATAAGGAAGAAGATTTTTATGATGAGAGTGGTCAAACACTGGAACAGGCTGCCCAGAGAGACAGCAGATGCCCCATGCCTGGAAACATTCAAGGTCAGTCTGGACTAATGACCCATTCAATTATTCCTGTGATCTGACTGGTACTGGACTGCTGTATAACCCTTAAGAAATCTGTTACAGTGAGGTAAAGAGGTAGATATCTGAATGAATTGTGAACTGTTTTACACAAAGTGGTGAAAAAACCCAAACAATGTCTGTATGTGAAAGGTATCAAGCTATGTAATGAACACGATTTTAAGAAACTGAAACCAGTTACTGTCCATAGTTCTTCTTGCTTTTGAAACAAAAGACTTATTTCTTTCCTGTTTCCAGTACAAAGAATGATATTTTCACTTGCCTACGTATTTTTGCACAATCAAAAAAAGAACAATTTTTACAACTTTTGCTTTAAAAACTTTATTTTGCAATTTAAAAATTCCTATCAAAATGCAGCCCTAATGAATATTGATTCAGAAGTCCCTTTTCTAATCCAGATTTCCTGATTAATGCTACAAGTCACCAAACCAACTTAATGTTTTTTAATCCTATATAATGCAGGATTGCATTTTTAATGTTTAGATCAAAAAGTTAACTTTCATAAAGCAAGGACTACTTGGTTAATCTTGGCATGCAACTCCAATTTTATTCATTGAGAATATGCAAGAATTAATGCAGGTGAACAGCTATCTGAAATTTGCTGCAGCTTGATAGAGGTTGTGAGTTAATTACCTCCTTTTGTAGATGGAGTTTGAAGAAACTGTTTGGTTTTGAAGGCAGCACGAGGCAAATTTTTCTGCCTTTGCAGAGCTGTTGAAAGATAAGAAGTGTTATATTTGTCTAGGATGATAAGAAAACTGAATTTACTGGGAATTTCAGAATTGCATCCACTTGTGAAGCACTGAGGAACAGAGTAGGACACTCAAAAGCTGCTATGATTCTGGAAGTGGCAGAACTATTTAAGTGGTGCTTGCTCTTAATGGCAAAGAGTTACAGAGGAGCGTGTCAGAAATTTTGCAGTGCACAATGCGCAGATTCTGTAAGAGTAAAGCTTCTTGCAGGGCAAAAAGCCCAGAAAGGCAAAACAAAATTAACACACCAAAGGGAAAATAAGCCACATAGCAAACATGCTACAGCAATATGAGTGCAAGATTAGATATAAAGATGGAAATGAAACTGTCATATTTGACCAAGCAAGACTAACCTTTTCATTTTAAAGGAGAGTTTAAAAAAATTCTAACACTATACAAAAGCATAAATCTTTGTCTAAATGTGATCATTGTCTAAACAAATTGTACTTTCCAGTTACACAAACAAAAGTCATTTTGAGAGATGTCTGCTTTTTCCCTCTTCAAACAAGTATGCATGAGGACTCAAAACAAAGATGTAACACTAAGAATTATCAGCTGCCAGCATGTAGACAGCGTGTCAGGAATTGGGTTTTATTGCTCCTTTGCTCCTATGCCCTGCTTATTTCTAGCAACGCTCAAGGGCTGATACTGCCTTGAAATGACCTCACTACCTATCAGTTACCAAGAGAGAAGCCAGTGTTCCAAGAGCTGCAGAATCTTGGCAAGGAGAGAATTACCTATTGCCAGAAGGAATGTGTCGACTCAGCGTATTTTCACCACAGCATATTTAAGGGGGGAAGGAGGAAAGTAGTCAATGAAATAAAGCTTTGCCTACACAAAGGCTTCTTAAAATGATAATGTATGAATAAACATCTCTGTTCACCTCAGCATACAGAGTTTTATACTAGCAAGGCCTGTTTCCATAGTGAGAAGGAAGAAAGGTAGAGGAACAGCTCTGCATGAAGATCCTGACTGAGTAAGGAACCTTAGTAATCCTCTCACCAATTGGTGAATATCGCTATAGAGAAGGCAGGGAAAGAAGAATTAGGATCCTAATAATATTAGTCTATTCTTTTCTAAACTTGATATCATATATTAATTGCCATCACCTTTCCTATCCTTCAGTTGGTGCAAAATTCACAATATTTTATGAACTATTAAAGAAATTCATCATGTATTATACCATCATTCTGAAAATATAACTAGGCGGTCTACTGATTTTATTTTCAATAACTTTAAACTGGTAATTTTCAACAAACAGAAAAAAAGAATTAAAGTGTTTATAAACATGACAAAATGGTGTCTGTGGATATTAAGAATAAAAAAAAATCTCTTCTGTCTATCAAACAGAACCTAATGCAAAAAAGCATGTGGCAATATGCAATTCTTACGCAGCTTATGGCACATGGTCTTGGTATAAATGTTTCTAAGGCATACCCATGAACAGTGAATTAAGCACAGTAAGATATTAAAAAGTGAGCACAATTTCTAGGAATTTAGTGAGGGAGACCACTGGCTAGAGTGCTTCAGTCCACAAGTATTCCATTACACGATTTTTACTGAATCAGTGTTTTTGTTATATCACACAAAATTGAAAACAGCTTCTTCCTTCATACTTATGATCTTCAATTTAATTTGCCTTCATTCATTCAGTTAGACTTAAATACGCTACTGAACACAGAACAAAGTTTCTTCCCCCATCATTATTTACACTACTTGCAAGCTAGGTTTGCAGGGTAAAATGGAGAGGATTTAAAATACATATATAAAATTCCTTCCTTCTCAACAGAGACTCCAGGAAACAGACTCAACAGCTGAACAGTTCTATGCACTGAATAACTTCAGGCAGTGCAATCTGAGCAACGCTGAGTAAACATACAGTTTGAGATAAGCGTGGAGTGCACGTGTCCACACTATTTGCTGCTCTTGAAGTGCTATTACATTGACTGTCACAAGTGGCCCATGCTGAATACAGGTAGTTACGTTTACTTCTGATCAACTGAACTGGAATACTTGGCTTCCTCCAAACATACACGTTCTTCTTTTCCTCTGAACATGCCAAGCAGCTGGATCTTGGCAAGCAGACTAGTTACTTTTCTGTTAGTTTGAACAATCTACAGATTAGCTCTTTTGAGAAGTATTATGTTTAAGTCTGCTTAAAGATTCAAACACCCATGTACTAATAGTGCCAAGTGAGTATAAACGTAGCGGACACAATCCACTAAAAAGCACAATGCCCCTATGTGAAAGCCACCCTAGAGTTTATACAGTTCTGCACAACCTGTGTGGTGTAGGACCCAAATACAGAGACTTCCCGTCATTCTAACACTTTAAAGCCTAAAGATATCTATTCCTTAAAGAACAGAACTATTACTGTATCCTCCAGTGTTTTGAAGTGAAACATTTATTAGCTTTCATGTAAAATAAGTCCTTTCTGCATAAAAGCATGGAGATTCAGATGTAAATGAAGATTCTAGTAGTTACTAGTGAATTCATTCTTTTCCAAAAGAACTTGGATTTTCACCACATTACAGCTAAAATGTAAAATGTCAAATGTATTCATGTTGTACAGTTTTACCTCTAAACATAAATGTCTCCTCTCTACTCTTGAAGCAAGCGTGTACAATTTGCCTCTGTAACCAAAACAGGAATTCTTTTCAGAAACTTACTGGATTCCTAACTCATTTTTGAAGGTCAGCAACCAAAGCAATTTTGGTATTGCAGCCACAGCAAATGTGCAAGTGAATTACAAACAGCAGATCTTTGACAAGGAGAAAAGTAGTGACTTTGGGGAGCAAGCCAGCATCCTCGCAAAGGTAAGCTCATGCAAAACTAGCAGCTATATGAGAAAGCTTTGAATCTCAAGACCCAGAAGTCATTGCCAAGGGAAAACAAAAATTTGCTGCAATTTAACAGAGCAAGGTGACACAATATAAAGCCAATAAAACAAAAAGTAGACAATGAAAAGGACACAATTCTGGAAATTTTTATACAATGTACAGTTTTGCAGAAAATTTTTTAATTCAGACTAAGCAAAGATACTTACTCATACTGACTTCATACACAAACCGTTTTACGATTGTCAATAGCAAGACTCTGACAAACATCTGTAAGAGCAGGGAAACTGTAAAAGCTAGAAATCTGGGCTTTATTAATGATAACTTACATTTAAATGTAAGTTGGTCTAGAGTGGTTCATATTTGGGGAAAGATTCACATCAAAGGCAAGCAAATTTACCTCATATTTTCTGTGATTCTCAATACATCCACAAGTTGAAAAAATTGTTAATATCTAAGTATAAGTCACACTACTTTAGCTCCTGCAATGAAGTAACTCACTAAATATTGAATACTGAGACTTCTTGTGTCTCATGTTTTCCATAAAGTTTCACTGTAAATATACTTTTAATATTGGTAACGGCCTTCTAGCCAACTAAGCTGCCCTCTTCCCAGGAACATAATATCTATAATATCTGTATTTTTCCTTCATTTTCTTACAGGTAATTTTGATTATCTGTCCTATCACAAAAATAACACAGTTGGAGAGCAGCTGTCCAAATTTTCCAAGTGCTTTATAGCTTGATAAGCCTTCCTAACAGTAACAGTCCTGCATTTGAACTACACATATGCCCTTTCAGTTGTAAATCCCACTTTCTGACTGATTGCAGATGGTGGAAGAAGGGGGTAAGGTAAAAGCATGTGGGGGTAACCTATCTGAACAATCACAAGGTCACACTAACTTCTTCAGCCACAGTATTACACACATGGGACTGATCGTCCACAAGGCTGTTGGATCTGGTCTGAGTCACTACAAAGATAGAAACCTTGGCATTGTCTGTATTCCTTATTCTGTATTTGGTAGCATTAACACACTGTTTTGAAAGGACTAGTTAACAAGGCCACCTAAGTAGGCCAGTATGCTCAATGGGGGGAAAAAAATTCAGTTTAATTCACAAATATTATCTTATATTTCCCATCAAGTATTTAGATTACTGATGAACCTTTACCACAGAACTTTCATAGTTCAAAGCTACATTCATAATGTGTTCTTCCCCTGAAAATGTCACACAAGGTTATTAAATTCTGAAACTTGTTTTAAAATAAAATGGTCAGGAAACATTTAAACAATAGGAACTGTCAATATTGACATATAAAGAAGCACTGAATATTTAAGTTTCATTTGCTCTGACTTAACTTTAAGGTCACCATTTTCAAGAAGCTTGAGAGATTAGCAGTACTTCTTTTGGCCAAACTAGCAGCCACTAGGCCCAGCAATGGGCTAATTTGTTCCATGGGTCACAGGTTCATCCAAACTTTTTCTAAGAAGTAACTGACACACAGAAAAAGTAAATAAAATCTGCAACTGAATATATAATTTCTAGATGGCAAAACAAAAGAAGAGAAGGAACTGCAAACAATGGTTAAACTTGCACGAATGTTTTCAGAAGACATTTTACTAGCTAAAAAAAGAGTGATAAACATCATCCAGGTAAGTATTTTGACAGCCTATTAAGTTTTTGTAATCTGAAAATAAAATTCAACAGTTCTGCAAATCACAGAAAATAAATGGTTTCTGAAATGTCTAATGTATGTATATTCTTTATAGTACTTATACATATACTCTTAGGACACTATAAATGACATCTCAATTAGAGATCAGACACTCATTGAATATAACCAGTACTGGATTTTGTGTACCAAAAGAGCAGATACACACAGTTATGATTAAAAATCACAGAAACATGGAACGGCTTGGGCCGGAAGGGACCTTAAAGATCATTCAGTTCCAACCCCCCTGCCATGGGCAGGGACACCTTCCACTAGGTCAGGTCGCTCAAATCAAGACTGGCATCTCCAGCGTGGCATGCAATGTTTCTCTTTTCCATGAAACTGGAAGAGAGTTTAGCATCATCATTTAATTTTGAAATACACACTGAAGTGTCACTAAAGGTACTTACTGGCTGAGGCCTGAGGTTGAATGCGAGGTATTCCTCCATTTGGCACTTGGAAGTTTGAGTCACTTCTGCTGTTTTTCACAGACTCGGCTTGGATATTAGATGTCCTGGACAGGTTTGGAAGACTACGCCTTAGTTTTTCTGTATGAAATAATATAAAGATACCACAACATATAGTCTGATGCTGGACAAAAGTTTAGGTTATGAACCCATAGTTGAACATCAAATCTAAGTAACACGAAACATTAGCCACATAAAACTACAACGCAATTTAAAAGCCTATTTTGTTAAGTTACAGCTTTTCCATTATCTTAAATTAAAGTACTATACTATATTCAGATCTATCACATACAAAGTATTTCTATAAAAATCAATCATTTTTCACCTATGGTGAAAAGAGTCAAGCATAGTGTGTTTTGAAACTGAAGCATATCTGGATTATGATTCTCTCAGCTGTGTTCTATCGTTATGGAAATTGAATAGGCAAACTTAAGTTGCAGTTTTATACAGTTTTCAAAGTCTTGACACAGAAAGTTATTTATAATATAGAAAGCTTGCCTGAAGTTTAAACTACATAGTTATTATCTGAGTCAATTTTTGGGACTACCAAGTCCCATATCAGCACATTATACAACAAATTACAGACAGCCACTTCGAAAGAAATGCCTCATCCACAGTAATCAAAATGATTTTGCCCAGTTATGCTTCATCTTTCACACAACTTGACTATCTACTCAGCTAATACTGTTTTTTTCAAGGGTCTTCTAAAATTTGTACCACTGCTCACAGAATACAAAAAGATGTCATTAAATATTTGTCAAGTCTAATGACATTCTGTGCATCTCCAACCCATGCAGAGCTGGATTGATGACATACTTCAGACAGAAGACTGCAGATGCCTTGTCAGGATGAGTGGCCAACCTGATTCTGTAGAGGGATGCAGGAAAGAAGTATGCTAACCATGCACAAGCACTAAAGATGAAAACAAAAGCAAGAGTCTTCAAAGGATGAATATTCCTACAAGTGTTCTTTCTGTACTTTGTATTCTGCATTGCTTTGCACTGCAGTTGCTACACTGTTGAACCCGGCCAACCATCTCTCTCTCTCTAACCATAGTAGATAAAAAAAAAGAAAACTCAAAATTTTTCTGTCTGTTGCTGTATCAACACTGAATATCCAGGCAACGTTCAACTGCACAAAACCCACTACAAGATAATTCCTTGGAAGCGTTTCAGAAACACGTGATCACATGCTCTATTTTGATCTCTCTGCTATGTGAGATACCAGCTTTCGGTACCTTCTTCTCATGGGATATTTTCATTGTAGCTCATCTAGCATATATCAAGACTTCCGTGAACCCCACAAAAAGAACAGAAAAGGAATTCTCAACTAAGTCACAATAATCAATTAGCTTTTGCATTGCACATTTTCCTATATGCCTAAAACTTCCCCAAACTACTATTATTACATAGGACATAAGCTAACCCTTCCAAAAATATTCTTGAATAGCTAATTACATTTGCAGGATCATCTTCCCCAAAAGCTCTAGTCTAGCACACTGACATTCCTGAAAAAAATTCTAAAATCCCTAAGTCAATGAAATTCTGTAAAGTGGTATATACCTCTTTCCTATATTAGTAGGTGGGGAAAACAGCCAACAAAAAACATCGGAAAATAAAATGTTTAATTCTACATCATCACTACTGCAGATATTTTTTATCCAGCTTACCTGAAAGATGGGGGAAAAAAAAGGTGAAAACTTCATATCTAAATCTAAATGTATATTCTTTCTGACTTTAAGATTTTACTTGCCAGGTAACAACTACATTTGTTAATACGGAAATATGCTTGTGAAATTTCAGCCCAGTTAAAGGAGTTTCCACCAATTTGCTATCAGGAAAAAAATATGCTCAAGAAGCAATAATATCAGGAATACATTATTTTGTTCTATGCAATATAGTATAACTGTGCCAAGTTTACTGCAAGTTTCATTTATGCAGCAGTTTGCACAGCTCTGAGATACCTAAAATATCCAACAAATGCATGACCTAAGTACTAATATTTTTAAGGCTACATTCATGCTCAAATAGTTCAGAGTCCTGCACTGCCAAAAGAAAGCATTCAGCAATGCACAGGCTACCAGCATGCATACGTTACCATGTTATTCTTATTTGATCACTGTTACTTTCCCTGCATTTTATTCTGTCATCTGCAAGGTCCAAGCCTAATCGTGAATAAGTTTCCCTTGGGCTCTGCTTTATTTTAATGTACTTGCCTGCCAAAGATAGACCTCAGTCATCATGAAATCCAATTACACCCAGACAGACCGGACAACATGTAAAATAAATATGAGCCTATCAACTCATATGACTGCAAAGGTTCCCCAGAAGAACTTAAGCTTTGCTTGGTCTGCTTTTCCTTCAACAACTCTGAGATTAAAACACAGTATTACACAGGCATATAGTTTTAGCACTGCACACTGGCAGTCCTGCACAAGACCTACACAGCTACTTGTGTAATAAATTGGAACCAGAGCTTTTTACCTTCACTTTTGACATTGCTAGTCTGCAGATCTGTAGGATGGCCTTGAAGCGAAAGACGAGGTTGCTGTAAACGGCTAATCATCGGTTGGGGCGACACTCTACTGTATTCTATACTTCGAGCAGGTGATCGGGAGCGAGGTGAATTCCTTGGAGATTGTTTTGGTGAAGGCCAGGGAGAACTGCGAGGTGATGGTGAGAATCTGCTAACAGCAGGGTGCACTGCATGATGCGTGCCATCTTCTTCATCTTCTAAACTCTGCGCATCAAGCTCTTGATCGCTGAATGTGCCTCGCCTTGTAGAATTGCAAGAAGAACCAGAACTACGCCGAGAAGCAGTTGCTGCATACTCTTGCCGGAGGCCTAGCCACAATGAGAACATTGTTTACTTGCTTCCAGCTTACAAACAGTTCAAACTAGAGACAGCACATACAAATATCTACCCACTGCTCAAACTCAAATTTGGCTCACCTTAGCTCCTTTTATTTGAGGCATTTAATTAATTCCATATTAGTACCAACAAATGTTATTTACTGGCTGATAATGTCTTCAAATACATACATGAGCTCATTCCTCTTCCTATTATGGCAGTCAGCAGTACAGGTGTGTTTTGTACTTGTTCATCTCTTCTCCCATGCTTTATACTTAGGTTACATCTTAGTTTTGATATCATGTAACATCCTGTAACAATTACAGCAGCCACAACTACAGCAGCTTGCAATGTAAATGTAACAAAAAAGCTGTAAGATAAGCCACCCCTATAGAAACTAGAGTTGCTAGACCAGTGGTCTCCAAAGCAGGCAGTCCACACTCTAGGGGGTATGCAATACAATCCACTGGGCTGCAGGAAGAAAATTTTACACTACTAATAAAATAATATTTGAAAAGTAGCATGTATTTCATCTGTATCATATTCTTTGTACATTTCTATTTTTGTGCTTGCAATATACTAGTAGAGTAGTACATGCATATAATTTATTAAAAATATACATATATTGGGCCTTATTTTTACCATCATTGACTTTACATTTGGTGATTTAAATCATGGTTTAAGCCCTGACGTCAACAAGACTGGAAGGCATATACCACCTGAGAAAACTGGTGGCAGGGGTGGCAGGGCATAGTCCACTCTAACAACCATTCTTCAATCATACACTATAAGCTTCCAATTCATGCTATCTCTAACATTTCTTTTGTCCACAGTCCCTCACGATCATTTCTGCACAGCAACTTCCTTCCTTTGTCCTGGAGAAAGAAGCCCTTAGCTGGCCTTCTCAGAACAATTGTACAGCTATAGTAGAATCTACATCACTTTTCCACTCCTGCTAAACAAGTGCTGCTGCACAATAAAAAAATCAATGGCTCCACTTCGTTTCCAGCATGGAAAATACTTACTTTCTTCCTGCATTCGTGCTACAATTTGCACATCTGTAACATCATTTAGCTTAATGTAATTAGACCCAGTAGAGTCTTCATCCATCTCTGATGCACTTAATTCACTGTCCAGAGAGGACTGTGGACTTAGCGGAGGATTTCTGTCTGCTGAACTTTTAAGATGACCTACAGAAAGAAAATAAAGTAATAGGGAATGTGAACAAAATAAAAAAAAAACAACCAAGCTGTATTACCTTTCCTACTAAAAGATACCAATCAGAAAACAGATTATGAAAGAGAGACTGAGTCTGACAGACCACTGATTGTGAACTTAGCCTGAAAACAAAATTTATACAAGCAGAGTTTATCCACTACCTTATAAAAATCAGCAACATTGTAAAGTCATTATGATGGTGGCAAAACAAATTAATGACATACAATCTGGTCCACCTGTATCAAATTTCAACCTAGATGAAAACAAAACCTGAGTTAATGGCTCTGGTGAATATACCACAGTGCAGGCTTCTCGTTACAAGTCCACAGCTAACTACAGATAGCTACAGATTGTCAATACAACGTTTTTTCATCTTCCCTACAAGCTAACTTGAGGTAATGTGTGCATATATATTAAGCCAATGTTGCTACTTCAGAATATTGGGCATCAATTTTTTTTCTGATGCAAAGAATGTGTCTATGCTGCAGAAAACATTGCCAGAAGTTAGTGTTTACATTGATAACCACAAAAGCTCAAGAAAAGACTTTAATTAAAATACATGCTTTTCCTTAAATTACATCGTTCGCACCTCAGAGGTAACGATCAATACATTGCATACCAAATATTTCACTTCACAGGGTAGTTGCAAAGACTTTAATAACTATCAACACCAAACCTTTAAACACCTATTAAGCAACTTGCACCTCTGTCAATTCTAGAAGCTGCTTACCTACTTTGGGACTCCACAGAACTAATACTATGTGTTTAGGTCTAACTGCTAATATGCATCAATGATTTCATCGACATGAATATCTAGAGAAAACATTTTAAATGTACTTTATACCAGAAAATCTGTAAAAAAGCCTTTCCTGAAAAGCTTAAATAATACACAATGCAAACATCCTACAAAGGACTGACAAGTTTTTGTTATCTTTCTTGTTCTAATTCAATGCAAATGCAATCTACTTGAGCACACGTTGAGAGAAAGAGGGTGAAGAATAAAGGGAGAGACCAGACTCTCACAGACACACTCACCTGAGGTGCCAGGAGGTATAAGCTGTTTCGCTAAAGCAGATTTCACTGGTGTTGAGGAGGGAGAGTTGAAACCACTGCTGTAGGGGCTACTAGTGTTTGGACTATAGGAGCTTGCATAACTGACTGCACTGAAAGGGCTGCTGTACAAACTCTGTCTCTTGAGGGCTGTATGAAAGAGAAAAGTGACAAATTATACTGAAGGAACCAATGAAAAATGAATACAATACCATATGATATCTGTAGTGTGATTTAATTACTGTATGATTCGAGTAGAGTGTTTCAGTTACTGGGAAGGTTTTCAACTGCTTGCTTCATCTCCTAGATNGCAACTTGCACCTCTGTCAATTCTAGAAGCTGCTTACCTACTTTGGGACTCCACAGAACTAATACTATGTGTTTAGGTCTAACTGCTAATATGCATCAATGATTTCATTGACATGAATATCTAGAGAAAACATTTTAAATGTACTTTATACCAGAAAATCTGTTAAAAAGGCTTTCCTGAAAAACTTAAATAATACACAATGCAAACATCCTACAAAGGACTGACAAGTTTTTGTTATCTTTCTTGCTCTAATTCAATGCAAATGCAATCCACTTAAACACATGTTGAGAGAAAGAGAATAAAGGAGAGAAANTTACTGGGAAGGTTTTCAACTGCTTGCTTCATCTCCTAGATAAAACCATACTGTGGAAGGAATGGGATAAGAGGGCAAGATGAGACAGCAACAAACATTTTCCCTCTAAAAATCTAAGATCACTAGAACTAATCTCTTCTCTTCAAAATGTTCAATGCATGTGTTGGGAAAGAGGAGGGAAGCAACTCATAAGACAGTAGTAGCTAAGCTATACTCACATCCATCCATCCTATGCACAACTCCACACATGCCACAGAACCCCACGAAAGCTAGTTCTCCAGAATTCACAAACTTGTCTAGATCACACAGTTTTTAACAGTAGCCTCAAGACCTGCACCACACAAAACTATGCAATAGCATTAACAAAACTCCCCCAAGCATATGCTAAAATGAAAAATCATTAAGAATGGCAAATGCTTCTGTTTATATTTCTGGGGACCATGAACCTACAGGGCACATTAAAGCAAACTGACTGTAGCATTATTCCCTCCCATACACCTCCCACTCTAACGCTGTCTTATTTTTATGTTTGTGGGCTTCAACCCCATATACAATCTAACATCTAGAACTTTCCTCTGATACGCATTATAAATATTCAAATGCTACACTATTTTTAGATTACTTTTAACCTCGGACAAACATTTGCAGTATGGCACTGCAGTTCCCTTCAGGTGTATGATTTGTATAGTTATTTAAATGACTATTCTGTTCAGAAATTTAGATATTATTTTAACATAACAGAAAATGGAACGTCAATGGGGAAAGAGGGAACCAAAGGAAATTTGGCCACTCTTGGTAAAATTAGTTCCTTAATTGCTGAAAGTATTCTATGACAAATAGAACTGTGTTTTAACAAAGAACAAATTAAACTGTGAACCACTAAATTGAAAGCTAGAGATCTACTTTAGCATATGTAAACCGAAATTAGATCAAGTTGCTGCTCACCTAGCTGATAGAGATTAAACTCCCTTTGAGGCACAACAGTATTGAAACTATGCATATATATTATAAACTGCAAGAATAGGCCTAGTAAAAGTATGAGAATACGCTCCAGAGGTTAGGGGAAAAAAAGCAGAAATTAAGCTATTCAAAGAATATCAGGATACTGTGTGTCATTTGTTACTGAAAAAGTGCTTCAAGTAGTACAGTAATAATTAGGCTATTGATACAACTGGAATTGAACTCCAATTCGTTTACTAAAAATACTTCTTAGTGGAATATTTTTTTGTTGTTATTGTGACAACACAAGAAGCCAAAAGAGGCTACAGTTGTATGTATGATTCTATGATTCTATGTAATGCTACACTCAGCAGGAAAGCCTTCTTCAGCTCCATCTCTCACCTTACTGCCCTTGCTCACTGCCACCTCAGTTGTTCAGTACATGCAATGGTGGGGCTGTACTATCATCCAGCCTACTCAAGTCTAATGATGTTAAAAATACCCAGAATATTCTATCTGATTGCATCAGTGAATTAGTATGTAGTAGTGACCAAAAAAACATACCATCCAATTGGATGGCAGACCAAAAAGCCACATCATCCAATTGGATGGCAGAATGCAACACAGAGAGAAGCAGGAGAAATTTAAACTAATTTTGCAGCAGATTCCTTAAACTGCAGTTCATGTAAATCA
>WAAB01002499.1:6831-34615 GCA_013389865.1 Piaya cayana | reverse complement strand
AGGGAGGGAGGGAGGGGAGAGGAATGAAAGAAGGAGGGAGGAAAGGAAAGGGAAGGAGGGAGGAAGAAAGGAAACAAAAGGGAAAGAAAGGAAGGAAGGAAAAGAGGGAGGGACAGAAGAATGGAAATAAAGAGGGAGGGAAGGAGGGAAAGGAAGAGGGCAGGAGGGAGGGGAAAGGAAGGGAGGAGAGTGTGTGTGAGCTGGTCCAATGTAAGGCAAGAGAAGGGAAGGAGAGAGGGAGCAAGTTGGTTGGGAGGAGGGAGAGGGAGGAGGGAGCTGGCCCGGTGGTGCATGGCCCTGTCCAAAGGTGTCAGGTGGCCTGAGTGCTGCCCAGTGACCCTGAACAGGCAGGAAGACAGGGAGCACCAGTAAAGTAGGAATATTTTATTTAACAAGGAAGCATCAGAGGCACTGTTGAGCACAGTGTAACAAAATACCAGCCCTGCACGGAGCCCGAGTTTTAAAAAAATCATTGCTACCACATAGAGCGCGGCTGCGGACGGAGTTCACCTTCCCCAGAAGTTGGTTTTTTTACAAAAAATGCCAGTCCTTCCTCTGGGAAGTAAATACTGAGTTGGGAAATGGGAGTTGGGGTATGATACACACGTGTTAAACAGCTCGTGTTCACAGCGACCTGATTTTCATCAATTCCCCAGGATCACAGCGCCAGTTCTCAGCCGACACACTGTAGCATCGCTAATAAAGAACCAAGATTTCAAGTATTCCTCCACTGATCTATGGTATTATGGGAAATTCTATTCACACCCAGGAACAGAATACTGCACTGTATCTGTTACTCTAATTTTTTCTTGCAAATTTAGTGCAAAGAAGTCTCAGTATGTGTTGACAAACTTGTTAAACTATCAGCAATTCACACCGTTATACTTTTTAAACACAGAAATGCAAAAACAAATTATGATAGTTCTTGCTTTTAGACAATTAAAATGAAGAGAGCAATCTTTTTTGTGGTGAGTTAATAAAATATCCTAAGACTAAATTCCAGAGAAGCTGTACATGAAGTTATTTAGTGCTAAAAATCTACAATACATTTTTCAAGTATAAGATACTGAAATATTATTGCCAATAAATAGTTGTGCTGTAGTCGAAGCCACGGGTCCTCTGTTGAATCATTCACACCTCAGCATGTTAGGATTTAGTTTCTCACTGAGTTTATGGATCAGAATTGCTAACTCCTCCGTCGCTTGGGACTTATCCTCCAAAAGTTCGTACCGAAGACTAGAGATATCCTGTTTGATTTCCTTTAATTCACCTGTATTAATAATTGAAAGAAATACTTGTTAGCAAAGTTAAACATCATTAAACTGTGTTCCCTTACTTCACACCAGTGCCTGTCTCACATTATTACCTCAAGGTACAGGGGTGGGGCAGAGGTTTTACCTCTGCTTCATTCTCAGTGAGATGAGTGTTTCTCCACCCCTAAATAGCACCAAGGGTATTTTATGAGTCCTCTGAACTCTAATGCTGTGCCCCACGTGTATAGACAACACCAAAGATTCAAAAAGCACTTCACACTAGTTAATGAATTAATCACAGCAACCCTGCGGAACAGCTGGTAAATATTAGTATCTCCCTTTCAGAGAGAAAAAGGAAAAGAGATTTGTTCTGAAGTGATGTGCCAAGATCGCACAGGAAAAGTGTGGCAGGGCTGGCAATACAACTCACAGCTTCTGAGTCTCTCTCCTCTTCCTTACCAATATCCTTTGAATTAGAAAAAGTCAACCAATTTAAAATGATGTTACAATTTAACACAAGTACAAAATGCGCATTTAAAAGAAACAGTTGTCAAGGCCGGGCTCACAACAAGCAAGTTCACCGTTACAGGATATTCAGTTCAAGAGCAGAAACTTTTTATAGTATTCAAATACTGTTCTTCCAGCAAGTGCAAGGTGTGTCAACTCTTACACAGTAGCTACTGCAGGAAATGATTTGAGACATCCCTAGGCTTAGGTTTAATATAGCTGAGTACATAAGAATGCAGAAGTTTTCGATTTAGAATACAGCAAACTTCAAAAATTGTATCTTTGAAGGCTGGATCTATACTTGGGGTAGCAACAAGGAAAAAGCACTTTACTGTAAGGGCAATGGAGCACGGGAACAGCTGCCCAGAGAGGTTGTGGAGTTTCCTTCTCCCAAGTATTAAAAACCTGCTGTGCAACCTGCTGTAGGTAAGCCTGCTTTAGCAGGGGGTTGGACTGGATGTTCTCCAGAGTTCCCTTTCCACTCCAACCACTCTCGTGACTCCGTGAGATGGACATGACACAAAGAACACCACACCTTTCCTTTGCAGCTGAAGACTGAGGTTCAGGGCCTTTGTCATTTTTCTCACCGTGCAACTAACTATGCAGCTTTGTTTAGCGATGTGCAACTTCACAGAGGAGTATTTCGCACAGCTTTATGAAGGAAGGTAATACAAGTAGCTCATGGTGTCAAGTGGTAGATTTGTACGCTCAGCGGAACAAGACAGAGAAATATGCCCTGCAGCTGTGACTAGGGCTCTGGAAATGTTAGTGGCTTCTTCGCAAATTCCCTCTGTAACCATGTCTCATGGCTGTTCCCTCTTTTTGCAACTGTAAAAAGGGGCTCATATGTCTCAGTTGTAGTCCTTGGCCTGTACTCAGCCATTTTTGCTGTCACAGGCATAATTCCACTACCATCTATCAGAGTTCAGTGCATTTGAAGGAGAAATAACCCCTCTTTTTACCTGAAACTTCCATCCACCAGTGTAATACTAATTCCTAATACAACACAACAAACATTGCCTGAGAATTGCAAATACAGGCTCTTTCTTACCTTCATTTACTTCATCATTTTCCTTGTCCACTTGTGCTTTCAGAACATAACGTTTTATCAGTCTTTTCATTATTTGCTGCCAGATTAAAACAAAAATCAGGTAAGTACGTATAATTAAACACTACTCACTTTTCTCTGTCTCCCTCCCATCTATGTGAGTGAAAGAATGAACAGCTTGAGATCAGAAGTTGCCTCATACGGGCTTTTTTTGGTAACATCTTGCAAATTGTCACTACGATAAAGCATCTTTCTCATCCAATCACCTCTTATTACAGTGCATCGCAACTTTTGGTAGGGAGCAGGACAACAGGAAAATATGTCTGAACACACCTAATTTAGCCTTTAAGTAGCTTCAGAATAGGTCTCCTCTTTGTTAAACTCAGTTCATATGTGAAAGGATGTGTTCTAGTAAGATATAAATATTTACCATTTAAAAAGAAAGAAAAGAGTTGAGATTTTACAGTGTGACAGTACAATGTCAGCTATAAAGGATTCATTAAGCTTATATTTGTATTCTTATACCGTACCTGCCAGGGTTCATTGTATTCTTGTCCTGTGTTGTCACACTTCATCTCATGCAGCTTGTCTAACAGAATTTGCACAGGCAGACTGCATACCTTCAAAATTTTCATTAAGGGATCAAAAGCTTCTATTTGCTCTTTTATTTCTGAGCTAGAATATAGCCTGGTAATACCTGACAGACTCCTCCCACTAGAAAGGAGCATTTCCATCTGTAGGAATGTGGACTGTCACATCTCAGATCATGAGAAGAAAGGAAGAGAAAGCAGAGCCAACCTACTTAGCTCAATGCTTTCACATTCCTCTTCCAGAAATCAGCTGCAGATATTTGCTCCTCATGCTTTCCAAACTGGGACATCAAAGGAAAACTTAAGTTTTCCATGGACTAGTTTTTCAAACACCTCATGTAATGGGGCTTGAACAATAACTTTTTTTTTTTTTTTTTTAAGTAGCATCCCTGAGTTTGATTTCTACATGAGATTTTCTTTATCTCGAAAGTACTTGAAACCCAAAATTCTGCTAGTGCCTTCACACAGTTCTACTACGCAAAGCAGTGGCCACTGTATGTACTTACTTGATAGCGTGTTGGCTGATTAAGAATGCTGTTGAAACTGTGTGATTCAAAAACTCTGGAGTTCGACTGAGTGAAAAGGTTTAACTAGGAAGAAATAAGACATAATTAAAATATATTATGGAATTCACAGTTACAATTCAGCTCCATTTTTTTCTTGGGGACACCTTGGGGACATCTCCATAGTCACTATATCAGAGTATTATTTTGAAAAAACAGACTGTCTTATGTGTTGGTTTGGGTTTTTTTCCTAAACACTAATAGTTTTAGCCATCCTGTTCAGGGCACAGTTTCAAAGCAAATGTACTCACACAATTGAGGAAACAATGAATTATGACTGGGAAGCAGAGATGAGTGGCAAGAGCAAGGAACCAAACGCTCCAGTTGCTGAAGGGGACCTTCTAGTACCTGAGGTGGGTATACAAGAAAGCTGGGAAGGAACTTCATAAAAAGGCTTGTAGTGATAGGACTTGGGGCAATGGGTGTAAACTGGAGAGGAGAAGATTTATACTAGATATAAGGGAAGAATTTCTTCACCATGAAAATGGTGAGGCACTGGAACAGGTTGCCCAGGAAGCTGTAAATGCCCCATCCCTGGAGATGTTCAAGGCCAGGTTGGATGGAGCCTTGGGCAGCCTGATCCAGTGGGAGGTGTCCCTGCCCACAGCAGAGGGTTGGAACTGGATGATCTTTAAGGTCCCTTCCACCCCAAACTATTCTATGATTCTCTGAATTGGCTTTAACAAAAATCTGTTATGGATCTGCACTCTTAAGCATATGTTTAACCACAAATATATGCTCAAAACTTTTTCTGCTTAGTTTGAAGTGTTTTTCCGAAACACAATTTTCGGGACTAGTAATGCATTTAGAAAAATGGTCTCTGTTCAGTTATTCAAGGATTAAGAATCTATCAGATCCCAAATAATGGAACATTTTTTTTGTGGCAGTGGGCTAGAAGAAAGAAGAGGGGAAAAGCCACCTTGGACAAGAGGGCTTTGTGACTAATGCAGAAGGATTGCTACTACCAAATGAGGAAACTAACCCTTCTCAGATACATTGGTGAGGGTGAAGTAAAAATATGTATCCATAGAAACAGGTTCAAGCCCCTCATCTGCCATCTGTCATGAATTTTCTGTGTGGTCAGTTGAAAGTCACTGAATGAATGACAGCTGGCCTCTCTGGTGGCGTAGGGGAGCAAACTGAAGTCGAGCAGATGTGATGCTCTCCATAACTGTCATGGGTTTCTTTGACTATACAGCATGCAGCCTGTCACTGCAGCTGGGCCACCACTGGGCTGGTTTTATCTACTCCAAGTTGCTCACATCCTTGTGGGCAATGAGATGATCAGCTCATCACTCTTTTTTATTAGAGAGTGGGAAAGGATTTATTTTTGCATAGTGCAATACACGGGAGGAGGCTGTGGACTGCTCTTCTCAGAAAAAAATCATTTAGCTAGTAGTTTGAAGAAAACTCCACCTGACCTGTCCCAGCAGTGAATCAGAGAGGATTTTAGTTCTTTAGTGACTCCCATTCCAAGTATGATACTAGTACCACTGTGTGATATGTGAGCATTACTGAATGTTTTGTTCTGAAAGTGTATCTGAGGGTGTTGAAGTTTCTTTGTTTTGGTTTTTTTTTAAACACATCCTCTGTACAGTGACTAGAGAATTAATGAAGTTCAGGCACTTGGAGCCCTACAGAGCAAAAGATGAGCAGTCAGTACAAAAAAAGTGCTTCTAGCTAAACTGATTTAAACTGATGTTTTTATGAACATCTATTTACTTCCACTGCCTACAGAAAAATGGAAAAAATTATTTCTTTACTGAAGATTTGGGAACACCAACAGCTCAGAAGTCCTAGGTTCCAGAGAGATCCTTCAGAGAAGACAACCAGACTTGACGTTTCTGATCATTTACAGTACAACAAATAAAAATTATTTTCAAGGTATTGCCTCCAGTCTTTGTACTACCCAGGGCCCTGAGCTTAACTTATAAGAAAAGCCTCATGTATCCTCTCTGACCTGCCCGTGCCCCTGTTGGCCATTTATATTCCCCTGAACTAAAAATCTTCGTAGTGGAGGCTGAAACTATCTTCATTCAATATTTAGGTCATGACTTGTGGGAATTATTTGTGTCTTTAAACACTCAGTTGCGTTTTTCCAGTCATTAGACCTTGCTGTCCTAAGAACATTTATAGCTATTTTCTTGATTTTATGCAGTACACTTAGGTGGTTGGAAATATAAATCAATAAATATGAATGCTGGACTAATCACTGTCCTACCATAAGAAGCACAGGTTATACCCCAAAACTCGAAGAAAAGCAGAACACTGGAATGGACACAGAATTCTTCACTGCAATGAAAATATTTCAGTACCTACCCTAGATTTGGAATTGCCCATTCCCATTTCAATGTCCTTCTGTAGTCGTCTCCTCCTGCACTTAGAGAAGTTAATGATCCTCATAATGAAATAGAAAAAAGATTTGGGGCTTGGTACGAGACTGAACGGTGGAGGCAATGTTTTTCCATCATCAAAATAAGACAACCAAAGTTTAGAACGAGCGAACTTCCACTCTACATCGCTGTCATCCTGTGTTGAGACATAAAAACATGCATGTGCTTTGTTTTTATGAAGTGCAAGGCTTCTTCCAAGTGAAACTTCTTTTAGGTATCGACTCTGTGGTTTTACATAAAATGTTACATGCTTGCTAATAAGATTCCCAGTAGTTCTACAAAAATGCAGCCACTTTATCAAGACTATTTTAACTAAATTTCAATTATCTCATTGACAATACTTGTTTGGAGCATGCAAACCATTTAAACAAGTGTTATTCTTGCACTGAGTGAGAGCCAACATATAAGCACCTTGCTATTTAAAATGGAACTTCTGTTTTTAAAATCTTTTTCTCATTAAAGTGGTCAAATGAATTTGTTACTCACATGAATTACTCATACAAGTGACACAGTGTCAGCTTCAAGGCAGACATGGTTTAAAACGGTAATGCTCACACACTCACAGCTTTTTATATAACCATGAAAAATAACTCTGATTTATAACAGACTACAGAAAATACAGGTTTTGTTGTCATGCACAAATCGTGTTAAAAACTGACAAACTGATCCTGTCCTAACACACTCTTACTGAAATATTCCAAGGGTGGACTTGGTTTACTCCAAAGATGAAAAGTTTGTTTATTACTAGTCTTCTCCTGCTGAATTCCCTGACATTTACCACAAGTCCCTGGAAATGCTGGAAATAACGTACCTTTTATGTCTTAAATATTTTGCTGTTAGTGTGGGTGTGTGCCAGTGTCAATGTGAACGCACTTCTCTTCTAACAGTACCAGAAATCATGGTCTAGAAACCTTTAACTTTCACTTCAGCAACTTAGGATTTATTTTTAAAACACAAATATCTTGTCTACTTTAAATTTTACGGGTTTTTTAATTGGATTTGGATGCTAAATACTCCAATTATCTTGAATAATGAAGATACTTTGTCATCATAATGAAATTCAAATATATTCAAGGTCAGGTAGGGTGGCTCTGAGAAATCTGATCCAGCTAAAGATGTCCCCGCTCTTGCAGGGAGGTTGGACTGGATGACTTGTAAATGTCTCTTCCAACACAAAGCATTCTATGGTTCTATGATTCAAATAAAATATATCACTTTTAATAAGCAACACAGCCAATAATTTTGTTTGAAATTCGAGTATTCAAATGAGCAGTTTGGCAGATGTGGAGAAATATTGCTGCTGTGTTTTCAGGGCACGTAGCAAAGCTCAGTAAATCTAGAATTAAGATGTAATGTTGTACCTAAAGTGCAAAAAAGTACATACAAACACAGGGCACAAGCATTGTGAAGTGTGACTCAGTCACAACGATCTTGAAGATAAGCACCTGTACTTAGGTACAGCGGCATATAAATATAAGAAATTATGGCCACGTATCACTGCTGTGCATAATGGTCTAACTTATTCATATGTAACTAAAAAGTCTGAGGATTCAAACTGAAAACCAGATTTCCATTTAAAAGCATATCAAAATACATTTAATCCATATACTAATGATCTGTCAAAGACTGAAGCACACTACATTAAGGAAACCTACAATAAGCATCCTAAGGAAACAGGGAATGAACCACTCGTGTCTAAAACATTATGCCCAGCAACCTTATTTTCTACTTCCCAGCAGTTCCCATTTGAATATTACTTTAGATCTGAAGATTTCTGGACAGACGACATCTCCTTACATGTGTATATGTGGCACAAGTTTAGCTACTTATTCAGATCCTGTAAGGTTCTGCTGCTTGAGTGAGTAAATCATTCAGTCCTAGGAACATAGTATTTTTTGTTTTCTCCTTTACTGAGGTGATCTCTTTACTGCATATCAAAAAGCCCTCACTGAAATAATTCCTAGTAATTCTGTCCTTTTTCAACACTACAAAAGAAAACAACTTGAGAGTAGACCCCACCTCAATTTCTTGATATGAACTGTTGATCATAGCAATCAGCATGTTGAGGAGAACTACCACCATCGTTACGTTGTATATGCCATAAAGTACATATCCAATGTTCTCTATGAACTTATGATCATATTTGAGGACAACAGAGGTTACTTCAGACAAGCCAAATATTGACCAAAATAAGGTCTTGAAACTTTCTTCCACTCTGTAGAAAAAAAAAGAGGAAGGCATTATTAGCTTCATGAATAAATACAGCAACTGTGTTTACAGTAAGAGATTAGCAATCTTAAGTAACTCATCTATGAATGAGGTCTGTAGAGCACTAATCGAAACAACAAACATGCAAGAAAGTATTTTTTACGGTATTTTCAATTTTTTGACTGTGCTCCTCTCATAGATAATAGAGTTGTAATAATACTTGTACATACAAAACAGCAGCCCAGGAATTAGAACGGTATTATATCTCCAGGTTTTAAGACCAAGTATAATCTCATTTCATTATTTCTGAGTCTAACTCTGCACAGGACAGACCTTCCATGTGTCCCAATTAGATGGAGCCTCATTAAAGATTACAATTATAGTGGCTGCTTTGAGGAAATGTCACTCAGAATACACCAATAATATTTTCATGCAATCTGGTGTCCACAAACGTGTGAGATTTAACATAACAGACAGGTCAAATTATTTTAGACTGCAATGAAAGCTTCCATTTCAGAAGCAGAAAAGAATTACTCTCTTGTATTCTGCTTCCTAAGGTTTTGAGATACCGATTTCCCTCTGACTTCAGTTCTCTTCAGTTTTACTTTTATGCTAGAAGAGAGTATGTAATGGTTTAGAGTTTGATAGGAACGGTTGGACTCGACGATCTGGTGGGTCTCTTCCAACCTGGTTATTCTATGATTCTATGATTTCATAGACTTTGTTGCCTTAGTGAGAGAAACCTGAATGCTTTATAGTGGGTTTTTTCTACTTAAACGTAACTTCATACTTACGTTGTAAAAGCTGGGTTTAGTTTAGCTCCAAGGTAGTAGGAATACAGTATGAACATTCCAATCATGAATGCAAGAAATACCATAATAAAGAGGACCATAAACTTGAAGATGTCCTTAACAGTCCTGCCAAGTGAAATCTGCAAGGGTCCAAAACTCTCATTTGCAGGCAGGATATACGCAATCCGAGAAAAGCTAAGAACAACAGCAATTGCATAAAGCCCTTCAGATATTATCTGAGGATCGGAGGGGAGCCATTTATCTCTAGCTGGAAGATATAAAATATACGGTTAAGTGTAAGGAGTTATTCATTTACCACAACTTTAAAAAATAAATCTTTGTAGGATTTTTCCATGAACATCTCTGAATTTAGCCAAGACAGATATTTGAAGAGTCTCATAGTTGCTACTCTATTCCAAGTCACAAATTATGAAGTTACATTACCTTTTGCTAGAACAAAATCCTGTGCTTGAAGAAACATGACATTTTCTTCTAGTTTGCATTTTAACGTGAGCTATATAACAATAAATAATTCCTTATTGCTTTCCTTAACATGACTGTATTACTAGTTCTGTTAATAAGCACTATGCTACAGCCAGTAATTTATTTGTATTTTATGTGTTCCTGATGGACAATTAACAGTGTTTGTTGATGAATAATTTCATTAATCACACCAAGCTCTGCCACTGTTACAAGTTCAGTATATAAACCAGTTCCCATTGAGATCATGAAGAATGTTGACTTTCCTTCAATGGAAGTAAGATTATGGTTCTTACACATAACATGCACAGAAGTAATTTATTCATATATAATTCATGAATTGTTTATCATGTGAACTAATTATTTTAGCCATATAGTACTGAATTAAAATGTTTTTCATATCAAAATACCACGTGATTCTAAATATCCATTTCCACATGTACAATTGCAGGTTGATTATACAGCAATTAACATAAATAACAAAACCAAGTGTGCTGTTATAATGTACTGAAGTTCATAAAGCTTACGCTAAATATACACCATCAGCCGCAAATAGAGCCTTTGCTGGCATTGCAAAAAGAGATTCATCACATCTTTAATCACAATTTCTGCAGTGCAATAACTATTTAGTACTTGTATTCTATTTGAAGAGATCTTTACTACACCAGCATCCTTCCCTTCAGCAGGAAACGCTGATCGATCCTTACAAATATGAGTAACTATCAAACAACTGAAGCAACTCAAACAAATTCGTATCAAAATCTTATCTGTTGTGCACTAAATGAAGTGTAAAATATAGCTTGCAAATGTTTAAAATCAAGAGGGTCAAAATTAGCTCCAGGATAAACAGTTATAACAAAATTACAGACAGCTATATTTGAACTGATTGTGCCATTATGCCTATTGTTTTGGTTTAATATGTTAGCAGATTTATTCATCAAAATAACGTCATAACAGATGTTGTTTAAATAGCATAGAAACAAAAATATTGAGGCAGGAACAGCCAGACAGTGCTATGAACACAAACATATACAAACATTCATCTTAAGGCTTCAAAATGCTTGGGCATCCTACCAGTTTTTCTATGTTAGGATCTGTGTTGCAGAAAAATTAAACTCACCGTAAGTAAAATATTCTATTTCTGGAGGAAGCGTGACCTCAGAGAGGTCACTCTCCTCAATGTAGTTGTCCACGTATTGTTGTGCTTTTGTGGCCTGTAGGAATGCCAGGAGCCTTGCTGTGAAAGCCGCAATGAAGATGGACAGCATCCCAAAATCCAAAACATTCCATAACTGCAAAATATACTCCCTGGGTCCTTCCAGCCACAGCTCTTTGCATTCTGACCACATCATACCTGCATCAAGAAATGAAACAAAGCAACGCTGGCTGAAATCTTTTCATTTAACATCTCTGTTTCTCCCTCTTCGTGAAACCAGGTAGTATCAGTGGAGCAAAAAAAATCACTTATTTTTAGTGTCACAGCATCATCATACACCTTGAGTGAGGATCTCTTGGTTTCAATAGGGTTGATCAAATGGCAAAGTACTAATTGATAAGCAGGGATGAAGCTCAGGCATCTCCACACAGAGCAGCGCAGAGCCACTACTTCGCAAATTTTACAGGCTAACAAGGTAACAGCACGTTGTGCTTCTTAGGAAGGAAAAATTTCAAATGGGGAAAAATAACTCCTCTCATTTCCTTACCATTTACATTCATAAAACAAGTCTGGTTTGGAAGGATTAATTTTTACAGAGGAGCACAACTACCCAGCTACACCAATGATCGGCACAATTATACTACTGGTTCTCCACCTTACAGAATAAGGTGCTTTTCTGCACAGAAAGTGAAACTTGACTATCTGTAATTCAGTTTTCTTACTTAGGCTTCTCCCCAGAAATTCATTTATGTGGGATTAATCTGGATCATAGCCTCAGCATAACCTAGGGATGTAGTTGTTGGGAATCAAGACTTTTTATTTTTACTTAAAGAGTTTTAGGAAAATTTTTTAAAAAAGCAAACAAAACAACAGAAAAAAAAACCACAACCAAAAATCCCTAACAACAAAACTACAACCCCACACCTTTTTTTTCTTGCTTCCCTGGTTGGTTAATTCAGAGGGTAACTGCTGCCATCCCAACCATAGGGACAAAAGCCATGCACTGGATTGACTTGAGGCTGGTGGTCTCCGAGTGCCCAAGTCTCACAGGGACTGAGTCCAAGACCACCAAAATCTCAGTCCTTGCCTTCTATCATATGAAGAGGCTTCTCCCCACAATCACATGCTGGGACCCACAAAAGGCAGCATACATGGGATGTGCATCTCCCTACCCAATATGGTTTAAGAGAAAGCAATACCAGGAGATACAGGTGATTCACAAAGCAGAGCGAGGCACCACCAAGTAGCAGTCACAGTAACACTTTTTTGTCTTCCACAGCCCATAAAAGCTGAGAGTGCTTCATTATCATGTGGCTAAACTGACATTGTGCTGCATAAAGCACCTGACCCCGATGAAATGCTAGAAGACAGCATTTCCTGCCACACAGAGTTTCAAACAGGCTGACAGCTGATCAAGAACTGAATAATGAGAAGTGACTCATTAGCCCCTTGACACTGGCCAGAGACTGTGATGTCCCCAAATGCTACCTTGGCAGCAATGCCACATCAGCACTGATGTGCTAGCACGCTAACACCAAGCAGAAGAAACTCCTGACCTTCTGGCATGTACAGCAGTGTGGGCTTCCCGATGGCACTTAAGAAAAACACTTCAGTAAAGTATGATTTCTGTGGTGTTCTCTTCAGGAAACCTGAGCTCCTGTTACAAATGCCAGACTTACCAAACCATGCAGCAAATCAGCAAACAAAATTTTACCCCAGGTTGCAAGAGGAAGCAGCGCAGAGAAGCTCTGATGCTTTCACCAGTTCTAAAGCACAGTTATCTGCCCTAAGGGACTACTCTGGGTCAAAGAATTGGGACCTGGGCTCCTCTCCTTTCTTTTACAATTTACAGCTGCAGGAAAACAGTTGACATAAAGTTGAAGGGGTGATGTACATACCAAGTACCCATACCATGATCAGCATTTCTGTCCAGGTGAACTGGGTGGTCTTCACCCTAAAGATCTGCTTAGGGTAATCAGTAACTGTGACGTTTGGTAGCGTTGTTATACCCTCAAATCTGTCCGAAGCATTGAACACCAGCAGGCCTAGGAAAATAATGAAGGATGCTGCATGTGCCACAAATTTCATAAATGGGCTTCGAAGAATTCTTCCAAGCTGCAAAGGCAGAATGAAATCAGTCACTCAGTTTTCTCAGAGAAACAAGCTTTTTCATCAGGTACTTCAGAAGCATAAAAGGCTACTCAGAGCTCAGGACAGTCTCAAACTTAATTTTTAAAGGATACTCTTCCAAGTGCAGTAACTATGACTCTACCATTTCACACATAAGTCTCCCAAAGGCAGCCTCATGGAGTATGTTGTCCCCTTAGAGAGTGTTTGTGCTATTCCATAAACTCTAGATGGCAATGTTTGAAGAGAAACTGAAGAGTTACAAATGTACCATGGCTGTGACTAGAGTTTGATCTACTGCCCACATATACCAATGAGGGCAAGAAACAAGCCCACAGAGAATAAATAAATATAATCCCCAAGTAGCAAAATGCCTTCCCTACCAACAAGAGCAAACTACTAGCTTGTCTATGGCTATAGCTTTAGGAAAAATTAGACTCATCTCCTCTCTGGCTACTGTATTCCATCCACAGAATGTTCAGAGCTCTAAGCGCTAAATACTTGTGTTTACTAAAAACAGTGACTGCTCCATCACAATGGACTAAGGAGGACAAGATCAGAAATATTAATCAGAAATATCAAATAAATTAGCTGATTTTATTCACATCTGCACCTGGTAGAAGGACAAAACAGCAACAGCAGAGTCAGTCCACCTACAAGCAGAAGAGAGGACTGACTGCCTCCAGAATATGCACTGGAAAGATGCAGTGTGCCTGTTCTTGTTAATGAAGAGTCTGTGATCCCATCAGTACTAGCCTTATCCTGCAAGCTAACATCAGAAGTTCCATGCTCTAAGCCCTCTCTTCGGAGAGCAATACTCCTTTATCTGTGCAGGAAAGGTCCTGTGTGGGCAGTGTTGCTGCAAGTCCCCACTCAAAACATGCAGGTGTCACTGAGGCTGTGCCACGGGCAGCAGTCTGTGCCTTGGCTCCAGCACAGAGATAGCACCAAGATTCCCTAATGATGCTCTTTGGAGACCTCCTGAAGAGAATACACGTGTCTTTCCCAGCTGACTTCCCTTTGGGAGGACCAGTACCTTTGGAATACACTTCTTTACTCTGGCCTTTACTTGTCCCATCTCTGCACAAGGTATAACAAGGTAGATGCTAGACTGACTTCATCTTATCTGCTCCACATTGCTTAAGGCCAAAGATCTCCTGTCTCCTCCAGTACAACAGCACAACATCATAGAATGCTTTGGATTGAAGGGACTTCTGCAGGTCATCCAGTCCAACCCCCCTGCAGGAGCAGGGACATCTTCAGCTGGAACAGACCCCCACCCAACCTGACCTTGAATGTTTGGAGGGAGGGTCCCTCCACTACCTCCCTCTGCAAGCTGTTACAGTGTTTCACCATCCTCATCTTAAAAAATTTCCTCCTTACATCCAGCCTAAATCTACCCTCCTTTAACTTAAAACCATTACCCTTTGCCCTGTCCCAACAGGCCTTGCTAAGTAATCTGTCCCCATCTTTCCTATAGGCCCCCTTTAAATGCTGGAAGGCTGCTAATAGGTCTCCCCTGGAGCCTTCTTTTCTCCAGGCTGAACAACCCCAACTCTCTCAGCCTGTACAGGAGGTACTCCAGCCCTGCATCATTTTTGCAGCATCATATACTGCTCCACACATAATGCACAACCTTTATTAATGTCAGTATGCAGTTCTAACGTGATAAACTATCATACATAACTGATACTAAGTAATATTCCAAAAACCCCAGTGATGAGCTGCATTATCAGCAGTATCATCTAAGATGAGACAAGCAAGTTCAGTAGAAGGGAAGCTGGAAGTAGCTTTCTTATTTCATTGAATGGTTTTCCTGAAACTAGGCTTTCTTCCCAGCACACATGAGATAGCGTTTACTATCTGTGCAAACAATATCAGGTTCCTTTCCTGCTCCTGACCTTTCAAAAGGCATTTTGAAATTACAATATCAAACAACAGATCTGAACATACAGTACCTTTATTTGACATGAGCACTAAGAAAAATGTTAGGTGTTTCTGGTACTGGGAATTAAAACTCAAGGACAAATGTCACTTTTCCATACTAGGCACCAGCTAAAAATACATCAATACAGTTCTATAAGATGGAGCTGTGAGTGAGGAATATCTTTACTACCGATATTCATGGGAAGCGACATTTCAGAGCATAAGGAAAGTGGTAATACTATTTTCATAAAGGTTTATATTTATATTACTTAAATATTTAACCCAGACAAAACCTCAGGTTCCCTTGAAATTCACAAGAGATGAGGAAAATCTTATCCTTTTTGAGGTGAACTAAGAGCAAAACATAAATGAGTGAAACTCATATTTCTTTCCTGTACACTTGGTAAGGAAATAAAAGTGAAATATCACCTTCAGCATAGAAGTAAATTTACTTAAAATTTTTAAAATGTTAATGTAACTGAGAAATCTTCCTTCTGATTTCCCAAAAATCTTTCAATTGCATTTGCAGACAATTCACAGACTATAAGGATTTCAAAGAAACTACTGTGATTTTCATTGTGAGACTATCAGAAAAGCTGGAAGCACTCATGTGTTTTCATATAATTTTAAAGAGGCAGGAGTTTACAATTACGCTCTTTTATGAATATACCTTCCCACACGGTTGGAGTTCAGTGTTTAATTGAATGTCTGCTTTAGGGTCTACCTGGTAAACAGACCTCCCAGGGCAAGGATAACAAATACTTTACTTAATCTTAAGTTTGGCAGCAGTGAACTCAACAGATGTTCTGCTTCCGATTTATATGGGAACAGCATCATATCTTGAGATGCCATCAGAGGAGACCTAATACAGAATCCAGGTGCTGATGTTCAAAAAAAAATGTATTTTACCAATACAAGTACAATTACATAGCAGAGATTGTGAGAGCACTGTCTACAAATACATACATATATACACATATAAAGCTTTCAGAGGAGGTTAGTTTCCTTTCTTCAAACTTACTGATTTCTTTTCATGTTTCTTCACTGTGGTCCCCTCTGCACAGTGCAAATAAAACAAACAGCATCTTTTGGCTCAAGACTAGAGATTACTAGAAATATCACTAATTAGTTAAAATTTGAAAGCAGCAGAATCAGAGGTACAATACTGCATTTTGAATGCCAGAAACTGAAAAATAGCTCCTAGAACAGTGCAAAATATGTAAGTAATAAAAGTCATTACCCTGCTACATGGTGCAATCCAATAACCGATGGCTAGAAACGGAAGGCCCAGTGCCACAACCAGCACAACCAGACACTTGATAGCTATTGTCTGCTCCCGTAATCCTGAGAGATTTTCATACCAGATAGTCAGTAGCTGTTGCTGACAGTTTGGATGGGCTACAAACTGTAAAGAAAAAGAAAGAAAAGCAAGACATAATATAAGAAGAATTATATAACTACTACATACATTATTGTGATAAGTATCTGGTGTTACTTTAGGCCTTAAGAACTATGTTTGTTCTCCTTTACTTTGAAATAAAGGTTAATAAATAAAGAAGAAACTGCTGAGCTGATTTAAAGCAGTACTTTGAAGACAAGGTTGCACATGTGGACAGCCTTCGCTGATGGAAGGCTTTTATGCGTTATTTGAACAGCTTTGCATACCCAACTGGATGCTGTTGGAATTGAACCTCAGTCCTAACTTCCATGGGTTTCTCAGCAAATCAAGCTGATGTGAGGTACATATAGAACTTTCGTGGAGACTCACAGTTCTGCTCCGATCAAAGGAAACAAAGGAAATAAATGAAGCAAGAGCACAACGTGGAACTGTAAGCCTTACCAGAACAAGGAGATGACTACTGAGCAGGTGTCTTCTCTCCTACTGCCATCAGTGGTGCTAGCTACAATCTCTACTTAGATGGACTTGGGATTTGAAAAACAGTCAGAAGCTCCTTTTCAACAGTTTTACATTTAGTGGCAAATAAAATCTAGGATTCAGTAACACAAGGAAATTCTATTTCATGGACTAGATGAAAAGATGACCTTATGGTTTTGATGATGCTCTGAGGACTCTGTAATAGATCGTCTTTTGCTGTACAGCTTTGTGTTTTCTTTAAGTTCATGCTTTTGATTTTATCTCAGCTGAAAAATTAAATCCTCAATATGAGTTTTCAAAAATAACTTTTCCTTCTTCACTATGTTAAGACTTTAAAGGACCCTGACTGTTATCACTGTGCAGTCTTATGCTATTTGTTATATTTTAATCAGTTAAAAGCTTAACAACACACTGCAGAAGGTTCAAATCAGACCTGACATATATACTTTAACTAAAAATATAAACATCTCTTTGATTTTTAAGCAAGATAATTTTATTGTTAATGAATTCTTTTATGAGATGTTCCTTTTATCTTTACTGATTAGTTTACATTATTATTTATCAGCAGTATTTGCTCATTTATTTCTACAGCAGAAGGACCAAAAGCTATCAAAAATAATAGAGAAAGCCACAAGAATAGACATAAACACATGTCTAATAAATATAGTCTGATAAAATAACCAAAATCGATACATTCAGGCATTTAAACAAGAATATCCTGATTGTCAGCAGTCTAGGCATACAAAGCTATCACTGAATTTCAATTCATTTACTGTCAGGCCATTTTTGGAATGTTCAACCCTACATCCAAATTGTTTCTTGTACCCAGACATGGACGCATGAAAGATGATTTTTGAATATACTTACTTTCTTTTGACCTAACTCTGATGTCTGCTGAGGCCAATGGTAAAATTTCAACTAACCTTAAATAAGCAGAGCCAAGACTTCATCAAAGATGTAAACTCTTGTGACCAACTGCTTAAAAACAGCAGGAGGGAAGCCAGACAAACATCAAGAGAAATAAATGGGGCATCAAGTGAATTTATTAGGAGCTAGTTATGAAGAGACAATCAGACTAGTGGAATAAAAGGCTTAGTACTAATGCTCAACAACTTCTCACACAGTTACTACAACACAAAGTTGTTCTCCTGAGCCTTTTCCGTAAGTTTCGCTCATGCTTAGCTTCCACAAATTCTTCCCTAAGTATTCCAAAATTAAAAGACAGCAGAGATTGTAAGGTTAGGATACTAAACCAGCACATATTAAGAATCTAGAATTTACTAAATAAATAAAAAAGACAACTTCCATCTTTCCCCTCCACAGCAAATCCATACAAATGTTATTTTCCTAGCTTCAGTAGGATTTCAGCAAGTTCACAGGAAGAGGGAATTATATCCAAGTTAATTATGGAATGATAAAACAAGCTGCTGCCAACAACTGCATTTGGTTAGCTATACTTGAAAGTTTGATTTTATTAAAATCACATTTTGGTCGAGTTTGTTGAAGGCTGAGTGTGTATTGCTCGATTTTTAAAGCACTATTGTATTCCATTAGGATGAAGCTATGTGGACAGAGACTGTACCGACAGTCTACCAATATCACATTGTGTAGCCAGGAGTGCGTAGCCCATGCTGGGTGCTGCTACTGAAGAAACATGAGACGTGGAAGGGAAGAATTCTCTAGCCCATTCTCTATTCTGTGCCCATTACATTTACATTTCTGGATAGGTCCATTTTTAAAGTGTTACTGCAGTCATTATTATCACTATAACTATTATACTATGTCCTGCCACATCACAAGAGCACATGGGACACGGCATCCTGATCTAGTGGGGTGTCGCTGCCCCTTGCACAGGGGTTGGAACTAGATGATCTTTAAGGTCCCTTCCAAACCAAACTACTCTATGATTCTATGAGTTAAGCACAAGGGTAAACAGCCTACTTCTGACAGCAGTTTGAAGAAATCTTGTAATATACTTACCAGATTGGTTGACAAGAACTAGTACACTGGAGTAAAGAATGCTAGGCAGTTCCACAAAAATGATTTGAAAATTATTCTAACAGATCTGATAATCTGTGCTATGTTAAGAGTAAGATTTGATCCAAGTTGCTTGTACTTTAAAAAATAAATGAAAAATAATGTAAACCTTGCTTATCCATTTTATTACCCCTTGTGCTCTGTTGAGATCATAATGTACTATATATTCTGCTGTTTGCCAGGTCTTGCCTGTGTAACTCCATTTATATTCCAAATCTCATTAAAAAGTGCATACAGTAGTACAATAGGGCAGACTTCTTAAAAAAAAACCAAAACAACAAATTAAATCATTGGCAATGAAACGAGGAACATTAGAACTCTCAAGAGGATGAATCTGAAGCTGTTGCACAAACTTTATAAAGTGAAGCAATCTTTGCATTTTAATCTACTTTGCTCTACAACAGAAGTCCTTAAGTATTGTGGGGTGCAATCCATTAACTGGTTCACAGGTTAATGTAGTTTGTACCTATAGTGGAATGGCCTAAAGTCTTTTAAGGAATTAATGTCAGCTTGAACTGTGTTTATACTCTTTTTATTAGGCTGCCACCTTTGATGCTTATGCACCATAAAAACTTCCAGCCTGGCCCATTCAAAAAAAAAAAAGAGACTATTTTTGTGTGTTTCTGCATTCTGGCAGATGCCCTTGGTCTCTTTTGCTAAGATGAATGTCATTCCTGACTCAGGACATCAAAGGACAAATCCCACCGCAGATGAACTGTGGCCAAAGACAGGATGTAAATGATTATTTCAAATTACAAAGTCATTTTTAAAAAGCAGGTTTAAAACTGTAGGGAAGAGGAGAGAGAAGAAATACATCATTCTGCCTGTTACCACAGGGAATGGAAAGAAACAGCAGGAAGATTTAAGGGAGCTCGCCTAGGGCTATGGATCAGCCCACAGGCCCTCTTGCATCTCATCCAGAGCTGGGAACCAGTTTATTCCTCCTGATCTACAAACATTTTGATCTGATGCTGAGAGGAGATCTGCTTGTGCTGTAATTTTCCCTCAAAAAGGGAGACATTAGTGAATAAGATGCCAGTGGTTATGGCAAATTCTTCTCTGGCAGAAAGTCTAAGGGCTCTTGAGAAGATCTTAGCAATTTATTTAACTGTTGGCAACCACACAACATACACCACTTCCAAGCCCTCAGAGCAACTCACGTCACTTCTCCCATCCATAAAAGCTCTGAATTTCATCCTTCTCTCCAGCTCTGCTGAAATATTTGAATTTGTTTTCATCATTTTTATTTTCAGCAACTGCATCCTCTCCTATGGTCTTTTTTTCCCCTCCTGTATTTCCGTGTGTCCTACCCAGCTTCATCTCCTCTGAGGCCAGCAGATTCATTTCATATTTCACCTGCCAATCAAACCACCTCACAACCTTGTTCCTTCTGCATTTCTCTCCTCTCATCCTGCCTTCCGTGCAGTTTCTTACTTTTCAAAACATGCTGACCTTATTATCACATTTATTTAATATTTTAGGATCCAATCCAAACCCCAGTGAACAACAAAGATGCACAACAACAGTGTCTGGTCACTAAAAAGTCTCTATTTTAATTTAGCTGCTTTTCTAGGCATAATTGACTGTTACGCTTCAGATTGATGACCATGAACCAAGTCATCAGTATGTAAATATTTTTCAATACAACTAAGAGTGATTATAGTGTTATTCATTCCTAACATCCTAATGACTGAGTTTAGACATAGCAGGAACAGAAAGCGATACACACAAGGCGATTTTGAATCTTCTTTGTTACCTATCATTTCCAAACTTCAGTGTTCAAAAATCAAATCCCGTGATTTTACTCAAACTCTTAGTGATTTCACTCCAATTTTTATCTCTGCAAGAACTGCAGAGCTTGGCCCAGAGACAGCAACTTCTCTGAAATTTTGTTGGCAATCCGAAGGCAGAGTTAAGACACTATGCTAAAAGCACTGCAGCAGCAAGACCACTTGTTCTAACTAATTTTTCTGATTGTTTTTAATTCCCTTTGTCTGTCACTATCTGGGCTGCAGTTGCGGTCTGAACCTTACCTTCAAAATCGCATCCTGTTTACAAGATAAGCTACGCTTTAATCACTTCAATGCAGTGCCGAGGGTATAAGTGCAAGAGTTTCATTACTAATAGAATTAAAAACTCCATTTCCCTAGCAGTGAACTTCCAGACACATTTGCTCACTTGTCAGGTGCTTTTTTTCTGTCTCTCCTCCCTCTGCAAAGGACACACGGCTCATTAACCATTTCATGGACCCGCAGTTCTGTTTGACCGTACTATTTGCCTTGCAACACGGAACTGACCTTAACGTGGCTGACCCAGATGCACAGCTAGAAATAATGAAGCCAAGACAGATCAGCCACGTCTGTGTCTTCTTCCTACAGTTATCAGGTTGAAAGCATCCCATTGTGGACTTCCCACATCTGAATCTGTTCTGCAGTCAGAATATCGTTACAATCTGCCACGGCTGTAATGAAGCCAATCTCAGTACTGAAGGATTCCATGGCAGAGATAGTTCCTGGCTCAGTCCTTGTCATGCCCNACCTGAGCAAAGGTTCAGTAACATTAAGATGCAACAGCACAAGGAATTCATACTTCATTTTGATATGGCAACATCTTTCCCTGTGCCATTATTTTAAATTAGTGTAATACTTGAATAATTTCACCTTGAATTTTGGTAATTAATGTGCATTTTTCTGCTGTAGATCAATTCCATATTGGAAAAAAAATGATTTGCTGTTTGGGATCTGCATTTATATTTTTTTGTTAACCACCTTTTGGGGACATAATAAATACCATCGTTCCCCAGTTGTTCTGGCAGGTTGCTTACAATTCATTTTATATGGCAGATTGGCTCAACAGGCGGCCACAGACTGCAGAGTTATTTGTTCTGAAAGACACAAGACTTCTTGCAGAGATGATGAAATGATAATGGCTGTTAGGAATGGAAACCATGCTAGCCATGTAAACAGCTATCTGTAAATAATATAAGGCATTGCTGTATTTCTCGAGTCCTCTCACAGGTAAGGCACAGTATTAATTGTTTTCAGTGATAGAATACTGGGATCTTGAACAGAACAACATAGCTGTATACTGAAAACTGCTATGATAAATGGATATGGATTATGGCAAATAAGTAACACACAGCTCCATTCTTCAACACATGACGTTCATTCACAAAATAATTATTCGTTAAAAACTACTTCGAGAGAGGCATGAACAGAAAACACATTGCACTTTACAGAACTCAAATATTTGTGCAAAGATGTAGAACTGAAATTCACTGATTTACTAGTCACAAATGTATTCCATATATTTTCAGGAATGAATTTAAAAATACCTTTTAAAGGAATATGCACAGTAAATCATGTATTTCTCACTACAAGCCACTCAAATTTCAAGTTTTTCACTCAAATTTCTCACTACAACCCACACAGCTGCAAACAGTGTTTGATTTACTGTTATACTTTAAAATAGATTAAAAAATAATATACTTAACAACTTAGGTGTTCTCTTTTCCTGTTTCAAAGTGGTAAAAGGAAGACCTGCTTTTCAAAAAAAGAGCCATGTGCTGATAGGAATGCTAGCAGAAAGCAGCAAGACTTACTTCCCAGAACTTACTTGCCCAATTAAGTTACTTAAGATAGAATGCAAAGGTAGTAAGATAGAGCGAACAAACCAGTTATTTTCATTGGTTGAAACCAACACTTTCACAAACGGAGCCTTCTCTTTGGATTAAATCTTATCTCATAAACTGGCAGGAAGACAACATCCTTACTTTTACTGAGTGAAAATCTGGCTCTGACAAAATCTTTTATTTTGCTTTAACAAGGAGAGAGATCTGACCAACTGCGTATGACCTTGCTAGCACAGCTGATTTATGTCATTAAAGTCTCCTGCCAATTCTCAGCTGTGGAAAGTAGATTAAACTAAACTCCTTCACCGTAGTCTCCTTCTGCTTTGTGAGAATCTTGATTACACACACACTGTCTCAGTAACACATCTGACCACCAGTGTGTAACACCTGGGGACTAATGAGATGGCACCACATTCCTGTTACACTGTCTGAAAGCGCTGGAGTTACCTTTTTGACTTCATACTTAATAGCCAGCTTCACACGGCTCAGGGACGCTCTGTGTCTCTGCGCTTCAACTGGCTCCGAATTCAAATCCCCATTCAGAATGGCCTCCACTTCTTCCGAGTCTCGGCAGAGATCAAGAACACCAACCACAAAATCCTTGCACTGCATGGACAGCTTGCGGTAGTCGTTCTGAAACAGAAGGGCAAGAGAAAATGGCCCATGATGAACATGCTAAGGAGTCAATGGTGAGGAAAACGAACCTGTACAAGCTGCTAAAAATTAATAGTGTGTGATTTTTATACAGTATGTCAACTTAAGAGTGTATCAGACATTTCAGAGCTCTTGTACAGTAGAATCAATTCTTCTCTGCCAGAAGGCAGCCACTATAACAGAAGATGATGACAGCTGTTTAACAGAGCATGGGGACATTACATAAAAGCTTGATGAAAATAACCCAGATGGGCAGCAAGGGGAAGTTGAATGGACAAATAAGAATTGCACAAACAAACCTGGATCATAGCTCTTGAAATACTCACCTCACCCTTGCAAAAACTTTGCATACAATTAATGAAATAACTCTTACAGGGTTGCCTCCCAGGCTACAAATACATTTCTGCTCTTTCTGCATGACTAAAATGGTTGGATACTCTACTCTAATGTATATCATATTCACTTCCCCTCTTTTTTCCACTCCTCTGCTTCCCACTTATCCTTGGAACACCCAGCAATGTGTGCAGTGGGTAAACAGTGCAGAGAATAACTGTGGCATAAACTTGGACAGCAGTGTTTTGGGGAAAATACCCCAAATTTCCTGTATAGGCAACATAGAAACCAGCTCCTTCAAAGGACAGTTCAAAGAAATGAGGCTCCTGAGTTATTCCCTGAAGGACAATCTTTCCACTGACAACACAGCTAAACTACAGAGTGGCATTTCTGAAAATCTAAACCCTTTTATTTAAAATCTCTACCCACCTTTCTCTTCCTCTCTCCTTCTCTTGCCTGTCTGTATACTACAAATCACTCCTTTTCAGAAAATCGCTTATTACTTTAACCTCAGTCTTGTTTGTTCTCGCTCCATTGGCTTTCCCTTCCATTACCGCTAGAGTCAACAGCTCTGCTTGAATTACCTTCTGAAAGCATAGAAAACCAACATTTGTTTTCCGTCATTACAAATATCCCCCCTCCTCCTATTCAGACTCTTTTCAGACCCTAATCTTTTAGCAAAGCTGATTTTTCTCCCTCATTGCTTGCATTTTTCCACAGCACCATTGGACACTTCCAGACTTGTAGCTCTTCGACTATAGCTGTGAAGTCTTACTGGGTCAAACAGAAGAAACAACTTGGAAACAACCAGTTCTAATCACAGATGTAAGCAGGAGTCTTTCCTTTGGTCATACATGACAAATTAATTCAGTTTTTGGTGACCCAACAGGATGTAAGGTTATTTTAGATTTGGTTTTGGTAACCAAAAGAGTACAGAAGAGCCCATTGTCAAAATAATACTGGGATGCATGAATAAATTCAGGGAAAGGATAAGCAATCATAAGTATGACAGATTCAGGACTTTTAAAAAGGCAAAGTCCTGTAAGAAAGCTTGTCAAGGGAGTGAAATGCACTTAAAAGCACAGAGGCCAGAATGCAGAGAAGGCTTTTAAGCAAAAGATGTGAAAGCGATTCAACATCAGATCCTACAAAGATAAAAACCCTGCAGAGGAAGACTCCAGCGTGGTGGTGAGAATACCAGTCTTGAAAAAATACGAACAAGAACAGTCTTTCTTTCCAGTCTGGTCGAGACAGAAAGTTTCATTATAGCAGCCAAGAACTGTAACTATAAACTGCTAGAAATCAGGCTTGGAAAGCACAAATGGGTAAGACAATGTAAAAAGAATGTGAGGATTTTCTTCCGTGAAGACAAAGTAAAGACTAAAACCAACTCTAGTGAAGCCAGAAAACAATACTGTGCCATCAGTTTACCAAAATCCTATGTTCTTAACACTGTTAATATTGTTTTCCTAAAGAAATACTATGTAACTCTGAGAATGTGAACACCCTCCCTTAAATACCAACTTCAAGCAAGAGTTCCTCGCACATTTCACTGTTAAAGAAAGGTGTTTAAAGGTGTTACAGTTAAAGAAAGGCGTTTCCCGAGATGGCCAAGCAAAACCCAGTCACCACCAGATACAGCATAATATTAATTCAACAGGAATAAGACTGCTAACCAATTTTTCTTTAACACTATAAAGCAGCTGTAAATCCACTGTTTGCAGTACATGGGAGGTTGCACTATCTTCACTGACTTCAGTAGCAGTAGTAGTACTGCATAGCTACAAGAGAAAGCACATTCTTTCTCACTTGAATTTGCAGTCACTTGTAATTTTACAAGAAAAAAAGAAGTCCTGTTTTCAGTATTATTCCTATCTATCCTATGGTCAAAGGTGACATCTCATTAAGATTTAATAACGTGTAGTTTAGATAGTTTTGTATTAGTCAAGTGCTTCATGGCATGGCAGGCCAAATTTTTTCCTTGCATGAATGAACATAGGCTGTCCAGTTGTGGGGAGGAGCTTCATTTATGAGGTCTCTTCTCATTCCTCTGCTAACTGTGAAGAAAGGGAAGGACAAAAAGTAAACTTCTAATAGTTCGGAAGTAATACTAGTTACTCTTGCTAAAGGTAAGCTGTGAGGGTGGTGAGGCACTGGCACACGTTGCCCTGAGAAGTCATGGGTGCTCCATCCCTGGAGGTGTTCAAGGCCAGGCTGGATGAGGCTTTGAGTAGCCTGATCCAGTGGGAGGTGTCCCTCTCATGGCAGGGGATTGGGACTGGATGACCTAAAAGTCCCTTCCAACCCAAATCATCCTGTGATTCTAAGGTTCACTCCATTTTCTTTACCATTTAACTATTCTCTTTTTCCTTAAAATAACATATAAATGTACCTAAAGTTACATTATCGAGAAGTTATTTCTTAAAAACTTTCAATATAAAAGTCAGGGAAATCTGTTTCCTTGTGTTTAAGCTACAACTAATTCTCTGGCACATGTGAGTACACAAGCACAGCCTAGCATCAGGTTCACAAGAAGTAAGCACTCAAGTGAGTTTCTGCTATTGTCACACACAGTTACAACGAAAGATCAATTAACATAGTTTTATCAATTGGTACAAACTAAAAAGGCATTTTGACAGGTAGTTAGAATTCTGAATATCACCTACAAATATCAAAGTGGTGTAAAATCTCTTTATTTTGGCAAAGGGGGGACAAATTGCAGCTGCAGTAGTATCACACAGATTGCTATTCCAATAGATTACAGATTGTTTCGTCTTGCTGTTCTCTCACAAATGGTGTCACCTCAAGCACCCTGGAGCTCCTGACTGATCCTGGCAGAGGGTGCAAAGCTCCTGCCCTCACAGCTCACGCAGTAGTAACTGGCATCCCAAAATATAAATCCACAGATGAAGAGCCCTGATGGCTCCTGAAGGACAGACGGCTTTGCCCAGAGTAGTTGCCCACTACACAAAAGTTACCCACATTTCTACTGAAAATTTAACAGTGCTACATATTTCTCAATAGGTGGATAAACCACTTCTTTATGTAAGTTATGTTTATTTCCAGGTAACATTAATGATGTGATGGTTCAAGTTTTATTCTGTCAAATTTAAGGAGTAAATACAGGCTACATCACTTACAAATGCTGTTACAAGAAATCAGTGTGTGCACTGTCAATATTTGACTCGGGCTTTGAATCTTATGCTAGGAAAACTTGTTTTATTTCCTTCTCCAGCTCTTTACTTATGTATTAGCAAATCAAATTTATCTCAGTATATTTGATGGCTTTAGAGAACTAAGCAGACAAATGCTACCTACCTTGTAATGATAGAACCCACTCCTCAATCTTCTGCCTCTAGGGTGTTGGGTGAATATCAGAAACCAGAATCTGTTCAGTCTTCTCTACTTACACTTGAGAAGATACAAATGATGCCACTGGTCACTGTACACTTCCGTGTTCCAAGCAAAGCTAACAGAACTCCCCATGTGGAGCATCCATGTTTTAGAAGCCCTGCTACATACTCTGCGAGTTGCCAATCTGTTGATATGAAGCTCACCTTCTGGTGAACAACAAGACAGAGCAAGACACCAACAGAACTACTTAGGCAGTGGGGTTCTTGGCCTGTGTTTTTGTCATAATACAGGGACTTTGCTTCCTTGATCAACAATGGGCTTCTTCAATTAATTCACAAGCTAACTCAACTGGTTTTACTGCCTATGTCAACTTAAATGACAGCTCTCTCAAAAAAATAACTGGTTAAACAGACATCTTTGTAACATCAAAAATCTCACCCTGTAGTCTGCATTCCACAGCTACTATGGCCAACATGGGTACAGAATGGACAATTGATGATTAGAATTGCAGAACTGTGTCTCAGGAGCAGTTTTGAAGGACCCTGGCACACGTTAAGGCTTGGATCTTAGTCTGCCCAACTCTGTGTATTCTGTTCTCACTCATAACATTAAAGTCTACTTTGTGGGTTTGTCTAGAATGCTCTGTATGCCAAGAATCATAGAATCACCAGGTTGGAAAAGACCTCCTGGATCATCAAGTCCAACCATTCCTATCAGACACTAAACCATGTCCCTCAGCACCTTGCCTATTCATCTTTTAAACACCTCCAGGGAAGGCAAATCAACCACCTCCCTGGGCAGCCTCTGCCAGTGCCCAATGACACTTTTGGTGAAATACTTTTTCCCTAATGTCCAGC
>WAAB01002498.1:0-12771 GCA_013389865.1 Piaya cayana | reverse complement strand
TCTGTTCTCTCTGATACATAACAAACTATTCGTGAAATCAGAACAAGGACATATTATTACCTACAGGAAGAGAGATAGAGGAACTATTTATCCCATAATTAAGTGAATTGCTTTCAAATACCTGAAACTTCTAGCTGCCATTTGGCATTTATTGGCAGTCACATTTCTACAACTGCAGTGTTCTGTGGTGGACTTGTCATGAGTTCAGTGAATTATAACTAATGATTTAATAATAAAATATTTAATATTAACTCTAACTGCTATGTACAAGTGGCCACAGATCTCCTGTATTTTTTCATGTGATCTGTTCCTTATCTTGACTGTATTGGATTTTACTAATTTTCAAGGATTTTGATTTATTACAAAGAATGGGTTGTATTGTAAAAATTATAAACTCTTGGTCTATCTATTCCTACTTTTATTTAAGTATCTTTGATCAATTCAACAGGATTACTTCTCAGTCTTTACAAATGTTATTTTGGCAACTGATTACAGGCAAAAATCTCCATAACCTGCTGTGTCAGTTACAGGGAAACTGAGAGGGGAATTTGATTTTGATAATTACTAACCATGTCAGCTGACCAAGCTAAGTCCATTAACAATTCAACAAAACTGACCAAAACTCAAGATATTATCTCAGACACTTGAGGTGGAAAGTGCCCCTTGTACTCAAATACCTCATATAGTATACACTCCCTTGGACAGATTTGTTGATGAAAAATATGTATATGGACAAAAAATGCAAAATACTTTATCTTCACAGTTCTCCCTACCCTTGCAGTAACAACTGGGTGATAAATTTTCAATGTAGTTCATTGGTGCATGTTGACCAAATCACTATGACCAGAAGGCATCATTTTACTTCTCTCTTTGAAGTAAACTTTTAGCTGTCCTGCAAACTAGAGAAAAACTTCAGAGATGTTCCAAAGAGAAACACTTCCTCCCCAATGTAGCTTTGAGTGAGCATCTTGAATAGTTATTAAAAGTCAGGCTTCATGGGTATTGAGCATTGGGATTCTTCATATGTGACAAGGGGATTTATCTGTAGGCATCTTCTTTGATGCAGTGATGCAAACAATCCAACTCTGTTTAGGAAGCTAGGAAATGGATTGCCACCTCTTATGCCAGTAAATATTGTTTTGGAGATTTACTCCCAGATACTTGTATTGTTTAAATGCCATAAGTTATCCTGGAACTAAAGGATAGATTAGGGCTCACAGATGGATTTTAATTCACATAAGGATACCTGGATGTTGAAAGAATTCAGAACAGAGTCACTAGCAGTTCTATAACCTGCAGTTTCTCAGGTGCAACTTGCTATTATTTTGGTGGAATAACTGAAGTCAGAATAAAATAATTCCACAAAGGAGGACTTAGTGAGGGCAGGACTCTCACTTACAAGCTTTTCACTCTGTGCAGCATCGCAGTCAATTCCAAACAAGCCAAGCGAATACTTCACACACAATCCCAGATATGCTTCTAAGATTTTTTGACAACAAGAGACTGAAAGGTGTTTCCTGACGCCAGTTTGCAAAATTACCTTTATAGCAGAAATAACTTGATAATATTTCCTAAGTTATCTTTATAGTTATTGAATTCATCAAACATTAGATAGTAGCATGTTATATACTCCTGATATTTAGACTGAATTTTCATGCAATACTCAGTATTAGCTAATTTTCAGAAATTATTTTTCTGTTTCTTCCATGTCAGACATAAAGTGCTGAAAAAATGTATAGAAACAAAAAAATGAATTATAATGCACAATTTGACAAACTGGCAATGTTGTTGGCTACTATACCCTTTCTTTCAAGAACCTTTGAAATGAAAGATTCACCCAGTCAAGAACCTATTCAGACAGTGTTTACACAGCACTATTGTGAAATTCAGCTTCAAAAGGAGACAGAAAAATCAATTCATACTTTACACTTCAGTTAATAAATTCCCAGCTTTACCTCTCTTGAAAGGTCGAGGAGTGAAAATTAAATTTCATGTAAAAAAAATACATGGAGGACAAAAAAAAAGGTATATCCTGATGCTAATTTTTCTGACTCTTACAGGCATTCCTTTTACGATGTAATGAACCACTAAGGCACATATAAAACTGTGTTGGTAGGGTAAACAATGCATCTTCTGTAGTGCTAGTGAGTTAACTTTTTTCCAGTAGCATTGCTATAACTATCCTAAGGGATCTCGCCATGTTCAACAACGTTAGGTGAAATTACTTTAATTAAGATAACTGGGCTGCAGCTGACCTTTGTCTGCATCATCTGTAAGTGAAAACCTTTTCAGTAGGGTTAAAAAAACCCCTATGTGACTTTTTTAGTTTGGGGTTTGAGTTTTATGTGGGATGTGCTTCTTGGGGGCATGGGGAGGGTGGGTGGTGCTCAGTTTATAGGAAAGCATGTGTTTTAGTGGAAATATTTTCTGATTTTTTCTTGTAGATCTTAACCTAGCAAGGTACTCAAAGGTCCTGTTGAGAGCCATGGTGCACAGTTTAGGCATTTGTTTAATCTAATCTTGATTGACATGGATTCTCACTTCTGTCTTCATAAATAAAACACTTGTAAATCCTATTCAGTCAGTGAAAAGAACTAAAATCTATACCAATAGAGATGATCTAGTCCATCTGATTTAGGCAGCTGCCTCTCTCTCCACTGGATGCCCTGAGCCTTTGTTGTAAGGTATGTAAGTTCATGTGTACTTGTTTATCCAACTACTTTTGTTAATTACTTTAATTATTTGTATTATAGCAAAAATACTTGAATTATGTAACAGATTTATGATAATTTCAATTTAATTACAGTTTTACATTAATATCTATGTAGTTTATATAGCTCACTAGACAATTTTCATGGTGTTGTATTTTCCTGGAAAGGAATTATATTATGTAAATGTCTTCTTATCCAAATTAATTGCCCATTCTTGTTTGATGTGGAGGGTAATTATATGGTGTTAAATTAATTTAAATAAAATCAAATATCAATTTTTCCTCACATCCATCTGTATATCTACCTAATTAAAATGTCATGTAATGTTGCTGGAGGATAAAAAAGAAATATTTCACTGTACTGGCATTTTAAGTAAATATTAATATCAGATGGTTCATTCAATAACAATAGGATTATCATCTTTTATACTGTGTTACAGAAAGTCTTTCATTAGCAGCATAAGGAATGGAATTCTGAAAGGTCTATGGAAATCTGTAATCTGTTCCAAGGCTCTTTACCATTAATTAATTCATCAGGTAATTCATGACCATGTTTGTGTTTACTGGGGGATTAAAATATGTTCCTTGCCTCCTTCTAGCTACCTTTTCATGCTTACTGATCCTAATAAGGACAAATATAAACTCAGTACTTGCAATGAATATTAAACATGAGGCTGATGCAGAATCCTTCCTCTCTTGACATTCTAAGAGTTACATATTATGATAGTAACTTATCTTGAGCATCTTTCTATTTAGAAGCATTTAACACTTTTATGGAGGGAAGGAGATGGAAAAGATGGCAAATGCCAATGGATAAAAATTATAGCAAATAAGATTACTTAACATGTTGAGATACAAGACTCAAAAATATAAAAGTAATTTCAAATTGGGATATTAAATTTTTAAATTATCCCATTCTGGACAAAGATAAGTCTTCCTGTTAATATAAAAATAAATAAAGAATCCTTTCTTTCACAGAATCTCACATAAGCAGAAGGCCAAATTCTGTTATGTTATAACCCTACTGATATCCATTATTTCTGTTTTATTAAAAGAGAAACAAGTTTCCTCTAAAGGACTTCCCAGAAAGTAATAGACCTTCTTCTCCAAAAGAAGTAAACTTAGAGAAGTGCAATAAATTATTTTTGCAATGTCAAAATTATCTTACAGGCAGGTTTTCAGTTTTAGGACTGAAAGTAAAGTAATTTCCCCAGTAGCTATTTCTAATACAGAAAAACTATACCTTATTGCCAAGCTTAACCTTTCAGAAATAGAATTCCCTAATTTTAGCTGATTTCTGGTTCAATTAAATACTGCTTCAATTCAAGGGACAATTTTTCAATGAACAAAATGCCATTAAGGAAGATAACCAAATGAATGGACTCTATTATATAATGATGCTTGTTGTAATATTTCAGGCTAAGGACAGTACTAATAATGAGGCAATACAAAATAAGTACTATAGAATGATTCAAAGTGAACCTAATTACCGCGGGTTGTAAAAATCACTGGGCCTATTTTCTTTACTTTCAAATAACGCATGTTTGCATTTGCATGTCAGCAGAACAAAAGCACAAGAGGCATGTACCAGCTGAGAAATCTAACAGAGTTTTAACGGCAATTTGCCACAACTCCATATATTTCCAAGCAATAACAAATTAAAATAAACTTAATGAAATGAAAAATTTTAAAGTATTTCTAATGTGCAATTTCTATATACTTTTCCTTATTTTGTGTAACCTATCAAACTCAATGATTCTTAATTGCTTTAAACAAAAAGAAATCAGATGAAAGAGCTGGCTGCAAAATAAAATCTTTCTATCTTGATTATTAACATAGACTTTACTAGGAAATCAAACACAAAATGAAGTATTATTACTCTTAGAAGTCCTAAAAGTTCACTAAGCTTTAGGAAGATGAGAAGACATCATGCACACTTTTAACCTAGAGCAATTATGACATAAAATACGTGTACTCAATTAAATTAAGGCAATTAATTCAAAATTTGAAAAAGTTTGAAATCAGGNAATTTGCCACAACTCCATATATTTCCAAGCAATAACAAATTAAAATAAACTTAATGAAATGAAAAATTTTAAAGTATTTCTAATGTGCAATTTCTATATACTTTTCCTTATTTTGTGTAACCTATCAAACTCAATGATTCTTACTTGCTTTAAACAAAAAGAAATCAGATTAAAGAGCTGGCTGCAAAATAAAATCTTTCTATCTTGATTATTAACATAGACTTTACTAGGAAATCAAACACAAAATGAAGTATTATTACTCTTAGAAGTCCTAAAAGTTCACTAAGCTTTAGGAAGATGAGAAGACATCATGCACACTTTTAACCTAGAGCAATTATGACATAAAATACGTGTACTCAATAAAAAGTGTTTAAATTAAGGCAATTAATCCTAAATTTGAAAAAGTTTGAAAGCAGATATAAATTTACTGCAATTAATCTCAGTTACCTAATCACAGAACTGACAAAAAAAGAAATGTAATTAATGAGATTATATTATAGGGCACTTAGTGTAATCTTTATGTATATTACATACAATTTAAAATTCATATGGACAAGATTAAAAGATCTAATAGAGAAAAAGTTACTGTTTGGCTTCTTTTACAAAATAGTCCACAGAAATTTATGCAAAATTGTTGAGTTCGTAGTGTTTTGCTGAACCAATATTTTGGCAGCACATTTACAAAAATTATCTATAAAGTCATGAACACCACAGATTTGACTTTTGTCATCAGTGTGGGCAGCCATGCTTGGAATCTGGCCCTAACTGGGCAGCAGATTATGATACATATATGTTCTTAATAAATATAAGAGTGTGGTTTTCTCCTAGGCCTGCTTCCTTTCCTTCTTTTTGCATCAGTAATTTGAAAAAAAGTTAGTGATAGTAAAAGGGCTACCACCTGTTTTATACCAGTTTTCAAAAATTCTGAAGAAAAGTTTTTTCTAAAAGTGATAAGTTATGGAAGGAGATCTCTCTTGACTTCTTTTTCACAGATGAGAACCTTTCACTGTAAGGGAAGCAGTGATTTCTTTGAGCTTATCATGCAGCTAAGTTCCAGAACTTGAATTAAAAACTTAAACCAGTCACTCAGCAGTCCAGTATACTGACTTCAAGGTTTCACAAAAGTGTTACCAATACCTGTCATGAACAACAGCCCCTAAATTCAAATTCATATGATGTTCACTAAGGTACAGGAAAGCACTTATGTCTATAGTTAATCTTCAGATTGTTCAAGTTTGATAGTATAATATATTACAGTACAGTATTAATCATACCCTTAATTGCTCTGGCTGTCTAGCATTTGTACTGGGCATTATTTTCATATTTTAGTATACTTTAGTTATAGAGTCAGGAGATTTACAAGATTTACAGGAGATTTTTTTATCATTATTTTTAAAGAACTTACAAATACATGGATACCTGTCTGCAGTGAAACCTAAGTTTTAGCAATTTTCAGAAGTCTGTTTCAGATAGACACACAGACAGAAAGAGCATCTTATCTTCTTTTCTTACTAGATATCTCTAAGGAGATCACTAAAGAAGCTGAACCTCCATAGGTGCAACTTAAGGACACTTCCTCTGGCCCTATCACCTGTCACCTGGGGGAAGACACCAACACCCACCTCACTACAACCTCCTTTCAGTTAGTTGTGGATAGTGATAAGGTCTTCACTCTGAGCTAAACCCCAGTTCCCTCAGCCTCCTCTCATAACGTTTGTTCTCCAGCCTGTTCACCAACTTCACTGCCCTTCTCTGGACATGCTCCAGCACCTCAATGTCTTTCTTATAGTGAGGAGCTCAAAACTGAACACAGTATTCAGGGTGCAGCCTCACCAACGTCGAGTATAGGAGCACAATCACTTCCCTGGTCTTGCTAGCCACACTGTTTCTGATACAAGTCAAGAAGCCATTGGCCTTCTTGGCCACTTGGGAATACTGCTGACTCATATTCAGTCAGCTGTTAACCATACTCCCAGGTCCTTCTCTGCCAGGCAGCTTTCTAGCCAGTCTTCCACAAGCCTGTAGCATTGCATGGAGTCGTTGTTTTGCAAGTGCAGGACACAGCACTTTGCTTTGTTGAACCTCATACTATTGGTTGCAGTCCATTGATCCAGCCTGTTTAGATCCCTTTGAAGAGCTTCCCTACCCTCACTAACAGTGACACTTGCTCCTAGTTCAGTGTCATCTGTGAACTTACTGAGGGTACACTCAATGCCTCATCCTGACAGAACTGAGCCCAGTCTTGGGGAACACGAGTTGTGACTGGCCTCCAACTGGATTTAACTCCATTTACCACCACCCTTTGAGCTCAGCTATGCAGCCTGTTTTTGACCCAGTAGAGGGTATGCCTGTTGAGGCTGGTTGTAGCCAGTTTCTCAAGTGGAATACTGTGAAAAATGGTGTCAAGTTCTTTACTAAAATCCAGGTGTACTACATCCACACCCTTTTCCTACCCCCTTTCAGTTTAAAACCATTGCCCTTTGTCCTGTCACTACAACTCTGATAAAAAGTTTTTCTCTCTCTTTCTTATAAGTCTCCTTTATATATTCAAAAACTACAACAAGGTCTCCCTGGAACCTTCCCTTCACCCCACTGAACAACCCTAACCATCAGCCTTTCTTTATAGTAAACGGGTTTAAGCCCCTTGCTCTTTTCTGTGGTCCTTCTCTGCACCTTTCTTCTCTGTCCTTCCAAGAACTCCATGTCTTGCTTGTACTGGGACTCCAGAGCTGGACTCAATACTCCAGGCAGAATATCAGAAGGGAGGAGCAGAGGGAGAGAATCACTTCTTTTGAACTGCTGGTCACACTTCTTCTGATGCAGCATGAGGATATTGATTGGCTTTCTGAACTACAAGTACACATTGCTGGCTCATGTCCAGTTTTTCATCCACTGGAATCCCCATGTCCTTCTCCACAGGGTTGCTCTCAATGCAGTAAGTGTTGTAGCTCTATAATACTGAAATGCAATACTGCTTTGAATTTAGACATAAATGCTACAGCCACATATTACTATATTTGCCCTAGCATTTGGTATTTGTGTGCTTGTTGCAAGAGCAACTATATTGACAGTAACTGATACCATTAAACACAAAACAATATATGCAATTTTAATTAATAGAAATACCTCAGTACTAACTCCTATCTTGCATTTTAATAAGTTAGTGCTATAATTTTTCCTTTTCTAAAGCTTAATATGATTTGTTTTTTAAGGACAAAAGCTACATTATGCTTTTCAGAAGTTATTTCTATTGTGTTAAATGAATGGAAACTATAGAGTTTAATATCAGAAAATTGTTGTTGTTATGTAGACTGTATCTATATCTTTTCTATTTGTTTTCCCCAAGCATCTTAAAACTATCAAGCAGAATTACCACTTGCATCCTAGTGTATGAGATTCAGCCCATATTAAAGAAGAGATGACACATTTTGTTTGGAACTTCAAATTACATCTTTGTGATGCTGCTAATCCGTAAGATCAATTATAAAGTGAATCTTACTAGAAAAAAAAATGAACAGAAAAAGAAATTTACTTAAAATATTTTAAAATTGTACAGACTTGATGGGTCTTTGGGTACTCAGCAGTTTCACTTTTACAAAGATGATTGATCATAGCAATTTGACTTTCTGGGAGATGAAGTCTGGAAAAGACTCTTTATGAGTCCTGCAAGCACCATCCCCCACATCAGCTAGAAAGGGCAGCATAATCCCTCTAAGAGCTGAAGCACACAGGTTAAGCAGTGATCAAATACTCCAACACCGAGAGTGAAGAAGTAAGCTAGTTTAGTTCCCATTAGAATGCTCAAAATAGAGTACAGACTTATCCATTTTCAGTAAAATTTAAAGAACACTAAACCTTTTGTATAAGAAGCATGAATCCTTTTGTCTAGTTCTTCAGGGACCAGAAGAAGATTTGTACAATTCTGAGACATTATATTACAAAGAATGAGACATAATAAACCACTTAATTGATGCAAGCTTTCCAGTTTTGTGAACAAATGAGGAGTTTTGTGGATGGCAATTTACATGTAATAACTTATATCCACTGAGGGCTTTCAAGTAAAAACACAACTGAAAATGAAATCTCCCAATGAAATACATAATCTGAAAGAAGTAGATGGCTACATAATCTAAAACACCATGCAATGGCTGAAAACAAGGCATCTATACAGTGTTTCTGCCATAAGCCAAACCTACTGGGAGCTTTGGATAACTTTTATACTTATGACTAGAGAGCTCCAGACTAAAGAAAATGTTAACTGCCAACCAGATATGCCCAAAGTTAATAGTCTACTTCACAGAATCAGAGACAATATCACTAACTGCATCTTGGCAGGCAGAACTAACCTTTAGTAGATAATGAGTCTGAGTCTCCAGGATATGTAAGAAGAAATCATGTCCCCATGCTCACTACAGTACACTCTCAGGACAACTCAGTTTTCCTGGTCTTTCCTGTTGGCTGAGTGGCAGCAAAGTGAGATAATCTCTCAGTTCAAGACTGACTTCCAAGATGCTTTTCTGTCCTTGTCCTTAACCTTAACCTTAACCTTCAACCTTCTACAAGTTAAGCTTGACCTTCTTAAAAAATTGCCACGTTCACCATTAAACCATGTCCCTAAGTGCCATATGTACGTCTTCTAATTATCTCCAGGGATGGTGACTCAACCAGTTCCCTGAGCATCCTGTTCAATTCTTGTCAGCCCTTTTGGTGAAGTAATGTTACCTAAACTCTAATTTAAACCTCCTCTGGCAAAACCTGAGGCCATTTCCACTTATTGTACCATTTGTTACTTGGGAGAAGAGACCAAAATTCCTAGATCAACTCAGTACATTTGAAAATCTCATTTCAAGTATTTGTTTCTTTGTCTGTGTTAGGAAACATTTTATCATAAAGGCTAACAAAACAGCACTAGGAGGATAGATTAGCATTCCAACAGTGTCTTCAAAACATTAAGAGTTTCAAGCACTAGACTATTTATTCAAATTCAAATAGATTTCTAAAATAAATTAATTGGGAGAAGAGAAAGTTTATTGAGTGGTTTCAGCAAAATTGAACACAACTCAAAAATTAACTCTTCCTACTGATTGTACCTCTTGACATTTATTCTTTAGATTGCAGTGCTGAATCTTCAATACTCTGGGAATGAATGCTGAAGTATGGGTAAAACTGAAACTGGGTGAAATTCAACATGAGTTCAAGCAGCTAAGGATGCCTGTTTTTGAGAAAGTTCTGATGATTCATACCAATAAGACAAGATAAAAGAGGGTACTCCAAGAGCTGTCATTTGCTTGTCAAGCTTGTTTGTCATTTGTGTGACAAACCACCAGATTTTACATATAGTCTTCCTCAATTTTTCTTCACAGTGATTAAGAACAATCAATTTTTACTTTCAAAAAATCTCTCTATTGCTGGATATGCAAGGTTCCATGTAATATTGAAATACTTGAAATAGATAATACTTAGAGCAGACCTAAACTTAATGGCATTTACTGTTCTGTGGAGATTTCAGGATTCTTAGATTTACTGGTTCTTTTTCGCCACCACAGTGCTGGCATTACAAGAGTGTACTGGGTTCAGAAGAAGCCAAAATCATACTTGTATGACTAGCATAGCACATGGTTATTTACATTTCTGAACACTGTAGTGTGGAGTTATTACAATAATTTTAGCTCTTAGCTAAATCTTTATTTTCATCTTTATTTGGAGCTCAGCGGCTAATTAATGTTTTGAGATCTAATAATAATGATGAAGAACTTTTAGTTTGCTTTTAAATGTTAATACTAGATATTTGCATGTTTCCAAACAATTTCATTAAAATATCAGAAACCTGAACATTAGGTAGTTCTCTGTGTTTAAAAAAGACAGGGTCAAAAGAAAAAAATTATGATTTTCTGAACCCTAATATGGCCGTTTCATGCAAGCCAATAGAAAATTATTCCTTGGTTTCATTAGCAATGACTATATTTCAGTTCCAAAAAAAAGAGATTTTTATCTCCAAATAATTTATTTAAAGTTCCTCTCAACCCAAACCATTCTACGGTTATATGACTCTATTCTATGATTTGAGAATGGAGTAAAGTGTACTAGATAGACACTAAGAATAAAATGCCTGTGCTTGAAAACTGCTACTAAGAGTCTGCATGCTAACTGCTCGTCTCTTGATTATAATAGAACCCTAGAATCATTTGGGTTTGGAAAGACCTTTGAAGACCATCTTGTCCAATCCCCCTGCCATTTCTCTAGAACACGTTGCTCAAAACCACATCCAACACTTACCAGGATAAGGTATCCACAACTTATTTGGGCAACCTGTTCCAGTGCCTCACTAGAAAACATGTGAAATTTTTTTCCTTTGTGTCCAATCTAAACCTTCTCACTTCTATTGTCCCTTGTACTACTGTTACAGACCTTGGTAAAATGTCTCTCGATCTTTCTTATAAGCCTTATATCTTGAAACAATGCAGTAAGGTCTCCCCAGAGCCCTTTTTTCTCTGGGCAAAACAATTTCAACTCTCTCAGCCTTTCTTCATAGGAGAGTCATTCTAGCACTCTGCTTTTTTTTTTTTTCTGGTCCTGCTCTGGATATGCTCTAAGAGGTCCGCATCTTTTTTTCTCTGGGGATCCCAGAACTGGAAACAGTAGTCTAGGTGGGGTCTGAGAACTCTCAGACAAGCAGAGGGGGAGAATCACCTCCTTCTACATGCTGATAATGCTTTTTTTTTGTGCAGTGCAGAATACAGTTGGATTTCTAGGCTGCAAGTATGTGTTGCTATCTCATACAATTTTTTTCATCTACCTATACCTTCTCCACTGAACTGCTTTTAATCTATTTGTCCCTTAGACTGCACTGATATGGAGACTGTCCTTACCAAGCTGTAAGACCTTGTACTAGGCCTTTATTTTATGGGTGGTTACAAGCCAGAGGCCTTTTAGTGAGCATCTCCAAGAACTGAACAGCTTATGCTATATGAAATAAAGGCATCTTAGCATAAAGATTTTCAGCTTTGCAAACATAGCTTTACAACTTTGTATACATAGTTTCCCACATACGCACCATGAATACAAAGGCTTATACAGGCTCAAAGTTTCTTCTACAACATTAAGCAATTGTTCTGCTGTAATGCTTCTCATGTTTCTCAGTGGTAACTTTTCTTTGGTAGACCTTGAGTTGTTACTTTGCAGTCTATTGAGCTGTGAGCTAGAATACTCACATAGCTGTTTCTCATGGGAAAGCATGAGATTAATGTAACAAATTGATTGCTTGTTGCTAAAGGAGGATTGTTGAATCTGCTTGCTAAACAATAGCCTGTATTAATTGCGTAAGGTATAAGAATCTGTTGTGAACTTCAATAAACTGGCTCACTTGGATCATAATGGTCTCTGCGTGATGTCCCATTTCCTCTGTCATTTAGAAACTTAATTATGTTCGCACACGCCTACTCCTTGAGCCTGCCAAGGTCCCTCTGGATGGCATTCCTTTCCTGAAGTGAATTAACTGCATCATGCAAATAGGTGTCATTCACAAATTTGCTAAGTGTGCAGTCAATTCCACTGTCTATGTTGATGATGAAGATGTTAAAGAGTCCTTGTCCCAGAATGAATCATTGAAGGACACCACACATTACTGGTATCTGCTTGGACATTGAGCCATTGAGTTATACTGTGAATGTGATGATTTAGTCAATTCCTTATCCATCTAAGAGTCCATCTATCAAACCCATGTCTCTTGAATTCCTTTGATCGTGTCAGTTGCTACAAAAAGGGAGGGCTGACTTGAGAAATAATATATGTATATATAAGTGGTTTATTATGGTAAATTAGATTTTTTTCTTGGGGTTTTGAGTTCATGGGGTTTTATATATGTGTTATTCTATATGTATATATATTTAAATGAGAAAGAAGAAATAGAAGAATTGTGCAATGCAGTTTTCTCAGATCCTTTCTCCTTTTTATTAATATAAGACAAGGAGAAGTAACATAATAGTAATTTTATTAGAAAAATGTAAAGATTATCTGGGAGCTCTTCAAAAAGGA
>WAAB01002497.1:27361-38216 GCA_013389865.1 Piaya cayana | reverse complement strand
GGAGGAACCGTGAGCACCACGGGGGATGGGGGGAGCACACGTGTGTATCGATGAGCAGGATCATCCATCCCACAGACCAAGGGACCCCCCAGGCCCAGCCTGCGAGAGCGGCTGCGTCACCAAGAGCAGCTGCCGCGCTCTCTGCACNCGGATCATCGAGTCCAACCATGCGGGAATGGCCTCATGTTACACTAGGTTCAGATTGAATGTCAGGGTAAAAATTTCTTCTCTGACTGAGTGGTGAAGCCCTGGCAGAGGCTGCCCAGGGCAGTGCTGGAGCCTCCATCCCTGCAGGGGTTCAAAAACCACGTCGATGTGGCACTTCGGGCCGTGGTTTATTCGGCACGATGGGGCTGGGCTCACGGTTGGGCTGGCTGAGCTGAGAGGGCTTTTCCAGCCTCAATGATTCCGTGATCCTTTGATCCAGCCGCGGGGGCCAAGGGGCTCGCGCCGTGTTTGCTCGGTTCTTGGGCCGTGTTTGCTCTTTGTGCAACACTCTGGTGACTCCAACTCCTGCTCCCACGTCCTCTCGCTCAGCATCTCCGAGCTGTTCCCAAGCACGGGATAAAAAGGGCTCAGGAGGAGCGAGGGACAGGTCCTGGCACCTTCTAGGAGGGCAGATCAGGCTCGCTCGGCACCCAGAGCTGCGGCTCCCTGGGATATAGGGCACAGGGCTAGGGATGGGTGCAGCACCACGGGGTCCCGATGCTTTCATGAGGGTCCCTCAGCACAAGAAGGATGTTGAGGCTCTGGAGCGAGTGCAGAGAAGAGCAACGAAGCTGGGGAAGGGGCTGGAGAAGAAGAGGAGCGGCTGAGAGAGCTGGGGGTGTTTATCGTGGAGAAGAGGAGGCTGAGGGGAGACCTCATTGCTCTCTGCAACTACCTGAGAGGAGGTTGTGGAGAGGAGGGAGCTGGGCTCTTCTCCCAAGGGACAGGGGACAGGACGAGAGGGAATGGCCTCAAGCTCCACCAGGGGAGGGTCAGGAAGACATCAGGAATAAATTCCTCACAGAAAGGGTGATTGGGCAGTGTCAGAGGCTGCCCAGGGAGGGGGTTGAGTCCCCTTCCCTGGAGGGGTTTAAGGGACGTGTGGACGAGGCGCTGAGGGACATGGGTTAGTGATTGATGGGAATGGTTGGACTCCATGATCCAGTGAGTCTCTTCCAACCTGGTTGTTCTATGATTCAAGCAAGGTGCCCCGGCTCCCCATACTGGGAACCCCACTTTGCCGGTGCGAATCGGCACAGGAGCTGCCGCGGGCTGCTGGATCGGCTAATCGGCCGTCCACATGCTGAGCTCTGCTCCCGAGCCGTTTCTGCCTGTGCCCTGGATTACCAGCTCACAGGCCGGCATTGGCAAGCAGCCCGGCAGGGCAGGGCAGGGAGCCGGCTAGCCGCAGCCTGCCCCGAGCTGAACCCTGCCTGCGGCTACTCCGACCCATGAGGACAGATGGATGGGATGGGAGTGGGGCTCCGTGGGGCTCCTGGGGAGCTCTGACTGCCGGCACCACCCCAGCCAGCAGCGCTTGACCTGTGGGGGCCTAGGGGAGAGGAAGGAGGTTAATGAGTCGTGCTAATTGGCCCGGCACTGGGCTGCAGTCGCCTGAGTCACAGAATCATAGAAGATAATTTGGGTTGGAAGGGACCTCAAAGCCCAGCCAGTCCCATCCCCTGGATCAGGGGCTCCAAGTCCCATCCAACCTGGCCTTGAACCCCTCCAGCGATGGGGCAGCCACCCCTGCTCTGGGCAACCTGTTCCAGGGCCTCCCCACCCTCACAGGGAAAAATTTCTCCCTAAAGTCTCATCTCAATCCCCTCATTCAGCTTAAAACCATTCCCTCTCATCCCATCCCTGCCCTCCCTGATCCAGAGCCCCTCCCCAGCTTTCCTGCAGCCCCTTTCAGCACTGGAAGCTGCTCTAACATCTCCCTGGTGCCTTCTCTTCTCCAGGCTGAGCAACCCCAACTCTCCCACCTGTTCTCATACAGGAGGTTCTCCAGCCCCTGGATCATCTCCGTGGGCTCCTCTGGCCTCGCTCCAACAGCTCCACGTCCCTCCTGCTCTGAGGACTCCAGAGCTGGACCCAGGCCCCAGGTGAGGTGTCACCAGGATGGAGCGGGGGGGCAGAATTCCCTCCCTCGCCCTTGCTGGTCCCATCCTGGAGAGACTCAGCCCGGGGCGAAGACACGAGGCGTGAGCCGGTGAGGCCAGGACACGTGCGGCGGTGACGCCCTGCGAAACCCGTTCTCCGCTCCCTGGAAGCGACAACCGCTCCGGGCACCTCAGCAGCTCCGGCTCCGCACGCCGCGTGCCCTCGGGGTAGAAAGCACCAAGCCTTCGCTATCCATGTGGATAAACCCTCTCCCCAATTCCCTGCGTCCACGCTCTTCCGTGGGAATCTTTTAATTCCATTATAAAGCCGCGAGGGATTTTGCTCCAGCGCACACCACGTTCGCATCTGGATGGAGTCCAAGGCTGGGAAACGCTGCCCAAATCCCTTGCCGGGCTCGGGAACGGGGGGGAGCAAACAGGTGCCTCCCACGGGAATTATCCACCGGCCGCGACACGTGGCGGGTCCCAGGGAAACGCTCCGCCGGGGCTGGATGACGAAATCGCACTTGGAACTGGATTCAAGATATAATCTCCTCCCTTTTTCCCCTCAGCAGACCCTGCGGGAGCGAGGAATAAAGCACAAAGCCCCTATGGATTCTGCGGTGGCGGCGATGCTCGCCCACCCGCGGCTCATGGCCAGGCACCCCGCACCGAGGCAGCCTGAATTCCAGAGCCGGCGTGGGTGCCGGCAGCTTCGGCAGCACCAGCCTATGTGGTGAAGAGGGGAGCGCGGAACCTCAAACGCTGCGCTGGACACCCCAACCCCCAGGTTTGGTGCTCAGGGCAGCTGAATGAGCGTAAGAATCATAGAATCACCAGGTTGGAAAAGACCCACTGGATTGAGTCCAACCATTCCCATCAATCACTAACCCATGTCCCTCAGCACCTCGTCCACCCGGCCCTTAAACCCCTCCAGGGAAGGTGACTCAACCCCCTCCCTGGGCAGCCTCTGACACTGCCCAGTCACNACCTCCTCTCAGGTAGTTGCAGAGAGCAATGAGGTCTCCCCTCAGCCTCCTCTTCTCCAGGCTAAACACCCCCAGCTCTCTCAGCTGCTCGTCTTCTTCTCCAGCCCCTTCCCCAGCTTCGTTGCTCTTCTCTGCACTCGCTCCAGAGCCTCAACATCCTTCTTGTGCTGAGGGGCCCACAACTGACCCCAGGATTCGAGGAGCGGTCTCACCAGTGCCGAGTATGAGTGAGGATGGAGAAGGGTTCGGCAGCTGGAGCCTCCACAATCTCTCCCATAAAAGAGAGGAGGAGCTGGTTCACCCTGGGCTGCGTGCAGCCCTTGGTACCCGTCCTGTGCCATGCGGCTCTGAGGATGCTGGAGAGAAGATGGAGCAGCAGGGATGCACCAGCTCCCGCTCTGCCAGCCCCACCAGCCACTTCTCCATCTCTGGTTCCTGCTCGCTGCCTCTCCCGGACTCCCACACAGCGACGAGCAGCACGGGAGCCCCTGGCAGAGGCAGCTCTGGGAAATCTGAGGAGGTGGAGCGGCCCGCGGAGCCAGGCAGGCAGCAGATGCGTGCGGCGCGGTGCCGCGAGGAACACGCCAAGCACGGCTCGTCATGTGCATCCCTTGTGCCTGCAGATGGAATCCTGGAAGGGTTTGGGTGGGAAGGGACCTCCAAGCCCATCCAGTTCCATGGGCAGAGACACCTCCCACTGGATCAGGGGCTCCAAGCCCCATCCAACCTGGCCTTGAACCCCTCCAGGGATGGGGCAACCTGGCCCAGGCTCTTTCCGCCTTCACAATAAGGGGTTTCATTCTAATATCTAATAAATCTCCCTTCTCCCTCTCTGAACCGGCCACGTTCCCAGCCACACGGTGCATCCTTCGCCTGGGATGCGGGCAGGGATGCAGCCCGGGAACGGGGAGGCACACGCAGCATCCAGGAGAAGCTGGAGTCACCTTTGCCAGCCAGAATTCACCCAAAAGCAACATAAAACCCACATGAGCATCGCAGGAACGAGGGGAACGGGAATGGTACCAGGGATGTGCAGCCCCCCTGCATCCCTGGAGCCCCAGGATGGAGCCACAGAGGGGATGGGACTGGGCCAGAGCCCCCCTGTGCCTCCTGGATGGAGCTGCAGCGCGCCCCTGCATCCCTGTATCCCCAGACGAAGCTGTTGCGCCCCCCTGCACCCCCAGGACAGAGACTCAGAGGGGATGGATGGAGACCAGAGCCCTGGGAGGGAGCTGCGGAGCCCTCTGCACCCCCAGGACAGAGACTCAGAGGGGATGGATGGAGACCAGAGCCCTGGGAGGGAGCTGCGGAGCCCTCTGCACCCCCAGGACAGAGACACAGAGGGGATGGATGGAGACCAGAGCCCTGGGACGGAGCTGCAGAGCCCTTGCATTCTTGCATCCCCAGAACGAAGCCTCTAAGACCACCTGCATCCCCAGGACGGAGCCAGGGAGGGGATGGATGGGGACCAGAGCCCCCCCTGGGCCCCCTGGATGGAGCCGCAGAGGGGATGNAGCCCCCTGCACCCCCAGGACAGACACACAGAGGGGATGCAACTGGACCAGAGTTCTAGGACAGAGCCCCAGAGGGGATGGAAGGGGACCAGAGCCCCCCCTGGGCCCCCTGGATGGAGCCGCAGAGGGGATGGAGAGGGACCAGAGCCCCGGGATGGAGCCTTCGAGCCCCCTGCATCCCCCCCATCCCCAGAACGAAGCCTCCAAGACCCCCTGCACCCCCAGGACGGAGCCAGGGAGGGGATGGATGGGGNAGCCGCCGCCGCCACCGCCGCGCTCGGTGTCCGCCGGTGCCCGCCGAGCCCGTGCAGCCCGTGGCGGGGCCGGGGCGCTGCGCAGCGGCAGCCGGATGCTCGGCGGGGCCGGGAGGGCGGGTAGAGCGGTGGCGGCGGCCGCCAGGCACAGCAGCAGCCAGGGCCGGGCTNGGGATGGTTGGGGACCAGAGCCCCGGGACGGAGCCGGGGAGGGGATGGATGGGGACCAGCGCTCCCCGGGACGGAGCCCCTCCCCCGCCCCCGGCCCGAGGCATTCCCCGGTGCCCCCGGTACCTTCTGCGGGGGGCTGCCCACGGTCATCTCCACGTAGTAGCCCTGGCCGGACTTGCCCCGCAGGTTGTCGATCATGCCCACGAAGCCGCCGCCGCCGCCGCCACCGCCGCGCTCGGTGTCCGCCGGTGCCCGCCGAGCCCGTGCAGCCCGCGGCGGGGCCGGGGCGCTGCGCAGCGGCAGCCGGATGCTCGGCGGGGCCGGGAGGGCGGGTAGAGCGGTGGCGGCGGCCGCCAGGCACAGCAGCAGCCAGGGCCGGGCTGCCGCCATCCTCCTCCTCCTCCTCCTCGCCGAGCGGGGCGGGCGGCGCTAGGACCTGGGACCGGCGCCGGGCGAGCGGGCGGCGCTAGGACCCTGCACCGGCGCCGGCCATGGCGGCTCAGGACGCGACGCGCTGCTCCCCGCCCCGGAAAGCGCCGTCGCGCACCCCGCCCCCGGCGGAAGCGCTCGAAACCGCGGGGCGGGAGTCCCTCCCCCCGCCGCGGATCCCCTCCCCGCAGCCCGGTAACACCGATCCCCGGCGCACGCCCGGCGCGGTACCCCGAGGCCGCCGCCCGTCCCGGACTACAACTCCCAGCATGCACAGAGGCTCGACGAGCGCCTCTCTCGGACAAGGCCCCGCCCACCAACCAATCAGACGCCGCGGGGCCCTAGCGCTGACCAATCGCGATGCCTCCGCCCGCCCTCAACTACAACTCCCAGCAGGCACCGCGGCGCGGCGGACGTCACTGAGACGCGGCGCCCTCTCGCTGACCAATCAAACGCCGAGATGCGCGCCTCTGACCAATGGCATTTAGCGGGGGGGCGGGACATGCTGCTCATAAACGGCTCGAAGGCGGAAGTGGGGGCGGTTGCCGCGCTGCTCCGGGCAACCGGAGTGCGTCTATGGAGGCGGCGAGCGGGAGGCTCTTCTCCCGGTTCCTCCGGTTCCCTCGACCCGGTGAGCGGGGCTGTGGGGCGAGAGTGGAGCGACTCTGCCTGGAGCTGCAGTGCTCCCGGTGCCCGGCACGCCGAGCGTTTGGGAAAAATAGGTGGGAAAATCTGATTTTGGGGTTTTTTTGGGGGGGGTTCTGTTTGATTAGTCGAAGTTTTTTGTCCTCCCTGCAAGGCCTGCGTCCCGCATAGGCCCGGGCTGGTGCTTTCAGCCCTTGCTGATGCCCGCGGGGGGCTGGAGGAGCCGCGTTCTAAGAGGAGTCGGTGAGGAATTGCTGCTCCGGCCCTGCTGCCAGGGGCGAGGAGAGACTCCAGGGGTGAGGAGAGCCCCCAGAGGCCTGGGGAGTGACCCCAGGGGCGAGGACAGGAGCCCCCAGAGGCCTGGGGAGTGACCCCAGGGGCGAGGACAGGAGCCCCCAGAGGCCAGGGGAGTGACCCCAGGGGCGAGGACAGGAGCCCCCAGAGGCCAGGGGAGTGACCCCAGAGGCCTGGGGAGACCCCAGAGATGAAGACAGGAGCCCCCAGCCCAGTGCTGTAGCCGGGTACGCTTCATCCCATCCTTAAAACTCGAGATCTTCCTATTTCACCTAAAGCTGAGGTCAGTTTCATTGAAGCAGTTGTATTTTTTCTTGAAATTCACACAGAATATCCCTCTGAGAGGACGTTTTCCTCCAAGCAGCTTTTTCTAGAAGGAGAACACCTTGTGTTTGATGTGGTTTGCGCTGAGCAGGGGTCTCTTTTCTTCCACAGTCACTGACGCTTCAGTGTTTTCCCCTTTTTAGTGCAAGGTCGGGCACCGCTGGCTCCAAAGCTCTAAATGTGCAAGAGGTTTGACTGCTGTGAAGTTCATAATAGCATTAAATTTCATTTTTGAAAAGTAGTAGAATGTGCATGAGATCTCTGGGAGAGTTTATACATGTGGATGGAACAGGCTGCCCAGGGAGGGGGTTGAGTCACCTTCCCTGGAGGGGTTTAAGGGACGGGGGGATGAGGTACATAGGTTAGTGATTGGTGGGAATGGTTGGACTCGATGATCCGGTGGGTCTCTTCCAACCTGGTGATTCTATGATTCTATTTGCCGGCGTTTTTGGTATCACGTTGGGAAGCANTGAAGTTCATAATAACAACATTAAATTTCATCTTTGGAAAGCAGAACATGCATAAAATTTATGGGAGAATTTATACACATGGATGGAACAGGCTGCCCAGGGAGGGGCTTGAGTCACCTTCCCTGGAGGGGTTTAAGGGACGGGGGGATGAGGTACATAGGTTAGTGATTGGTGGGAATGGTTGGACTCGATGATCCGGTGGGTCTCTTCCAACCTGGTGATTCTATGATTCTATTTGCCGGCGTTTTTGGTATCACGTTGGGAAGCAGTTGTGAGCTCTGGGATGCCGCTTGGGTTCCGTGTGTCCTGGAGTTGCCAGGATTAATCGCCGCTTTGGCGACCGGCTTTGCGTAAGAGGTGTAAATACGGAGTGGGCTGAGGACAGCGGGAGGTGAGGAGGGCAGGGAAGGCTCTGGTAGGGGCAGAGCTGAGGTTATTCCACTCCAGGTGGGTGTTATAGAATCATAGAATCAGCAGGTTGGAAGAGACCCACCGGATCATGGAGTCCAACCATTCCCATCAATCACTAACCCATGTCCCCCAGCACCTTGTCCACCCGTCCCTGAAACCCCTCCAGGGAAGGGGACTCAACCCCCTCCCTGGGCAGCCTCTGACACTGCCCAATCACCCTTTCCATGAAAAACATGCAATCGATTAGGATCCTTTTGTAGCTTCTGGAATGCCCTCTGGGAAGGGGAGAGAGGCCCCTGCCTTGTCCCTGGGCAGCGCTGGTTCTACCACTCCAAGTCTGTGCCCTGAGACAACTCCTTGCTTTCTCTTTCTTCCCTTCCAGCTTAATTTTTGACAGTGAAAAAAGTGCCTGAAGCAAGCGCTTCATCTCCTCCGTAGAAGCTTGAAAGCCTGCGGAGGCTCTGATAAGAACTCCTGTGCCACTTCAGCTCTGCTCCCGGCCTCCTCAGCCCCCACGGAGCCTGAGTGGAAGGTCTTTGATTCGCTTTTGCTGCCTCTACCTCAGCACGAGCCCCGTGAGCCGCGTGGAGAAGCTCGTTGTGGGTTTTGTTGCTTCTTTCCACGTTGCCGGGCGCGGGGAGCCATGGCAGGACGGGCGATGTACCCTGGCGGCCAGATCGTTCTGGAGGAAATGTACGACGAGACGTTCGTCCCCAGCCAAAAAGGTAATGGGTGCTTCGTGATAGCGGTGATGAGGGACTCGAGCACGTGGGTCTAGTAAGGAAACGGGAATTGGGGAGAGCAGGAGTGGAGGCAGTAGCATAAATGGGGTTTCCTAGAGGGCAGAGCTGAAAAATTAGCTTTTTGGTTGCAGAGATAAAAACTGGTTTGCTGTCTGTCTCCCTGCTCGCGGACACATCATGGTTTGTTCTGGGGGTCAGGGTGTCCTGGGGTGCCCATCGCTTTAGCTGAGGAGGTTGGTTTTCTTGCGTAGTGCCTGGTGTAGGACTATGGAATCATAGAATCGTGGAACAACCAGGTTGGAAGAGACCCACCGGATCATCGAGTCCAACCGTCCCCATCAATCACTAACCCATGTCCCTCAGCACCTCGTCCACCCGGCCCTTAAACCCCTCCAGGGAAGGTGACTCAACCCCCTCCCTGGGCAGCCTCTGACACTGCCCAGTCACCCTTTCCATGAAATATTTTTTCCTAATNTTCTCCAGCCCCTTCCCCAGCTTCGTTGCTCTTCTCTGCACTCGCTCCAGAGCCTCAACATCCTTCTTGTGCTGAGGGGCCCACAACTGACCCCAGAATTCAAGGAGCGGCCTTGAATCTCCTCAGATTCCTCTTCTGTTTCCCTAGAAATCCATGATTACGCTCGGGAGATTGGGATTGACCCTGAGAAGGAGCCGGAGCTGCTGTGGCTGGCCAAGGAGGGCATCGTGGCCCCATTACCACCCGACTGGAAGCCCTGGTGAGAGCTCTGTCGGCCGCTATCCTGTGCAATTCCCTCCCCTTCCCTCTGGCTCGTGTTGGTGGCAGAGCAGGATCCTGGCTGGTGAGGGGTGGGCCCACAGGGTGTCATTCCCCAGCTGTTCTCATTTTTCACCCCATTTTTGCAGCCAGAACACCGATGGTGAGATCTACTACTTCAACTTTGCCAACGGGAAGTCCTTGTGGGAACACCCCAGCGACGAACGCTACAAGGAGCTGGTCATTCAGGAGCGGGAGAAGCTGCGGGCTCTCGGCAGCTTGAAAAAGGAGAAAAAGAAGAAGGAAAAGAAAGAGAAGAAAGAGAAGAAGAAGCAGCCGCTGAAGCGGCACTCGGTGAGTAGGTTCTGCCTGCAGTGCCGCTGGGGGAGGATGGATCAGGAGGCTGCGAACTGCGGGGGCTGAGCTGGCTTTGGGAGCGGAACGGTGATCCCTTGAGGAAGGATCTTGTCCAGCAGGGTTTTTAATTGGATGGAAATCCAGCAGGAGTGGGGCCATGGGAGCTGGGAAAGGATATACCTGGAGTGGTGCTGTTGCTGGGAGGGATGCGGCACTGGCCAGGGATGCTGGGGGGGGGATATTTGGAGTGCTGGAAAGACTTTTTCTTCCTTGGAGAGGCAACATATTCTGTTTATGCAGAGCCTGTTTTCTTCCTTTGGTCTCCAGACATTGAACAAGGGTGCAAGATGTGCTTTTGCTGTTGGGATCTATAACCAAATTCCCTTTATTTCCCGAGAAATAGCAAACAATTCCTACCTTCCATTAACCAGTAAAGGGATAAACCTCCGTGGGGAAGGATGGTGCCTTGTGTTGTCTTTCAGAGCATAGAGCTTCAACTGCAGGGATATGGTTGGACTCAGTGATCCAGTGGGTCTCTTCCAACCTGGTGATTCTCTGATTCTCTGATTCTCTGATACGAAGTCCCTTCTGAGCTTAAAACCAGGCGATGGGCAGTGAATCAAGGGGGATGGCAGCATCAGATACGAAATTGTCTTTAACTTTGGCTCTAAGGCTTTGTAGTAAGTGCTGCAGAGTCTGTCTGGAGATCCCCCAGTCTAAATGGGGAGGGAATAGCTTATTCAGCTGGTTTTAGCTTCATTTTGTTTGCTCAGTCTCAAGCCCCTGAGTGAGTGAGTTGGTTAAGGTGAATTTTTGGTTCTTGTGTTAGGAGGGGTTGGAACTGGGTGATCTTGAAGGTCCCTTCCAACCCAAACTGTTCTGTGATATAAGAAATCGTAAGTCACAGCCAGCTCTCCCTTCTCTGTGCCTGGTACCTTCAGAAGTGGACTCTGGGCTTTCTGAAATAAAGGAAAAAATGGAGAAAGGTTTGAATCGCCCTTCTCAAGCGAGAGGATGTGCATTTTCCTTGGGGTCAGAACCTCTCCTGTGGGTGCTGTGTGGGGATGTGCAGCTGTGTGAGCTGCTGGCGTGGCTCTTGGTCTCTTGCTTTGGATTTGGAGCAACGCCTGATGATATTTGAACTGCTTCACTGCTCCAAAGGAGGTTGCTCTGTTCAGATGGGTCATTTGGAAGGCAAAATGTGTGAGTAAATCAAACCACTGTTCCTTAAACGCCTTGTGTGCTGGTGATGGCTCGGGGGGGCTTTCACGAGTGGCTTTTCTGTGGCCGTGGGTTGAGTATGAAGGATGTTGAGGCTCTGGAGTGAGTCCAGAGAAGAGCAACGAAACTGGTGAAGGGGCTGGAGAACAGGCCTTATGAGGAGCGGCTGAGAGAGCTGGGGGTGTTTATCCTGGAGAAGAGGAGGCTGAG
>WAAB01002497.1:0-18797 GCA_013389865.1 Piaya cayana | reverse complement strand
GCTCCACCAGGGGAGATTTAAGCTAGAGATTAGGAGGAAGTTTTTCACAGAAAGGGTGATTGGGCAGTTTCAGAGGCTGCCCAGGGAGGGGGTTGAGTCCCCTTCCCTGGAGGGGTTTAAGGTGCGGGTGGCTGAGGTGCTGAGGGACATGGGTTAGTGATTGATGGGAATGGTTGGACTCGATGATCCGGTGGGTCTCTTCCAACCTGGTGATTCTATGATTCTCTGCCTTGGTGAACCTCAGGGGTAAGACACGTGCAAGCTGTAACGCTTCTCTTCTCTCTGCTTTCAAAGGCATCTGAGATCAGCATCTGCGAGGAGGACTTAAACATTTCCAGCTCCTTGGACCTTGAGCTGATCCGGCCTCTGGTGAGTCACTAAAAGCTCCTTGTCCCTTGGGTGCAGGGTCTGTGTTCTCTGGGGACGCGTGGCCAGTTACTGCTGCGCCCACTTCTCGCAGTCCAGGTCTCTAACTGCTGAGCAGTGACCTTCCAGCGGTGGCACAGGCCAGCAGCATCGTCCTGCGCTCAGCAGGTTCTGTCTGTGGGTGAGGTAAATATCCCTGGAAAAATAGGTCGCTTTGAGCTGGGACTGCGCTCGGATAATTGCAAAAAAAATGAAAACAATAAGCCGTGTGAAAAATCCAGCTTGAAGGGACTCGGCAGCCCTTCCTAAGGGGAACCTGCCTGGCTGGGAGACCTGGCTCCTGACGGTCCTCGAGGGAGAGCGGGCAGGAGGGTGGCCCTGAGCTGGGGGGAGATGCCCATCAGCATCTCTTCATCTCCGCAGGAAGCTGCTGTTGCCATCTGCCAGTGGGAGCAGAGGCAGCGCGGCCGGCAAATGGCTGCGAATATCATTATTTATCGGTGTGAGGACAAGCCTGCGTGTTGGCAAGGGGGCTGCTGCCTCAGACGGTGCCTTCTGGAGCGCTCGCTCGCGGGCACGTGTGCGCAGACACATTTTGCTCCCCGCGTGCAAGGACCACGGGGACTCTGCCAGGAGGGAGAAGGGTCTCGGCGATTCGTAGGAGCCGGCTTTTAGGGAAAATCTCAGAAAATTTGCAGCCATCTCAGAAATGAGAGCAGTAGAGGCTGGAGGGGGAGAGTGGCTGCTTGCTTTGGATGTGTCACCTCTGCCTGCTGGGGCTGGTGTGCGGGATCGTGTGCTGGTAGTGGCAGAGCTCCCACCCTGGTGTCCTGCTGCACCCTCTGAGAGGCAAAACCCGCAGGGAATCCTGATTTACTGTCCGTCCTTGTCTCTCATCGTCCCAGCAGGGAGCTCTGCGTAACCCACCCTGCCTGTGCTCTGCAGCTTGGGGAAGAGAAAAGCTAACTTGGTGCTGGTCAAGCTGCTAACAGAGCTTGGGTGCAGATCTGAGTCTTGGTGTGGCCTCTCTCTATGTCCTATAAACCTTTCTTACTGTTCAAATGTCTGGTGCTATGAATTGTAGAATTGCCAGGTTGGGAGAGACCCACCGGATCATCGAGTCCAACCATTCCTACCAATCTCTAACCCATGTCCCTCAGCACCTTGTCCACCTGCACCTCAAACCCCTCCAGGGAAGGTGACTCAACCCCCTCGCTGGTGCCTGTTCCAGTGCCCAATGACCCTTTCCATGAAAAAACTTCTTCCTGATGTCTTCCTGACCCTCCCCTGATNTGAGGGGCCCACAACTGACCCCAGGATTCAAGAAGCGGTCTCACCAGTGCTGAGTCCAGAGGGAGAAGAACCTCCCTGGCCCTGCTGATCACACTGTTTCTGATACAATATGAAAGACCTGCTCTCAGCAGTTTTGGGGAGTGTGGGATTCCACGCTGAGTTAGGGTTTTCGTTGAATCTCAGGATCTCTGGTAAAACCTGTGCTGGCCCTTCAGACACTGATCCTGTTCTGCTTCCTTCTCTAGGGCTTGGGTTTCCAGAACCGGCTTTCGGTGCAGGTGCTGGATGTGAAGGATCTGTCTCCTGTTCTGGACAGCCCCGCAAGCAAGGTAAGGGCTGTATGTGTGACCAGGCAGGGTTAAACTGCATATTGGGGTGCACTGATCGCAGAGTGATCATAGAATCACCAGGTTGGAAAAGACCCACTGGATCATCGAGTCCAACCATTCCCATCAAGCACTAACCCATGTCCCTCTGCGCCTCATCTGTGGACATAAAGACTTTGCTGTGGGCACAAAGACTTTGCAGAGAAAAATGCAAGCGATGTGTCAGGGGTCTGAGTAGTGCTACTCATGTGATTTCTCCTGCAGAGATGGGATGCAGGTAGAACGCAGCCTTTGAGCAGAGGTGACTGGTGAGGGGTGCGTGCACTCAACCTCCTCGTGTGCTTTCCCTGCCCCAATCCAGCTCAGATAAACGGATTTTCCGGGGATGGTGGGAAGCAGTCTATTGTACTTCTGTTAAGTATATTTGTCCTTTTCTTTCTCTTAAGCAGATGGAAAGGATTTGTGTCACAGAACAGGATGGCAGAAATGGGAAGAAAAGGAGGTTAACTCCCTCTGATGGATTTGGGTGTAGGGAAGCTTATTCTTAAGCGTTTGCTTGTCTTGCCTGCTTTCATCTAAAGGGGTAATAGGTTCCTTTTAGCGAGCCTGGCAGAGAAAGGAGAGTGAGTGTGTGTGCGCACACGTCTGTGCTGCCTGTATCGTATGATACAGCCATGAGGAGGCAGTTCTGACTGAAGACGACTGCTGTGCAGCAGGAGCCATTAGTCTCATCTCAGTGTGTTCCCAAGTTGGCTTCCTCAGCCTTCTCCATTCCCATCGATCCCTCTCGGCTGCCTCTCCCCTGGTGTCGGGGTGAGCTCCAGCTGGGGAGCACTCAGCCTTGCTCTGATTGTAAGCGAGTTGATCAGCCACACCGGGGGGAACAGAGTGGCAAACACCCCACCTGCCCAGCAGGGCGGAGCGATTGGCGTGGGGAGGCTGTGGGTCTGGAGAATTCACCTGCCCTCTCGTGCTTGATAATGAGAGTAATCGGATGTGAAGGTGAAACAAACCGTGTGCTGGCTGTGCTCTCCCGCTCTCTTGAGGTGCTGAGGGACATGGTTTAGTGTTTGATAGGAATGGTTGGACTCGATGATCAGGTGGGTCTCTTCCAACCTGGTGATTCTCTGATTCTCGCTGCCACAGGGTTGCTGTGCGTGCAAACGCCTCATTTGAGGCGTTACAGCCCTGTCTGGAGTTGAGGTGTGGGGTGGAGATGGTGTCTCTGCAGAACAGCAGCCACGCTTTTTTGTGTCGTGGGCAGAGGCCGCTCTGAAATGCGACTCTGGCTGTAGGAACGTGTTTAATTCCACTTGCTCTAGCAAAATATTCTAGAAAAACCCAGCTCCGTCAGCTGAGTGAGCCCGATGCTGGGAGGTTTAGGTGAGTGGGCTTTGGCAGGAGCTGTGGGGGCTGCCCCATCCCTGGAGGGGTTCAAGGCCAGGCTGGATGGGGCTGGGAGCCCCTGATCCAGTGGCAGGTGCTGCCTTCACCTTCTCAAATGTGTCCAGAGATCCTCACAGCCTGCGATTTCTGAGGAGGGGCTGCAGTGGCCCCGTGCGTGGGTTCAGCAGCATCGCTCGGTGGCCGATTATCCCTATTCCCAGGCAGATCCCATTCTCCGTTTGTCTGGCTGCTTTCCTTTCCCCGGCAGCAGCGATAGGGCCCGTGCGGAGTCAGGGAACATTTGCCGAGCTCCTTGGTTCTCAGGAATTGAAGTCATTATTTACAGCGGGGCAGGAGGGGGAGGCTGGGAGGGCGAGCTACCGGTGAGAGCTCCGACCAGGATGATGTGATGGAAGGTGACAGCACTTGCAGGGAATCCTTCTGCTGTTTGCTCCGCTGAACATTTGCATAAATTACCGTAGGTTTAATTCTGTGTGATTTTTGGCCCCACTCCACAGCACGTTCCTACGGAGCGAGGGCTGAGCTTACCTGCTGGCTCTGTGGTCCCATAAAATTGTGATTGAGCTTCTCTTTTGGGGACCAGAAGCCTCAGGAGGGAGGATGAGCCCTTTCTCAGCTTGAAGAGAGGACAAACTCCCCTCTGTCAGTGTCCTGTGTGGTTTGTGCTCCTGCTGCGGGGACAGAGGTGCCTGGTTGCTGGCAGGAGGGAAGAGAACCAGCTGCCTGTTTCCTACTCGGATATTTTCTGTTTGTATTTCAAACATTTGCTATGTCAGAAAGAAGCCAACTGAAGATGCTCAGGCTGTTTCCGAGGGGGTCGGCTCCTTAGCAGCACCCAGACTGACGTGTTCTGGAGTCAGGGGTCAGGATTCCCTGGATGGGGGCAGCAGGGAGGTGGTTGATTCACCTCCCCTGGAGGTGTTTGAGGTGCAGGTGGATGAGGTGCTGAGGGACATGGGTTAGTGATTGGTGGGAATGGTTGGACTCGATGATCCAGTGGGTCTCTTCCAACCTGGTGATTCTATGATTCTCTGACTGTGTTTGGTGCCCATCGCAGCCTGCTGGAGGGGGTGTTTTTCATATGTGCCTTTTCAGTGTTACTCGAGTATCAGAGATGAAAAAACAAACCCAATCTGTGTCCTGAGTGCTGGCTGGGATTCATCCTCTGTACTGGATAACAAACCCCAGCCTGGAGAGCAGAACTCCTGGGCTCTGTGCTGCTGGAACGGTTCCCACGAGGCATTCCTGCAGTGTTTGAGACCCTTGGGGAGCAGTGGGAGGCTGGCACATCCAGCTGGGTGTTCTGGAGCAGCCCCTGGGGGCTCTTTGTCCTCGGTCTGGACCAGAGCAGCGCTGCCCTTGGTCAGAACCCCCGTAAGATCCTGAGCGGCTTTGGTGGGGACGAAGCAGGCAAACTCCACCCTGTTTGCTTTTACCTGCAGGCCCAGGAGCTGGGAGAAGAGGAGAAAGACCAAAGCAAAGGCAGCGTAGAGGAAGAGCAAAGCAAAGGAACAAAAGCTGCTGAGAGGTACGGTATAAAGAGAGCAACGAAAGAGGTGTGGACGGCTCCAGATGATTTGCCTGTCTTGTCTGCCCCTGCTGCTCCCCATGACCTGTACAAATCATAGAATCATAGAATGATAGAATCACCAGGTTGGAAGAGACCCACTGGATCATTAAGTCCAACCTTTCCCATCAATCACTAACCCATGTCCCTCAGCACCTCGTCCACCCGCACCTTAAACCCCTCCAGGGAAGGTGACTCTCAACCCTGGGCAGCCTCTCCCACTGCCCAATCACCCTTTCTGTGAAGATTTTTTTCCTTAGAAAGGGTCTTAGATGCCTCTTCTAGAACGCCCTGAGGTGCTGCAGCTTCTCACAGGGTCTTTCCCACTAAACCTTTAGCCCCTCCTGCCACCTCCGTAGTTCTCTCTCAGCAGATTTCAGCTTCGCTTCAGCTCAGTAGGCAGCAAAATGACCTGCCTTTCACTTCCCCATGGCTGCCCCAGGTGTGGAGCTGGCTTCTGTTTCTCTTCTAGCGACTGAGCGATTATAGTGGCGAGCTCTGTGCTCTCTTGAGCCCCTCCACCCCACCTGAGAGCTGCAGCACATGGCGTGTATAGATTAATTGCATCAAAATTCTCAGCCTCTGCACAGTCGCGTGTCCTCAGGGGCACTGGGAGCCAGGGGGCTGTTGCCTGAGCCAACTTGTGAAGAGGAGAAGCTGCAGTCGGTCTTAATGACTGGTTGCATGCACTTGGGATTTGCAGCCTTGCTCTTAGAGGAGCCCTTCATGTGGAGGTCCCTGAAAACGTGCTCTGCCCGCAGGAATTCTCCTTATCGCTCGCTTACCTGCTTCCCAGCCGTGCATCCCTGCTCTCTCTGCCTGTAAAGCTTGCTTGTGCTTGCCTTGTGTCTCTTTTCTGTGTTTCCAATATGAAGTAGAACTCTAGATACAAACATACCTGCCAGTGTTTCCACCTGTAATTCGGATAACAGTCTGAGTATTGTGAATAGGGCTTGAGTTATCCAGGGGAAACTCGCCTGGGGCTTGGAAAGAGAGTGGGATAATCCAGAGATTTGACATTTGGACACTGGCACCCATTAAATCCTCAGCAGGGCTCGAGGTGGTGGGGATGGTTTGGAGCTTTGCAGTGCCTTTTGCAGCCCTGGGTCAGACAAATGTGTTCTCCCTCTGGACTTGGCACTGGTGAGACTGCTCCTTGAATCCTGGGGTCAGTTGTGGGCCCCTCACCACAAGAAGGATGTTGAGGCTCTGGAGCAAGTGCAGAGAAGAGCAACAAAGCTGGGGAAGGGGCTGGAGAAGAAGAGGAGCAGCTGAGAGAGCTGGGGGTGTTTATCGTGGAGAAGAGGAGGCTGAGGGGAGACCTCATTGCTCTCTGCAACTACCTGAGAGGAGGTTGTGGAGAGGAGGGAGCTGGGCTCTTCTGCCAAGGGACAGGGGACAGGACGAGAGGGAATGGCCTCAAGCTCCACCAGGGGAGGGTCAGGCTGGACATTAGGAAAAAAATTTTCAAGGAAAGGGTCATGAGGCACTGGCAGAGGCTGCCCAGGGAGGGGGTTGATTCACCTTCCCTGGAGGGGTTTAAGGGCCGGGTGGACGAGGTGCTGAGGGACGTGGGTTAGTGACTGATGGGAATGGTTGGACTCGATGATCTGGTGGGTCTCATCCAACCTGGTTGGTCTATGATTTTATGAAATGGGTGCGGTTGGCTGCACATCCCATTTTCCTCTCTGTCTTTCCCCATCCCCCCTCCCCTAGGCTCCAATCTGTGCTAATCTGGTCTTCCGTTCCCTTTTTTTTTGTGCTGCAAAGCGAGGGGGATCCAAGCCCTTGTGAAACACCCGAGGAGAAACCTTTGGCTTTAGACAACTCTGGTGCAGAGGAGACTGGGGCGCAGGAGCCAGAGGAGCGATTGCTGCATATCCTGCTCGATCCGGAGGAGCTCGCTGCCCCGCAGAGCGCGTAAGGGCTTCGTTTAAGTCCCCGGTTTTGTAAGCGTAATGGGTTTTGTCCCTTTGTTCCCCTTTGCGGTGTTAGAAGTTAGCGTGTGAAGCCAGCGTGCCAGGAGATGTGGTTTGGGGGGGGCTCCAACCGCTCCATATGCAAATCCGAGCAGCTGTTTGGCTGGCGAGGGTGCCAAGCGAACAGGCTGTGCTGGGGAGGGTGAGAACAGCAGCTCAGCCCTCAGGGTCGGTGGCGCAGGACTCTCTGCTCTGGAGAACAGAGCTGCTTGCTTTGTACTTGGGAAAGCCGCCTCCTTCCCGGCGCTGCTAACGAGGCTGTGAGCGTTCGCACTCCTCCGATAAACGTTTTCATCATGGACTCAGGAGTTCGCTTCCTGAGACTGAGAGGGGGGAACAACAAAAACCTGATAAATCGTCCCAATTTTCCCAGCCCCTGGGTGCATCAGAATAAGGTCAGAGCACAGGAGGGCAGAGCTCGCGCTCCTCGTGAAAGCCAGAGGTCCATTCCGAGCTAAATCGATGCTCTGTGTACCCGCGGCTCCGTGGCACTGGAAGATCTTGGTGAAAACGATTGTTGCTGACTTTGCTTTCTGTGCCAAATGACAGATCAGCAGATGTAATTGGGGGAAACCAGGCGGCGCGGCTCGCGGGACAAAGTGGCACAGAAGCGATCTTTGATCCCAGCGCAGCAGCTCCCTTTTTCTGTTAGGGATTGTGTTGTGCCTGCGTGCGTGGCTGCGTCTCTTTGAAAGCAAGAACTGGGGCAAAAGGGAGAACACGATGAAAAGGTGGAAGGGGCTCAATTAATTTGCAGAGCAGCCTGACAGCTGAACCCCTTCTGGCCTGAAGCTCGTAATGTTACAGCGGAGCAGTAGCGAAGGGGGATTTTTCCAGGACCCAACTACTCTTCTCTGTCTTGTTCTTAGAATCACAGAGTAGTTTTGGTTGGAAGGGACCTCAAAGCCCATCCAGTTCCACCCCCAGGGACCCCTCCTGCTGGATCAGGGGCTCCAAGCCCCATCCAACCTGGCCTTGAACCCCTCCAGGGACGGGGCAGCCCCCTCTGCTCTGGGCAACCAGGCCCTCCCCACCCTCACAGGAGAACATTTCTCCCCAAGATCTCATCTCCATCTCCCCTCTTTCAGCTCAAAACTGTTCCTCTTGTCTTCAACCTTTTCTTTCACTTGGGACTATGATTTCCCCCATTCCCAGCAAACCAGAAGTCCCTCCATGCTGTGTTTTTTCCGTAGGCAACCTGAGGAGGAGAGCAAGCCTGAGCCATCCTTGAACCAAAGCAGCGAAGAATCCCTAGAGGGAGCAGCCAAGGAGCTGGAGCCGGAGCTCGAGGAAGATAAAATGCACGTTTTGCAAGCAAAAAAGGAGAAAATCCAGCAATTCCAGGAGGAGATGAGGCAGCAGGAGGAGGAGGAAGCTCAGAAGCTTCGTCAGCAAAAAGAACAATCCCTCAGGTACTTTCCTCTCTTACTCCATCTCCCCTGTTTCTCTTTCTGAGCCTTTCCCTGCTGTGATTTTGGTGCCTCTGGCTGGGCTGGTTTAGGCCACCTTGGAAATGATGCCACATTGTGGAGTTGCAGGTGAAGGAGACCAGAACCAGGTTTTTTTTTTGGGGGAGGAGAAGGTTATGGGATGCTCTGTCTGACCCAGACAATTCCGTACGTGAGGCTCTGCACATCTGGAAGCAAACAGCGATCTGCAATCGGTGCTGTAAATGCACGAAGCAGCTGCGTAGAGAGCAGAACCTGCCTGAGGAAAGATAAGAGAGCATCTCCCTGTGTCCTACGAGATGCGCTCTGTGTTCATGCGGCTTCCAGAGCTCTGAACCGGTGTCTCTTATGGTTAACCTGGGAGAAGTTTCCAGTTCAGCGCGTGGAGCTTTACTACCTGGCAGCCGCTCAAATCCCGAGCTGAACGGTAGTAACAGGACTGGAAATGGGAGCGTTAGAGGAGATGAGGTGACCCCAGAGGAAATATTTCAGACTCTGATGCTGGTGGTTTTGCTGAGGGTCTTCCAATCCAGGCTTTAAGGACTAGGGTGTGGATGGCTGTGTGATTCCAGCTAGTGCACGAGGATCTGACAGCAGATCCAGGGAGCAGAGCAGCCCTGGGAGCTGTGTCCTCTCTTGGGGGGGAGTTTTTCCTCTTCGGGCTTGTATTTTATTTCAAGAGGCCTTGATACTGATGTTCTCAGCTTACNTTTAAGGACTAGGGTGTGGATGGCTGTGTGATTCCAGCTAGTGCATGAGGATCTGACAGCAGATCCAAGGAGCAGAGCAGCCCTGGGAGCTGTCCCCTCTCTTGGAGGGGGAGTTTTTCCTCTTCAGGCTTGTATTTTTTTTCAAGAGGCCTTAATACTGATGTTCTCAGCACATTGAGCTAGCTAGAAACAGCGTTTTGCTGTGAAATATCCTGGAAACTACATCCCTCTCTGCAATTACCTTAAAGGAGGTTTTACCCAAGCGCCTTGGCTGGGACACTGCTTCCATTTCATAGAATCGTAGAATCTCTAGGTTGGAAACGATCCACTGGATCATTGAGTCCAACCATTCCCGTCAGTCATTTGGAAGGATCTGGGGGCCGAGAAAGGGGTCCTGGAGCAAGGATGGTGGGAGCCTGGCTTNTCCTGGGTCTGGAATCCTGCTGTGGACCCCTGGATGTGGGTCAGGAATGTGGGGTGATGGATCTGAGATCCTGGGTCTGGAATTCTGCTGTGGATCCCTGGGTGTGGGTCAGGTCCTGGGTCTGGGACATGGGGAGTTGGGATGATGAGCCTGGGGAGCTGATTTCATAGGAGCTGATTTCATTTACCCAGGAAAGCCAACCCCCAGTGCCCCCCCGACAGTACGGTGCCTTTTCAAAGTGCACAGCAGAAGTTTAATCCTTGGGGACGGAGTCTTCTCTGCTACCAGCCAGGTTCTGAGGGGATGGAGGGGAATTAGCGGTCGGGAGCCCTGGGAACGTGTCCCTCAGGCAGACACACGGAGCTAGTGGGAGCAGCAGCTGCTCCGCAGGCCTTGGGGAGGCGATTTAAAGATGTTAAAGCCTCCTGAACCTTTGTTCTCTTTTTACTTTTCCCTGGCTGCTCATCTCTCAGGGCGCTAAAAGAAGATTTGGCAAAGGCTTTTGAGGAGGAAGAGTTGCGTGTCAGAAAGGAAGGAACTGAGAGACTCTCAGAGCTGCGAGCCAAAATTGCCTCGGAGACCGAGGCAGAGGAGGAGAGGATGAGGTGAGAGGTTTTGTTGCCATCCCTGGGGATGTAAACTCTGCTGGCTTGGGATGGGAGCATCTTGTGTGCCACCAGCCATCTCAAAGCAGAGGTCCTAGCCCTGCTGAGGCTCCCAGAGCGGGTACCCAGCCTCGATAACAAGTGTGAGGCTTTAACGATGCAGGAAAAACTGCTCTTCTCAGTTTCTTCTGGCTTGTGTGTCCTGTCCTGTAGCAGAGACTTCTTTTGCTCTGGTTCCTAGGCAGAATCTAGTAGAAAAGCATCGATTTCTGACTTGCTTCTGTGTTCTTGTTGCAAACCCACCAGGGCAGAGCAAGAAGTCGCGTTGCAGAAACTGAGAGAAGAGTGGGAATCCCAGCAGGCGATGGAGAAGGAGAGCCTGGAGAGGAGGCAGCAGCTCGCTTTGGAGCAGATGAGGCTGGAAGCGGAGGAAGCTCAGCAGAAAGAGGTGGCTGAGCTGGAACAAGAGAAGGAACGATTCCTGAGTGAGCTCAAGGAGAGGCTGGACAGGGAAAAGAAGAAGGTAAGATCTCTATTAGGGTCAGGTCTGTGCTGTTCATGCTGGCCTGGCTTGCATTGCAGTTCTGAAGCGTTGAGATTAAATAATACCTGCATGTGCTTTAACGATGACCCCTGTAAAACAAAGGGAAGGCTCCAGGGATGCTGTGTGAGGCAGGGAGGAATTTTTCTCTGATTTTTATTACATGGTGATGAAATAACACCTATTTAAATGGCCACACTGCATCTGCAGCAGAGAGAACGATCGCTGTGTGTCTCTGCCACGCTAAATCGGATCAGAACTCCTCGCTGGCTCCGCTTTAGGCCTCCAGAGAGCCTGGGGAGCTCTTGAATGGAGGCGGCTTGTAGTCCTTGCAGCACAGCACAACTGAGACCGATCGAGGTTTCTTGGAAGGGAAAGCACCTAGAGAGTAAAGACACCTTGTGCCTAATCCTGCTGGAAGGGGGTTGCTGTTGTGCTTTTTGATGCTTTCGGATAGAGGTTGACTGCAAACACCTTCTGTACGGCACATCCACTCAGAGAGGTTTTCCAGCAGATTCTCTGCTCGTGTTCCCATAGGCAGTAGAAGAGCTAGAGGAACGGTTTGTGACCGAACTCCAGCAGCTGAAATCTGCACTGGAAGAGAAGCATCAGAAGGTAAAAGATGGTGTTCTTAGAACATAAACTCCTTTTTCCCACGCTATCACCCAAGGTGGCCCAGGGAGGGTGGCTTTACTTTTTTTTTTCCGCTTAAATGTGGTTGTGGTCTGGCTCAGCGTTTGGACATGCTCCAAGCAGGGGGTGGTGAGGCCGCACACACCGGTCGTTGCCGCGCTGCTCGCTCGCTGCAGGAAGGCACTCGGTGGATCTCGTCAGAGAGGTGACACGTCTCTGTGGGTGGCTTTTCGCGGCAGGTCACTTCCAGCCTGCAGACCCAGCTAGCGGAGGCGCAGAGGAGCGAGGAGGCTCAGCTGCGTGACAGCTTGCCGAGAGCAGAGCAGAAGGTGCAGCAAAAAGCCTATCAAATAACGGAATACGAACGTGAGGCGAGTGTTCCTCTTGCTGAAGGTTCTCCACCCTCTCTCCTTGGATTCCTGGTGAGGTCTGGGAAGCCGCGTCCCATGTGCCGGCGTGGCAGCATCTCACCTTGCCCAGGGTGTTTGTGTTGTACTCCCCATGCCGCAGCCTGATCCCGTTTCCAGGGTGCTCTGAGCATCAGTCTTGCTCATGCAAAAGGCTGATTTCTCGAGGGGCCAAGGCAACATCTCTCCACGTCGTCCCTGCAGGTCACCGAGCTTATAAGAGAGAAACGCCAGGAAATGGAGAAAGACCATGAGAGGAAAGTGAAGAGGATGACGGAGGAGCACCAGGAAGTCCTAGCGCGGATTCGGGATCAGTTTGAGGAGGAGGTACTGCTGGGGGAGCACGGTGACTGTTGGGGCTGTGCTGCTCATGGCTAGACCTGCTGGTCTTGGCCCCTGGAAATCTTTCTTCTATGAGAACTGACATTGCTGCCACAGATTACCTGGAGCAGGGGTGGCTGCCCCATCTCTGGAGGGGTTCAAAGCCAGGCTGGATGGGGCTTGGAGCCCCTGATCCCATGGGAAGCATCCCTGCCGTTGTTAGGAGGTGGAACTGGATGAGCTTTGAGGTCCAACCCAAGCTGTTCCATCATCCTATGGATTTGTGAACCTCTGTACGAGAGAAAATTGTTCACGTTTTTGCAGGAGGCTGTTCTGGAAAGCTTTCAGTCTCCAAGTTTTGACGCTGCAGTCAGCAACGTGTGACAAAACCTTAGTTTCATGGCTTGTTTCTTCTTTCTTGAGCCACTCCTGTAGCAGTATTGTCCCTATAATACATCCCTATATATATGGTTGGACTTGATGATCCGGTGGGTCTTTTCCAACCTGGTGATTCTGTGATTCTATGATCAAGAAGTTTTAATCTGCTGAATTTGGTGTTTGCTCAAGAGCTCTTGTGTGAAGGGCTGGCTTTCCAGATTGTGTCCTGTGTGCTCACATTGGCTGGACAACCTTCTGCTTCACTCGGTCACTTTTCTTCTTTGTTTTTTTTTCTTCACCAAACAGGAGAGAAAGCAAAGAGCAGAGCTGCGTGAGGGCCTGCGGAGCGAGATGGCGCGTCTCCGGCAGCTTCATGAGGCGGAGGTGAAAGCTCTGCAGGCGGAGCTGGACGAGCAGCTCACTGCATTGCAGCACAGGCAAAGGGAGAAGGTGAGGAGGACACTTGGCCTAGAACGTTGTTGTGGTTTGGCTGCTTGGGGGTGGCCTGGGGACCGTGATGTTGCCTGGTGAGCGAAGAACTTAGAATCATGGAATCACAGAATCACCAGGTTGGAAGAGACCCACCGGATCATGGAGTCCAACCATTCCCATCAATCACTAACCCATGTCCCTCAGCACCTTGTCCACCCGGCCCTTAAACCCCTCCAGGGAAGGCGACTCCACCCACCCTGGGCAGCCTCTGACACTGCCCAGTGACCCTTTCCATGAATTTTTTTTTCCTAATGTCCAGCCTGACCCTCCCCTGGTGGAGCTTGAGGCCATTCCCTCTCGTCCTGTCCTTGAACTTGTGCTGCTCTGTCTCTAACTCAGCATCTCTGTGCAGGAAAGAAAAGTCCAGGATTCAGAAAATGAGCTGGAAACGCGCATGAAGAACCTCAAAGTCAGATCAGCGCAGCTCCTCGACCAGGTGGGTCAGCCCTGCTGGGCTTGTAGAGGTTTCTGAGCCTGGAAACCTCTGACTCTTCCTCACGGGGCACTTTCAGAGGTGCTCAGCCAGGGCTTTTGCTGCAATCCTAGTTGCAGGTTAAACTTGTATCACGACTCAGAGCAGGGTGAAGTGTTCCTAGTGGTCCAGACTGGTATTTGCAGTGAAGGTCAGAGCTCTGGCTTCGCTCTGCGCTTTGGGAGAGGCTGTAAGAGCAACAGAAGCATCATAAAAATCCTTTTCAAGGCAGCGTGTTCTGCTCAGCGTAATTTTGGATTTTAGTCGGTCCCTTCCTGACTTACCTCCTCCTCTCGCTGCTGCTGCGAGAAGGGGACGAGTTCTCCTGGATCTTGGGCAGCAGGAGGGGGAAGCACTCCAGATGCTGCTGCGGAGCTGGCACGAATTACTGATACCCTCGCCTGCCAGATCTCCACGTCCTGTTCTGTGCCAAGGGCTGTAGGTAACCTTGCTTCTGTCAGCCCTTCCCTTTCCAAGCAGCGCTGGAATGACGAAGGAAAAAGCCTGGAGGCAACCAGAGGCTCCGCAAATATCCTGCAGGACTGGCTGTGCCGCCTTGATTCTCTCACGGATGAGCAGGAAGGGGTGTTCTTCCCCCAGGGCTGCAGATATTCCAGCTTCCCGCTTGGAGCTAAATAAAAGTCAGGGAACTGGACTGCGTAAGGGGTGGAAATAAAGCAAAAATGACCATGATCCTCAGGTATTTTAGGACTTGGGGATGGCCTCGGTACTTCAAATGCTGTTTGGCACCAGTGGTCTCCTCAGTGTGCCACTCACTTTGCTCATCTGTACAGGATGGACATGGGTTAGTGATTGATGGGAATGGTTGGACTCAATGATCCAGTGGGTCTCTTCCAACCTGGTTATTCTGTGATTCTAGGAGGAGGCTCTGAAGAAGAAAAGGCAGCAGCTGCTGGATGAAGACCGACAGACTGAAGTGGAGAGAGCTGTACGTGCGCTTTAGCTGTAGAGAGGGGCTCTGTCGCTCTGGGGGTTCGGGGAGCTCGCCACAACCATGGGTTTAAAAACTACTGCTTCGAAATTGAGTCTGAAAATCCCTCCGTGCTCCAGCCTGGAGTGCCAGCCTGCAGGGAGTGCGATCGGCTCTGGGCTGTTTCCCAAAAGGAAAAGACAATCCTGTTGTTCCAGGGCTGAGGTGGGGGGTGGGCAGATCTCGTGTTGTGTGGTTTTATTTTGGTGGGTGAGGAAATCACAGAATCACAGAATCACCGGGTTGGAAGAGACCCATCGGATCATCGAGTCCAACCATTCCCATCAGACACTAACCCATGTCCCTCAGGACCTCGTCTACTCGTACCTTAAACACCCCCAGGGAAGGCGAATCAACCACCTCCCTGGGCAGCATATTCCAATGCCTATTGACCTTTTCCATAAAAAACTTCCTCCTAATCTCTACCCTAAAATCACTGTAAGGCCTCTTTTTTTGTTGTTGTTTTTCTTCTAGGAAGCTGCTTTAGCTTCTCAGCTCCGCCTGGAGGAGCGCAGGAAGGAGCACGCCAGCCTCCTCGAGTCCATCCGGCAGCTGCGCAGGTCTCTTGAAGAGCTGCAGGACCAGAAAGCTGAGCTGGAGGCCCAGGTGGATTTGTTGCAGACACGAAGCCAGAGGCTGCAGAAATGCATCAGGTGCAGGAACTGAGAAACGTTCTCTAATGCAAAACATTCAGTCTGTGCCCTCAACCAAAACCTCTCTAACCTGGACCTTTCCCTTACTGTTTTGCTTCTTGTGGGTTGGATCATAGAATAACCAGCTGAGGGATGGTTAGGTACCCAACAGGTACAGCTGGACCTGATGGTATCAAAAGTCTTTTCCAATCAAACAATTCTGTGATTCTGTGACACCGTCACAGATAAATTACTGGGGAACGAACCTGTGGTCTAACCAGGTGCTGCCGCTGTCACCTTTCCCCCTGGCAGCGAGCTGGAGGCGGCTGTCAAGAGCAAACGGGAGACTTTGAAAGAACTGGAGAGAGAAGAAAGTGTGGAATCTCTGGGAAGGAAACCTGAGCACCAAGACCTGAGAGAAAATACTCAAGCCGTGAGTAAAGCAGGACGTGAAAGCGTTTGTGAGATCTGGGGCTGCAGCTCCCTTGGAAATCCCAGCTTTGCCTCCTCTGTGAACACATTTGAGGGGCAGTGGTGGAGAACATCGATATGTTCTGTAGTCTTTGATTTCTGTTTATTACTGGGGAGAAAGGATTTAAGGAGTGTGGGGTGCTTGAGTGCCCTTGGAGCCCCAAGCAGGGCTTGAGCCAAGGATAGCGATGTTCTCTACTCTTTAAAACCTCACACAGACCATCCCTGGTGCTGGTCTTGGGTCTGGGAATACCAAACCATGGTGATGTCCTTCTCAGTTTTGTTCCTAATGGGATTCTTATGGAGTCCTGGGGTTCTGTTTCCCGTAAGTATTTATTGAACTGTTTCAACTCCTCAGCACTCGCCCAGAGATCCTGCTTCCCCACCCCCTCAAAGCCATGAGGACGGCGACCTCAAGTTCGATCAGTGAGTACCTGGAAGATCACTTTGATTTGGTTTTATAAGCTGATGTTTTCAGTTGGGTTCCTGTATGGTTTTGGGGATGGGACAGCCAGGACTATGCCTCTTTCTTCTTTGTAGTGTCAGGAGCTACATCTCTGCTGAAGGGGTCTCCATCCGAAACGCCAAGGAGTTCCTGGTGCGCCAGACCCGCTCCCTAAGGAAGAGGCACACGGCGCTGAAAGCTGCCAAGCAGCAGTGGCACCAGGATATGCAGAAAGCCCAGGAGGTGGTGCAGGATCCTGACAGCTCCCAGCTCCTGGAAGGGGTGCGCAAGAACCTGGAAGAGGTGAGGATTTGCCCTGCTGATGTGCCAGCCAAGGGCAGGGAAGGTCATGGTGTCCTTTGCCATTTATAGAGGGCTCTCACGTTTGCAGAACCAAAGCTACTGACCCTGGTGGATGCAGCGTTTGGAAGTGAAACCTCCTCTTGCTTAGGGTGAACTTTGAGGCTTTGCCCCTCTGCACCCTCCACCTCCCACGTTCTCTGAGACTTAGGAGCAGTTTCACTCCAGCAGCGCGATCTCCTGCGCTGAGTAGTGGTCGTGATGACTTTCATCTCGCTTCTCAAGGAGATTATTTCCGTCGTTCTTGTTTAATCTTCCTCCCTGCCTTGGCTGTTGATTCACCGCAGGAAGCAAAGCAGCTGGACCAGATGAAGTCGGCGATGCGGAAAGGGCAGGTGCTGCTGAAGAAGAAAGAGGAGAAACTGAGCCAGCTGGAGTCCTCGCTGCTGGAGGAGGTAACCACCAGCGTCACTGTGGCTTAAACCTGCTTATTGAAAGCACAAACCCCTTTGACTTCTGCCTGGAAGGGCCTGTCCCACCCAGGCTGTTGGATGTGGCCTCTAGTGCACACGTGGGCTGCGTCTGGAGACCCAGCAGCCTCTTGGCTTCCAGATTTTGCTCCAGGGGCTGGAGATGGATCTGCTTTTGCTTGTCAGGAACAGAACAGAAGGTTTGATTTGCGTTCACTTCCTTCTTTTGACCAGCTTTCGGATGAGGACACGCTGAAGAGCGCTGGGTACAAGAGGATGGTGACTTTCGAACTCAGCAGCTCTGAGGACTCAGACAGTGCGGCCAGTGTTAATCTACACCTGCCTAGATGTAAGTGCCCGACTGCCTCGATGTTTGGTGCTTTAGACTTAGGTCTGGTTTCCCTCCTGCGTTCCGTTGTCCCACGTGTGTTTGTTTTTCCCTCTCTTCTCCCAGTTGATCTGAGAACCAATCTGCCGCCAGCCCCGCAGCTGGACAAGGTCCAGTACTTGACCAAGTCTTTGCAGCGTATCAGTGCTGAGCTGAACAGGGTCCTTGGCGTCTTGGACTCTCTCAACACCCACCACGCTCCACTCCTCGACTCAACTCTCTGCAAGGTCCCTCTTTCCGCCTCCTTGGCAGGACTCCAGGCGGGCGGCTCGCTGGTCCCTCCCGCTGGGGTGTCTCTGGACCCTTTGGCCTGGAGCTCCGGGCTGAGCTTCAGTCACTCTTCCGCACCCGCACAGTCGGTGGACAGCTTCCTAGCAGAGAAGTGGCGCAAGTATTTCCCAGGTGAGTCTCCTCTCTGCTTGCTCGATTGCTTTGGATTTCCCAGCCCTGCAAGTTCTGAGCGGCTCTTCCTTCTGGCAATGCCGGATCCATTGGCGCTGCTGTTGGGAGAAGGAATGAGAACCTCGTTCCGGGAAGTGCAGCATTTGGCTGATCTTGTCATCCTGCTTCTGGAGTAGTTCAGCCTTTAGTATATGCCCAAGAAAGCAGTTGAGGAAGGGAGAAAAAGAGGAGGCAGCTCTGCTTCACTCAGAATCACAGAATCGCGAGGTTGGAAAAGACCCACTGGAGCATCAAGTCCAACCATTCCCATCAAACGCTAACCCATGTCCCTCAGCACCTCGTCCACCCGTCCCTTAAACCCCTTCAGGGAAGGTGACTCAACCCCCTCTCTGGGCAGCCTGTTCCAGTGCCCAATCACCCTTTCAATGAATTTTTTTTCCTACTGTCCAGCCTGACCCTCCCCTGGTGGATCTTGAGGCCATTCCCTCTTGTCCTGTCCCCTGTCCCTTGGGAGAAGAGCCCAGCTCCCTCCTCTCCACAACCTCCTCTCAGGTAGCTGCAGAGAGCAATGAGGTCTCCCCTCACTGTATGACATTTACTCCTCTTTTTAGTCTATTTAAGCTCTAGTCGGCCTTGGATAGTTGGAGGTAGTTCGGACCAAGCCACCATGGTAAATATTAATTGCTTTATGCAGTAGTGACATCTGATACCAGCATCCTATGAAGTTCTCAGCACTCTTTTTATTCAATACAGCAGAAGCTACGGGTGGTTAACTATCAAAATAGTCTTCACCATCTCAGTGTACCCTTAACCCCACTGGATCCTCAGCAGGTGCCTCAGACTGTGGGGACGGCGTGTCCGTGGTATGTGGCAGCAGGTGTGAAAGCAGTTTTTGAGGGATGTTTGTTCGATGTCTGTTTTCCAGGTGGGTTCCCGTCGTTCAGTGACAGTTCCAAGCCTCTGGACAGCCCGCTGGGATACGTACCTGCAGAGTAAGGATCTTCCTTCTTGAGTTGTGCTGTTATTGCTCTGATTTATAGCTTGTGCTTCATGATTAAGCAAGAAAATAAGCACTGAAAGGGGCGTCAGGAAAGCTGGGGAGGGTCTCTTGATCAGCGAGTGCAGGGACAGGGTGAGGGGAGGTGTTTTCAGGGTGTTTTCAGCTGAAAAAAGGGAGATTGAAATGAGATCTTCTGCGGTAAAACTGTTTTTTCTCTGATGTGGTCGGGCAGAGGGCTTTGAGCTAAGAAGAGGTTGCTTTTCTTGTTAATTGTGGCTCTTGTGTAGTAACCCTTCCTTTTCTTTCTCCTCTCTGGGATTGTTTCTGCT
>WAAB01002494.1:77801-112920 GCA_013389865.1 Piaya cayana | reverse complement strand
CCAACCTAAACTATTATATGATTATATAAAAAATTATTTTGTTTACTCACAAAAGTTTTCTGATGCCCACGGTTTTCTGGCCCACAAATTTGCCAGACAACATACAGGAAATCTTTTAAATTTCTATGAAAATAACAACATGTATCTCTCCCCTTTCCCCCCAACAAGGTGATTTACAGTCAAAACATTGGCAAATCCCTCAACTGAAACCTTAAGAGAGATCTTTGCATCATCAGAGTTACTTTAATGGAAACTAAGCTTTGTTGTGGGCAGGGAAAAGCAGATGCTAAAAATACTCAGGTTACACAGATTTCCAAGTCCCTCCCTTCCCTAATACAGGGACATCTGAAGTGGCTTGAGAAAATAAAATAGGATTGTGGCTTTTAAATAAAGTTAAGTAACTCTATAGGTTTGTGCACAGGAGCTTTGAGTGCTTGATAGAGCTAGGGATGATGATGCTTCATGCAGTGACAAGCTGATTAATGTTACAGATTCAAATCACAGAACAGGTATCCTTTGTGGTCTAAGACAACACATAATACGTACTGTTTTAAACAAAAGCAGAAATGGAACTAAAGTTTTAAAAAGTTAAGTGTATGAAATCCCTGTAAAAACAACAGGCTGGAGGACACTCATTACAAACAAACATAATTCGGTGTCTGCCCTACATATTTGATTTGATATCATGACTTACCAAGCCAGCTATTGGAGTTGACAGACGATTGATCTTCTTAATGACTCCAGGTTTGATCTTGTTAATCAAGCTGAAAAGAAATCATATGATTCTCTGTTACATAATCAACTATTTTGCAGGAACATCAATGCTAATTAAGATATACTTGGCATGAATTCCTAACTTATATGATTTGAACCAAGTAAATTTGAGCATATTAATGCTCCTTAATTTTTTTTTTCAATCAGTTTTCCAAGAAGTGACAAGATATGACAGACTGTAGAAGCAAAAATGGGACAAATCACACACACAAAACAGATTTCCAAGAAAGGCAAAGTCAAGAAGAGAAGAAAATGGCTACGGAAGCATAGGCAGAAATAGATGTGTTTCTACTATATGGATAAATATTAAATCAGATTCAAATTTCCCATTTAAAGATTTTCTTCACATGAAAACTTCTGATGCAGAAGATGTCAAAAACATCTGAACATTCATTTTCAGAATTCAGTGTGAAGTCACTGATATTGCTATAAGCGCAAGAAATCAACTCAGTCTTCATAACTCTATAAAGCCCAAGATAATGTGTGCAACAATCATTTTTGGTACATGTAATTTACACACGCAAGTCAGTTTTAGTGTCAGTCCTAGGAGACTGCACCTATCAACTCGGACATTATATAGTACTCATAATTAAACTGAGAAGATAGGACAGACTAGGCATCACTGTTGAGTATGCAAGCCCAAATGCACACGTTATCCTGCAGCAAAGATGAGGCAACAAGATTCGTTCATACCTGGGTTTTCAGTCAGAGAGATAGGGAAATACTGTGGTTCACCAAATAACATGCTAGACCACAGGATCAACATAGAAAAGAGACCTGAGGACACCCTGCAGACTTAATCTGCTTATAGACCTTTGAGAATTTTGGACTTGCTCTCCCTTCTTGTTGCTGCTTGCCTGGCCAGTCCCTTTACCCCACAAAGGATCAGTTAGATTTTGTGATTCACCCACATCCATGCAGAGTCAGGATCCAGAGTTTAAAATTCTGAGGTAAAAGTCAATTTATGCTCAAGCAACAAATTTATTTGGAAAGTGAACAAAAAGAACTAAGTTTAACTATACATACTAGAAGAGAGGAGAGATTTCTAAGTGCCTGTAGAAGAAATATCAGGTCCTGAGATTTTTCAGCTGCTTTAAGTTATCTAGTAAACAAAACACATTTGATGAATTTGCCACAAAGAACAGAAGTTGTGATTTGTTGAGCCCTAATTTATTTATTTAATTTTCCAAATTTTTATTTGCTTTATTGTACTTCAGAACATGAAGTAACATGTGATAGGGAAAACTTCCTTCCTCCAGTGTAAACATGGGAGATAAGGCATATTTTAAAAAGCTTTATTTGTCAACTACTGATAAGTTGGTCAGGAGGCACTCTTGGTCAATAAGCAGACAAACCAACTAGGGTGTTATAGGAATACAGGGTATAAGTACAGGTCTGATCTCCAACAATTTAAATCAAAAAGATACCATCTCCAGAAACAATATATATGTGGACTTTAAATTAAAATGTCACAGGTAAACGAAGGAAATTAGCACTGTCACAGAATCACCAGGTTGGAAGGGATCCAGCAGATCATTGAGTCCAACCATTCCCATCAAATACTAAAACGTGCCCCTCAGCACGTGCCCCTCATCCACCCATACCTAGTTTGTCTCCACTATTTATAATCTTGCTGTAAGCTGATTCTAATGAAGACTGGACAACTGAAAACCTTTTCCCCTCTTGCTCCTCTCCTTTTCCACAAAAATCACTTCTCCTTGTACATGACATATGTGAAGTTTAAAGTTATGATACAGGAGAGCAATTATATGATTTAGTGCAACATGATGAGGTACCTTTTGCTTTAAAGAAAGTTGTGGGCCTCATAAGACAAGCTGCTCAGCAGAAGGAATTACAGGTTGTTTTTCTTGCATGTGGCTATTAATTACATATAAATTCAACTGATTTGCATTTGGCAGATGGAAACTCATTCTTATGCCAAGTAAGTCTTAACAACAAAGATATCAGAGGATTAGAATACATGAACTCACTGCCAGTTCTTAAAGATACTATTTAAAAGTTACAGCTGAATACAATACACACATCCCACTAAATATATACCTGAAGAAATATCTTATTATTAAAAGTATAAACTATCTTTAATACCACACTCTGGTTAACATTTGATTATGCAAGAAATGGAAATACACTGCCTGTTGCTACGTTATTCAGTCTTTAAAAATTAATCAGCTCCCTCAGACCACAAAAATAACTGCAGAAGCAACTAGCAAGATAGACTGAATGGGCAAAGGGAGCAAAGAGAAAAATAGAGGCAAGGACAGAAAACAGTAATATTCACAGAAGGGAAATAAAATGCAGAAATACTACCCTTTTGCACTTGCTTTGATATTTTTGATATATAACAAGAGGAAAAAAAATCAGAACCTCTATAAATATTTTCTAAAAGTTTGCTTGGCTGAATTGATTAAAGAGAAGCTTCAAGATTAGAGATATTTTTCATATGTCCCAAGTAGTCCACCAATGAGACTTCTCTCTTACTGACATTCTAATGACATTTACACCTGCTTTTCCTTAAAACTTACGGCATTAGAACAGCTTCCAGTCCTGGAAACCTGTTCCACTAAGTACAAAACCAATTATGTATATGTGGAAGAGACCTGACAAGTGGACTTCTTACACCTCTGAGTCAGTCTAGCAACGAAACCAGACAAGTCCTATTATTGCCAAACCTATAATATAAAAGCACAAGGAAGCTTTTCAGAGAAAGCACTCCAGAAAAAGCTGATGTCAGTTTGTTGTTGAAAGCAATAACTAAGTGAATACAGACAGCACTGAAACCTGGACTTCATGTGCACGCAAAAGATATATGACATGAAAGAGAAAACTTCTTTGGTAGGAGTAAGTAGCTTTTGGGATTTCAAAAACAACCAGCACACAGTTAACAATAGCTTCTCTTGGGCAAGTGGGGATAGGGGACAAAAACCCAGGGATATGCGGATAACTGAATGCCTTGTTCTCAGCCATGGCCATATCACTTGGCAGAAGCTCAAGAGAAAGACCAGTGATATCATGACTGTTACAATCAATAAAACCAATCAAATGGCCAGAGGATCAGCATAACCCTCTTGCTAATGCATGAGGAAGCATGTATGACAACACATGAAACAGAACCTGAAAACTAGTATATAACAGCCTAAAAGGAGACTGTAGCAAGGTGGGTGCTGGTCTCTTTTCCCAAGTAACAAGGGAGAGGACAAGAGCCAATAGCCTCAAGTCACGCTAGGGAAAGTTTAGACTGGATTTTGGGAAAAATACCTTTACTGAAAGAGTAGTGAAGCATTAGAAAAGGCTGCCCAGGGAAGTGGTGGAGTCGCCATCCCTTGTGGTATTCAAAAACCATATGACCATGGCACTTTAAGGCATGGTTTGGTAGGCACAGTAGTGTTGGGATGACAGTTGGATTGGATGAGCTTAGAGATCTTTTCCAGCTTTAATGATTCTACAATGTTTGAAAGCTATTCTACCTTCCTACAGCAAACAAAAAATAATTACTTATTAGAAAATATTTTAAGTACTTAAAAAAATTCAGAGGTCAGCAAAGAAAGGGTCAACTGATGTTAACCTGAAGGATTTTTACATTGGTAGGTCAATACTTACTCACACAACAGGACTCCATTTTCCAGAGCTGCTCGAAAGTCTTTGGTTCCAAAGCCTTTCCCAGTAACTGTCTATAAAAATAAGAATTGAGATTTAATTGGACACACAAAATCAGGAGTAGCAAGAGTATCTTAGAAGTACTTAGAAAAAAACCCCAAAACAAACCACAAAACACAACACACAAAGCACTTTTCAATTCAACAAAGTTGACAGTATCTATTATTTTATATTTTCAAATAAGGAATTTCTTATTTCAGAAGTAACAAGTATTTTGAAAAAAACCAGTTCTTTAGGCCTCAAAAGAAGTAAAATCCAACATCTTTCCAACATCTTCAAGTAGTTTCCTCTAGCATAAATCACTCTTCACAGCTAAATTCTGTGGGAATACTTATTACTTTCTAAAGCAATACCAGTTACACTGAAAAAAAGCATAAAATAAATTTGAAACAGAAGTGCAAAAGAGAGAGTCTTTTATCTCCTACTTCATATTATAACATGTACACTAATGATATCCAACATAAATTACTTTGATAGGGTTTTGTTCCCCTGACACTTGCACCTCAGGCTGTGTGACTAAAGAACCATGCCAGCAAGCCTATATTACCACATGCACATTGATTCCCATTACTTGGCAAGTGATAGGACTCCCCTAATGAGGTTACTTTTTATATCCAGAATGAAAAACAGTGAACCATACCTTATTAAGAACTTAAGATACCTAATGCCAAAAGCACCATCTACCACCTACCAAGTTGTTTTCCATTAAAAAAAAAATCCCACAGTTGCTTCTGACATTAACTCCCTCCATCTCAAACAAGAGCATTAAAGCAGCACCTTCAAGTCTAAACTCATTTGGATTCTTCCTACTAGAACCCTCCTTCACCCATATCCCCTGAAGGGACCAAATTTTTGCAGGTTTCTTATAAACACACAGATTAATAACCCACATGCACACCAGAAAAGGAGGCAATATTCCTAAAGGGTTTTTGTCCCAGTTGGGTCTAGAAATCAAACACTAAGAAGGTTATTTATCTGTGCTTGGAGATTACTAGGTACAGTCAATAGCTAATTACCAACCTCTCTTTGGGGATCCTGACCATCCCCACTGCTTCACAGGACTTCAGGCACACAATTACAAGCGCTATGGAACCTGCACGCATCCAGACCAAAGCTACTGGTTCCCACAATAATTAAGGAAACCTTTAGTGAAACAAATGAGTTGTGTTTGTTAAAAGACTAAGGAGAAGACATAGCTATCTGAGGAGATGTTACATTACTGTCCTATTATTATTTCCCAAACTGTAAAAGGAATTTATACTGACACCAGAAATGTTGGAATATAAGTAAGTAGTTTTTATGGAAGTTATTTTTTAATTAAAAAGCCATAACTTCAGTCTCCCTATTAAGAACATATTTGCTCAGAGAAGCTGTGGTTACCCCAGCCCTGGAGGTGTTCAAGGCCAGGTTGGATGGGGCTTTGAGCAACCTGATCTAATTGAAGGTATCTCTGCCCATGGCAGGGTGGTTGGAACTGGATTATCCTTACGGGCCTTTCCAACCCAAGTCATTCAATCATTCCATGTAAAAAAAAAATTAAAAAAAAAAAAATATAAAATCTCATTAAGTTTTTCTTCTAGGATGTAACAAATAAGGTGAGAAAAAGAATTATGACAAACCAACTCAAGATAACAAAAATGTCAACATTTGAGGGTGCAGGGGAGGAAAGAGAATCAAACCCAAAACTTTTAACAACAAAGGATGACAGTCATTCCCCTGAGAAAACTTAATTTTAATAGAGCACCCTTTTAATGGTCTGTTGTTACTGAAGAGTAGGTATTGCATCTTAGCAATGCCATTTTCAAAAATAATTTCAAAGCACAGCATCTGGAAATCATGCTAATCTCAAATGAAATACAGCCTTTTGCTTCCAAAATGGTACAGAAACCGCTTACATTGAGTGACAATAATTTTGAGGAAACTAGCCAATGTAACATAACAGCAGTGAAAGTTTGAATATAAATATTTGCGTTTCCTAGGTAATATGGAATATGCATTTTAAATTAAGTCCTGCATTCAGCAAGGTAGAAACTTGAAGTCCGTATATCATAGAGCAGAACTGTACTATGGCAGGGGTTTTAAGACAGAAGTCTAGCTTTATATTTATGTTTCAAACTACAATCTGTTCTTTAAGTCCAAACATCACCCTCGTCCTGGAGTCATCACTGACATCTACAGGACTAGACAGTAAAAATGTTTGGTTTAATATGGACAGTTAGTGTTAAGCCATGCATGCAATAGATGGTGAGATCTTCCCTTCACCTAGAATTGGGTCCATTCTAAACCCAATGTCTTATATATCTGCAGACAACCTTCACAATGAAATTTCTTTTAAAAAAATATTCCTAGAACTGCAGCTAAGGAGACTGCCCCCCCTCCAAAAAAAAAATCATTCTCAATAAGTCAAGGTGCCTGTGTCAACAAAGACACATTAAACTTCAGCATAGCCACTTCAGAACAAGGGCCACACTGTAGCGCATAATCACATTTTCACAGTGCACATGGTGGTCCTTCCCATAAAAACCAAAAATACTACCTCAGTCTGCGAAATGGTGTGTGGAACACTTTTGACTGCCACAAAGTCTTCAGGCACATGATCTTAGGTAATTATAAAGTATCCTTGAACAAGAGTCCAAGTTGACTACAAGTCTGTAAATGCTATTAAGACTTGCAGACCTCTTAAAATTACACTAGAGGACATTACACTGGAAGCGTTTCGACTAAGTTGTTTGTGCAGCCGCTGTGGCAATCAACACCTATTTGATACACAGGATGGAGCTGTCAGACATACCTTGTGGCCTACAGAATGATGACTGTATGCTTTGCTGCCATTAAAATAAAAGCAGGAGTACTGCCAAGCGACATTTCATTAATATGGACTTCTCAAGGAGAACTAATAATTAAGTAATTAAAAGGTATTCTCAAGGAACAATTTAACACTAGTGGCTTGAAACCAACATTTTCCAAGTTGCACAACACCTTGAATTTGTTGATGTCACAAAAATAAGTACTCCATTTTAAATCAAGCTTTCAGACAGAGAACTTTTCTCACCACAGAGTTTCATCTAGCTTATACTCACTGCAAGGCACTAAGCTCAGCTCTAACTATTATAGCAACTAAGTATCATTAAAAACAAAAGGATAGCCACAACTGGCTTAGAGTTCCCTGACTTTTAAGAACCTGAGTAAGACAATGAATCCCACCCTGAGCTATTACACCTTCAAACAATGTCTATGATTTGTGAGTCAGTACTTATTCATTAAAACTGGTTATACTGGGTGTGGTGCTGTTATGTAATGGGCATAATTGATTTTGAACAATTTTTCAACCACCTAGGCCACGTGAGCCACCAAATAAAGGAAATATCCTGCCAACGTGATTTTTATCCATGTTTGAACAACATCTTTTCAAATTATGTATCTTTCCTTCATTCAGTTGAACGTATTCTGCTTCTTTCTCGGCTTTTTGGTAGAAATAGCAATGACATAATTAATAGTTATATTATAAAACCACAATTAATCGCTGCTATAAACCAGTTTGATTTTACTTTTGTAAGACAGCATCCCCTAAAATTTTGGTAACTTGAAAGTATCATGTCCAAGTAATTTACTTCAAACAGTATGCAAATTGAGTCTACTTAAATTCAGACACTGAAAAATGCTTACACACACATTCACACACAGAAGGCTACTTTAATTTCACATTTGCTGTGTCTTCTGTAGGAGGAGGCAAATCAAGAAGCAATAACCAAAGATCAACTGTTCTGAAGATGGCATGACATCAAAATCACGATGGATTGAATGAGAAGCACAAGGCACAGAAGAACTTGCTAATTATACAACTCAGTATCAAAATTAGCATTCAGTACCCTTCTTAGACTTGTCCTACTAGAAGTCAAACATAATTGATCACAGTAGGCACTCTTTTTCCTTGAAAACTGTTAAAAACATAAGATTTTACAGTGTTAAAAAAAAAAGAAAAACTAAGGGAGTTCATGTCAAGTTGCCTGCACGGTCTGCCTTTTGGCAGAAAGAGAGCTCTGCTGCAGAATGGTAGACATTTCCCATACATACCACCACATGCAACAAAAAGTGCAACAGACTAGTAAGTTTCTCTATTTGACTTTGCTACGGTGGAGACACCAAAAATAGACTCTCCTCATCCCACAGAAGATTCATGCCATATCCACAGGCATGCTGGCTAAGTGAGTCTTCATCACAAAAGCAGTAGCTGCTGAGTAAAAAGAAGGCAGCATCACACCCAGCCTGTGACCTGAACAATGCCTTGCTGCAGGAGCCATGTACGCGCCATTTGGCCAGCTCAGCATTTCATGCTGTCCAGCCCTGCTCTCTTCATCGCATTCAGCTGAAAGAGAATAGACTTAGATTAGATATTGGGAAGAACTTTTTTACTGAGGTTGGTGAGGCACTGGAATAGGTTGTCCAAAGAAGTCATAGATGCCTAACTCCTGGAGGTGTTCAAGGCCAGGCTGGATGTAGCTTGGAGAAACCTTATCCAGTGGAAGGTTTTTTGTTACCATGACGGGGGCTTGAACCATATGATCTTTAAGATTTCTTCCAACCCAAACCATTCCATGATTCAGAGCTCCTCTTCCACCACTCCCAGGGTACCAGACCATCTCAAACTACACATGCTGGTTTAAGAGAAATGCTAAGTGCACAGATATAAAGCATGTGTCTCCTGATGTAGGGTCGTAGGTGAGGAATAGAAGACTGAAGAAAGATACTGAACTACGCATGATAGCAACAGCCTTAATGCAGGCTCGTGCAGGACTCACGGAGCAAGCAGTTAATCAGACAGCAATCTCAAAAATACTACTTTGATTTATTAGCTTCAGGTCCCCAGCTAAGCCTGCAGCAAGAAAAGCCAATGCTCTTTTTCATGCTGCAGAGAGGACTGCTTGTGTCTGTAGGGAACTGGGGCAAGTAACACCAAACTGACACTATCATACCATTCCCAGTACAGAATTTCAGCTACATCTGCCAGTTTCTATCACAGTGCCTGCCTTGGCAGATCACCCCACATAAACATTAATGTCTGAATACCTTGCTAATGGCCCTCTACCCCAGTTACCAAAAATCTGGATCAGACTATGTGGCAAAAGGCTCCCTCCTTACATAATCCCAGCTTTACATATCTCTATTTACAGCAGTCTCTTGGCTCTAACCACCCCCGTGCAATATATCACTCCAGAACAGTACTGTTACTGTAAGATGCACAAGGAGATATCTGCAACACCCACAGCCAACGAGCAAGTGTTCAAGACACTCCCAATGCTCTGGCATCTGTATGGTCTAGCAGGGCCTGGAAGTACATTCATTACACATTTTTATACAGTATTTTGAGTCCACTGCATTTTATATACAGCTGTTGGTAACATGCTCTACCCCAGCTTCACAGATTTGATGGTTTCAGATTTGCCCTGAAGGAAAAGCAACACCAAAAACGTTACACAAAAGCAATAGGGTTTTTCCCCTCCTTCTCCGGTGTTCCTGGAGGAACTGGTGGTTCTCCTGGACTGTGACAATGAGTAGCTGCTTTGTGGAACATTTCTGATGCACTAGCCAAAGTCCTGCCTCCCCCTTTCATGGCTATTCCTAGTCCTGTTTAAATGCTAAGCAGGATGTGAGCTTGTCCTTGAATGATTTATGTGGTAGCTATCAACAAAATGCTGCTATTACACTTTGGAGTACGGAGTTGGTGGTGTTTGGCCTTTGCAGACTTACCATCCAGATTTCTCTTGCTCCCTTCGTTGAGTTTATTTAAAGAAGTAAACCAAACGAAACCAAAGCAATAAACAAACAATCTCTCACTCTAGCACAGCCACAATTTGCTCAAATAGTCAACTGATTTGTCCAAACCCCTCCCCCAGGGCAGATGGTAGGAACTATACTCAGAGGGTTGCTACACACACTGAAGTGACAAAATCAGGCTGGCCACCATCAGAGTAAGAAAGCCTCTACTGTTGCAGCAAACGGCCCGATCACAGGAGTTATTAGCTTTCTCAAAGTCAAGAGGTAGAGAAGACCATCTCATTTCTGAAGCAAGCAAGATCTACCTCCCTGAGTCTTGGCCACTTGAAAGACATACAGAAAGCGTGAGCACGCTTATCTTCCAGTCAAGGGAGAATGGTACTGGCATTTGACCTCTGGCAGCAGGAGGGACAGCAGGTCTAAAGCAGCCAAGGTCAGAGTCAACCTTGCTGTTATCTTCCCTTCCAATGACAATTTAATTCACAGTCTAACCAAACTCCTAAGAGGTCAACAAGTGTTCAAGAAGCTGGTATCTACAGAGGCTTTTCAAGTCAGCCGTCCAGCAATGAAATTACGACGCTGCCCAGCCTAACAGCTTCACAGGATTCAAGAGCAATGCCTGGATTTCTACAAAGGGAACCCCCTCATTTCAAGTCCTTGAGCCTCATTGTTGAAACCCATGGCAGGCATGGCTCCACTGAGAAGAGCTAGTGTGGCTGGAAAAAAAGAAGGAAAACATCTACCAAGAAACCTGCTATATTAAAAACTTAACTGCACAGCAGAAATAAGGAGGCTGAAGATGAGTGGCACTGACACACCAGAAGAATGGCAGGCCATCCAGAGGGACCTGGACAAGCTGCAGAAGTGAGGTTCAAAAGGCCCAACTACAAGATTGTACACCTGGATGGGGGCAATCTTCAGTTTCAATACAGGCTGTGGGATGGTGTGATTGAGAGCAGCCCTGTGGGGAAGGACCTGGGGGTACTGATAGATTAAAAGCTATAAATGAGCCAACAACAGGCACTTGCAGCCCAGAAGGCAAACCGTATCTTAGGCTGCATCAGAAGAAGTGTGGCTAGCAGGCTGAGGGAGGCAATTTCACCAATCTACTTTGCTCTCGTGAGACCTCACCTGAATACTGTGTTGAGCTCTAGAGTCATCAGCACAGAAGGACATTGATCTGCTGGAGCAGGTCCAGAGGAAGGCCACAAAAATGAACTGAGGGCTGGAGCACCTCCCATGCACAGACAGGCTGAGAAACTTGGGGTTGTTCAGTCTGGAGAAGAGAAGGCTGTGGGGAGACCTTATAGAGACCTTGTAGTACTTAAAGGGGGCCTGCAGTAAAGATGAGGACAGACTTTTTAACAAAGCCTATTGTGCAAGCACAATAAGTAATGGTTTCAAACTACGGGAAGATAGATTTAGACTGGATATAAGGAAGATGATTTTCTTTCCCCCCGCAGTGTGAGTGGTGAAACACTGGTGAACAGGTTGCCCAGGGAGGTAGCGGAGGCCCAGTCCCTAGAAACATTCAAGGTCAGACTGGATAAGGCTCTGAACAGCCTCATCTAGTTGAGCATGTCTCAGCTCACTGCAAGGGGGGTGGACTACATGACCTGTAAGTGTCCCTTCCATCCCAAACCATTCTCTGATTCCATAATTTCTGCCATTGATTAGTTATGCTGGTCCATGTGAATGTCCTTCTTCATATCCATATGACTTCTGCTCTTCAACTGGAACAATTCCTGCTGCATTGTTCAATACTAAGTTGTGCTTTTCTGTTTAACCCCATACCCCTAATCCCTGGGCATCATTTCATTTCAGAGGATGTGGAAATTTTTCAGTCTTCAGCCAAAACTGTCTTTGATTACCAACCAGAACAAACATTTATAAAAGGAAATGACTGATTATTGAGAAACTCTTACTGTTATTTTCTATCATCAACATAATGACGGGGTCTTATTGTGGTATGGGTTCTGGACAGACATGCCAAGACTTCTGAAATAACATACAACTACATTTTCACAAAAGATTTACAAAAAAAAAAAAAGGAGTAAGCAAAGAGGTGCACAATTACTAGTGTGGCACATGCGAGAAGCAAGAAGCACAGATCTCTGCTCATCAGCTGCTTATGCTTTTTCAAACTCTTCTGTCAAATTACATATAAAAAACAATCTGAAGGATAGACATGAAGCGTTTCTTCCAATAGTTAAGGAAAATCCTGACTTAATTGAACAATACTGCAGAAAGAGCAAGGTTAAATATTTGGGATCAATCCATTCAGTCAAGCTTCCCCACACCTGCAAACAAGATAATCCCCCCAACAGCAAGATTCATAAGCCCCCTGTTGTTTATACTGATGACAGGTGTCACACTAAGAAAACCAACACACATTTTGTCTGATAAAAAGTGTCTTGCTGTTTTTGCAAGTGCCAGAGGAGGCCATGGAGATGATTAGAGGGCTGTAACACCTCCCATATGAGGACAGACAGAGGTGGGATTGTTCAGCCTGGAGAAGGCTCCATGGAGACCTTACAGCAACCTTCTAGTACTTAAAGGGGGCCTGCAGGAATGATGGAGAGGGGCTTTTTACTGGGGAGTGCACAGTGATAGGACAATGGAGAACATTTTTAAGCTGAAAGAGGGAGTGATTTAGATGAGAACACCAACCATATCCTGGGCTGCATCACAAAAAGCATGGCCAGCAGGTTGAGGGAGGTGATTCTGCCCCCTCTACTCTGATCTTGTTAGACCTCACCTGGAGTATTGCATCCAGTTCTGGAATCCTCAACATAAGAGTAATATGGAACCATTAGAACAGGTCCAGAGGAGAGCTATGTAAACGATTAAAGAGTTGGAGCACCTCTGCTATGAGGACAAGCAGAGAGAGTTGGTGTTCTTTAGCTTGGATAAGAGAGAGCTCAGGGGAGACTTTATAGTAGTAGCCTACCTGAAGGGGGTGTACAAGAAAGATGGGGAGAGACTTTTTATAAGGGCATGCCCTGATAGGACAGAGGAGAATGGCTATAAATTAGAGGAGGGAAGATTTAGACTAGACATTGGGAAGAAATTAACCACAATGTGGGTGGTGAGACACTGGAATAGGTTGCCCAGGGAAGTAGTGGAGGACCCATTCCTGGAAACATTCAAGGTCAGATTGGATGGGGGCCTTGAGCATCCTGATCCAGCGGAAGGTGTCCTTGCCCATGGAAGGGGGGTGGAACTGGATGATCTTTACGATCCCTTCCAACCAAAAACACTGACTCTGATTCATTTTCTCATGTGTAACTAATAGAAGTGACTACTTCTGCACCTTCCCAAAACAACAGAACAGTTAAGATGAGTTTTAGATTTGCTAGCTAAGCTCCACACTACTTCAGCAGTTGATGGAAAAAGAAGGGTAGCAGTAGGTACCTTAACCATAAACATTGCTAATTAGGTAGAGGAAAGGACAAAATCATCATGAGAAAACTCAAGTCTAAATATTTAGTTCACCCCTGAAAGAAGATACTAACTACCCAATTCCTTAAATATGAAGAAAAAAAAAAAGAGAATGGGTGTTTTTCCCAAGTAATTCACAATATAATGGTGGTGTACCAGAGCTGAATGCTTGGTTCTGCCACATGGGGAAGAATTAAGAAAAAAAAAAGAAAAAGGAAAAGAAGAAAAGGTTCAATATACCCAGGGAATGAGGAATATGAAGGGAACAATTTTAGAAAAAGCCATCAACCGAGATAACCCAGAGAAGTTCTCGACATCCCATCCTTGAAGGTGTTCAAAGTCAGGTTGGATGGGGCTTTCAGCAACCTGATCCAGTGGAAGGTGTCCCTACCCATGGCAGGGGAAGTGGCACTGGATGGACCTTAAGGTCTCTTCCAACCCAAATCATTCTATGATTCCATTTCTATGATTTCAAGAAGTGCTGAGTTCCAGTTTTACTGCTTAGATATCTTTTGATGCTCATGTTTTGTAATGCATGTGCTCTCATGCTAGGCAAATTTTGAACTTGCCCTTCATGGAAGTCAGTCACTCTGTACACCATTTCTTAATCTTTTTCCTAAGACACTTACCTCTTCAGTTCCTCACTGGTTGTTACCTGACTTCTAGCTGTTAACACCTTTCCAAGATGGGGAATAAGTGATCAAGAGATAATTAATCTGTACGTATCTGTCTCTCAGCTGGACTCCTACACAGTGTCCACTCAAGTCACACAAAAAGGTTGCCCTGAACAAGAAATTGATATGTTCTCATCATTTTCCTTAGGAGACTGAAATTAAAAGAGATTAAAATGAAGAAAATAAAAGAAATTAAAAGAAGAATAGCAGCAACAACACAGTTTAGAAAAAGGACTTGCAATAAGACTTAGACATGCCACAGAGAGAAGGTTTTGTAGGGATGGCTGAACAGTCCAGTCACAAAACAAGACCATGATCTTCCTGAAATGGCACCAGAGCCTCCTTTCCCACTCTTGCCCATGTTCATGTGAAGGGTCTGCATTTAGAAAGTGTCCTGTGATTATCCAGACTATTTTGTGCTTTAGTATCATAGAATCATTAAGGTTGGAAAAGATCTCTAAGATCATCCAGTCCAACCATCAGTCCTGAACCACCATGCTTGCTGAACCATGTCCTGAAGTGCCATCTCTACATGTTTTTTGAATACCTTCAAGGATGGAGACTCCACTTGTCCAGACTAAACAATCCCAGGTCCCTTAGCCACTCCTTGTAAGACTTGTTCTCCAGCACCTTCACCAGCTTCACTGCCCTTCTCTGGATGTGATCCAGGAACTCAGTGTCTTTCCTGCAGTGACAGGCCCCAAACTGAACACAGGATACAAGGTGTAGCCTCACCAGTACCAAGTACAGGGGTACAATCACTTCCCTGCCATGTTGGCCACACCATACCAGCTAGGATGCTGTTGGCCTTCTTGGCCACCTGAGCACACTGCAGGCTCCTGTTCAGCCAGCTGTCAACAAACCCCCCCAGGTCCTTTTCCACTGGGCAGCTTTCCACTCACTCTTCCAAGCTTGGAGCATTGCATGAGGTTGCTGCAACTCAAGTGCAGTACCTGAAGTATAGTACCAAAAATGAAGTTGAATATATAGACTATAGTTTATAGGAAACAGCAATATATTTAATATAATATATAGAATTTAGTACTAAAAATGAAAAAAAAGTCCCCACAACTCCCTCACACATCCCCACTCACCACTCCCCCGCCCCCAAATGACCATGACACTTGAGTCAGGGGTTCCAAGCATTGGAGAAGGGCACTGCAAGGCTGGAGCTACAGCACGCTAGAGATGAGACAGGGATAACATTAGGACTTTTTGCAGATTCTTGAGAGGCTTAACATACCCAAAGACGCAGTGACTCAGCACTCTGAGAGCCAGGCAGTATGTGACCGATGGGATGGCCAGCCATGCAACCTCACAAAGAACTTCAAGTTCAGACAACAGTAAAAAAAACAACCCACCTCAAAAACCGCTACACAAAATCTGTCTGGACCATTGCTTTTGCTAAAGCAGGAAAACAAAGTTTAAGACAGCTGCAGCACTCCAGTTTCAAGTGAACAAGAAAAAGACAAATTATTTCTACAAGCTTAATTAAGAGACATTGCTTGAAAGATTAACAGATAAAATGCTAGTGACACTAAAATCACATTTGTCTAGAGCAAATGTCAAGAAAGGATAAAAAGTAAATAAAAACTTGGACACATTTGCTAAGAGGTACTAAAATCACATATGTCTAACATTTTTATCTATTATTGTGTTTAGTATTTTAAACTATGTCTCTACTTCACTGTAATTGAATCTTTAAATATTTTATTCATTTAGAGCAAAAGATAAGTGTGAGCTATAAAAAGCCTTTTGATGTTTGTATTTTCTAAGGTTACAGCTCAATTTTACTACTACTGTAATTCCAGGACAAAGAGTATATGTTGCAAGTTTCAATACAGGCTGCAGTTAACTAGTATTTTTTTTTTAGGGAGGACTTTAGGGAGGACAAAGAAAACAATATATTTGCTTATGCAGATTAAGAAAAATACGCTACAACTCTGCTGCTACTTGCAAGGGAGTCCTTCTTGGAATTATTTATGCAAGTGGCAGAAAGCTACAGACATTCTGAATGAAATGGTCAAAACCAGAGCATGCTCTGCCCTAGATTAGAGATCTCACAGAATCATAAAATGATTTGGGTCAGATGGAATTAAATGATCTTTAAGGTCCCAACTCCCTACCAAGGGCAGGGAATCCTTCCACTGGATCAGTTTGCTCAAAGACTCATCCAGCCTGGCCTTGAACACCACTGGGGATGGGTCATCATCTCTGGGCAACCTGTGCCAGTGCCTCACTACCTTCAGAGGAAAATTTTCTAGCATTTCTTCCTAATATTTAAACTAAAACACCTCTCTTTCAGCTTAAAAACATTTGCCCTTGTCCTATCCTTGCACTCCCCGATAAATGGCCTCTCCCTGTGGGCCTCCTTTACATACTAGAAGGCTGGTATAACATTTCCCAGGAGCCTTCTCTTCTATAGGTTGAACGAGCTCAGTTCTTATAAATTGACTGCCTTGCTCCTGTTTAATACTTAGACTTCTCATGTATTTCAAATACAGATTGTTTTCCAGAGGGCAATGTCAATGTTTGAGCAAGGGATCTACCTGCAAGGTCTTGAAGTTATATTCTGCCAGAGGAGGAAAAAAAGATGTAAGGTAAAAGAATTCGCACAGAAGAGGGAAATATTTTAGATCAAATTGCTCGAGAAATGTTTAGTGAGGTTATTCATGCATGGAAGTCATTTCTTGTTATTACTGGAGATCAGTCAGGTTTTTTCTAATGGTTTAGCTTTTACTGGGAGCAGTACACACCAGGATGCAGTTTGAGTCAGCTTCAGCTAAAAACATTCACCAACAGACTTCCTTTCTCTCTCATGCATCCACCCACATGTGCATACATAAGGTTTGGGGGACTAAGAGCCTTTTAAACACGTCTTCCCTCTGTCCCCACATCCTCTGACCTCTCCATCTCTTACACCCACAGGTTCCCAACCCATTTCACCAGGTTTACTTAACTCATTAACAAGGCAACAGATGGACAGCAAGCAATGAAATCTGGTGGAAACGAACATTTAACAGGGTCAAAAGACATAGTAAAGGCAATTAGTGTCACGTAGAGAGTCTGGAAAAACAGTCATGACACCACTTCCCACTACACGGTGTCACTTGTCACCAATTGCAGTGCCTAAATTATGTCATTTAGCAATTTCAATATTGTCTAGCAACAGTTGTGTAGAAACAAGCTATCAGGTGGAAGTCACTGAAGTCAATGTTGACTTCAGCTGTAGAAATATTATGCTCTTCTCTGGAGTTAAAATAATTCAGAGGGAAGAATCAGTTAAAGAGAACTCCACTGACAGGATCTGTTCAAATCAAAATAAAAGAAAGACTGTAAAGGTCTTAAATACTGGTATGTTTAGCAGCTGGTGTTTCTTTTTAAGAAACACTTCAGTTGTAATAAATAAGAGCAAACAAGAAGTACAAGAAGCTATATAGAAATGAGACATCAAGAGAAATGTTTTGGGGCTTGGGTTTTTTTTAGGAATTTTTAAAAATTTAAATGTAAAGGAATATAACAACACACAAATTATTATATTGGAATATTTGAAATGCACTGCGCACGCATCAAGTTGCTAAGCAAAGAGCGAGACCTCTGAAGGCTCCGTTTCCCAAGGCTCATAACAATTTACTGCACTACAGGTGACCAGCATCTACATTACAATGCTGAATGGCAGAGGACATTGCCACTGCCACGCAGCACCATCTAATGAGGGATGCCAGGTACGACATATGACCAGAGGCTCTGTGCTTACGCATAGTCCCTCTCCCTGGCATGGGATGAAAGAAAATGCCTCTGGCAAAGAAATTAAATAATTGCAGTCAGAGGAAGAAGGATGGCTAAGGAGGAAATTGAAGTCCAAGGGAGCCACAAAAGGATGGCATGCATTTGAAAAGATGACAGGAGCACAACTAGAAGAGGCAGAATATCAGTCTGGGCAAAGGAACAAGGAAGTTCAGGCTCAGTAAGTTTTGCTGACCAACTCTTGGCTGTGATTAGGTTTTTGAGGAGCTGTAAAATATGAATGCTGCCCTTTTAAAGGATTTAAATGTAAAGGAATACTTGATGAATATACAACAAGTAACTGCAGTGTCTTTATACTTGGAGAACTCTAAAATAAACGTGCTTCTGTGCTTAATCACAGAGCTTTTGGCTTTTCAGGGGATCCTATTCCAGTTACGCTCCTTCAAGACCCTTCTGTCATCTTGCAGTAGGCATGCTCCCACCCTGAACAGCAATCTATGCTACTCACCCATTATTAGTAATTATAAATATTTTTCCCCTAAGATGTAACTCCTTTACTGTTTAAGATGCATTTGCCTTTACAAAATAAAACATAACTCATAGAACTACAGAATGAGTTGGGTTGGAAGGGACCTTGAAGAGAGGCTAGTCTCAGCCCTCCTGCCATGGGCAGGGACACCTTCCACTGTATCAGGTTGCTCAAAACCTCATCCAGTCTGGCCTTCAACACCTCCAGGGATAAGGCATCCACAACTTCCCTGGATAACCTGTTGCAGAGCCTCACAGGAAAAAAAATTCTTCCCAACATCTAACCTATACCTCCCCTCTTCCTGCTTAAAACAGTTAATGCCCATTCTATTCCTACACTCCCTAACAAAAGGTTAGCAGAACTCGGGGATCAGTCTACCATCAACCTCAAAATGAGGATTTCACTCTACTTGAAGAAGATACGGAAAGGTTCTTCTTTATGCACCGTATTGCCCATCATCTGTCTTTCCCATCTGAACACTCTGGTCTAGTTATTTGATTACTTATTAAGCCAAATAAACCATTATCAAACTCCTACTCTCCAGGGAACTCTTCTGCTTCCTTTGCAAAACCACAAATAGAGAAGTGTTTGCAGCTAAGTCACAGGCATAACTGTGCACTTGAATAGAAGAATGAGGGTCAAGAGCAAGGACAAAAGATTATGGTCCGTAAGGGAAGCCACAAGTAATAACAGTTGCTATTCTAAACTCTTCCAACACTTTCCTCTTCCTATCTTCCCTCTTTGACATCGCCTCTCGCCACCAATTCTGATCCAGGGTGAGCATCAATACAACCCAATCACTGCTCAACCACCTCCAGCATGACACTTCCTTCAGCCATTTTATTGCTCCTCTGCAAATGTAGCTTTATCCATTTAATAATTTGAGAAGTCAAACTGGTTTGACAGAGCTCCTCACCTGGGTGTGCAAAAAAGAGCCCAAGATAAGACTGACTGTCATGGCAACTAGACAGAGTTGCTACGTACACTGTGCAGAGGTAGGATTTAATTACTAGTTGAAAGCAACCAACCTCCCCCTTATTGCAGAAGGGAATTATAATTCAATTCTACTTATTATGACATCCTTGCAGAAATGTTCACGACTCTTTGTAAACAATTCCATGACCTGCAAGGAACAGGCATAAATTTACCCTAGTTCCCACATTCAGCCCATTAAGCATTTAATATTAGACTCCTCAAAATCTATGAAATTGAACACAATTTTTTAAAAATATCATCAGAAGATTCCATGTCACTGGAAAATATAATTTATTTTCCCCTGGGTGGAAAAAACAAACAAACAAACAAACAAACACAAAGAAAAAGGTTAGAGAATAGTATATCAAAGACTTTGCATATGGCCAATACATTCTTTCTCCGAGAAACACACTGACCTGAAGTCCTGTGTAGAAAAACCAGAGCAGTTCCAGCCTGTGGTTGGCTGGTTCAAATATTTTCACGTAACCTCCTCTAAACATACAGCCACAGTGATTAAAAAAAACTCCCAGAGACACATACACAAAAAAGCACCAAGAGGCAAGCAGGCACATACCAGAAAACGCTTTATGTTCTATCTTCTATCCAGAGCTATAAAACCAGTCTTGGATGACTGCTCCAATACACTTGTTTAGTAAGATTATGCTCATACCTCATAACCACAGAAAAGATGCACTTTCTTGACTGCAGATGCATGCACTTTGGGATATTTTTGTCTCTAGCTTTCTTTTGTCTTTAAAAATACCAATGCATTAAATGGAGAAATAATATGCATAGTTCTTCGTGGACAGAGAATATCTACGTCCTGGAAGACTGAGATTTTTTCTGCTGTAGGCAAGATGCCTCAGGCATTTCAGGTTCAAGCCACAGTCATTTCTATGACCAGCTGCCTTCCAGGGCATGCAGACTTCAAGAATGTCTGAAGTTTTGCCTAGCAACTGAGACAAAGAATAGAATGCTCCCAATTTAAACATTTTCCTCCATACATATTGCATGAATTTATGCCAATTTCTGCTCCTTGATCTGGCACACGATTACCATTTCTGCATGAAAATTTGTACCATTTTATTTACAGCTCAGTAAAGTGGCTGAAGGTGCTTTTCCTACCATAACAAAAACACAACCAGGAAGTGTTTTTGACATTGCATCACTGCTTTATCAAAGCAGAATTATGTCTTTGGGTTTGTTTGGTTTTCTTCAGTTAGAAATTCTTGGGAGAAAGGAATGATGCTTTGTATCACTGATGTTATTTCTGATGCAGGAATTAATTTGGTTTGGGGGCATCACAAAATTATGCATTTTATTGGATACACGTACTCTTAAATATTTTCTGCTAGAAAAAAGTTGGATGTAACTTCAGGTTGAAGCATTCAAACACCACTTGCACAATGTTTACAGACTAATGAAGGCATTATCCCATTTAGTTAAATTAGTTCTCCATCTCACCCAGCATACTCTGTCTGACAGTGACCTGAACTAGGTATGTAGGCACATTCACAGGGTGGGGAGGGAGGATCCAGTACTTTCTGTAGAAGAATTCTAGCCTTCTCTATAATTAAATGGTTAAAAAAAATAGATAGGGAGAGTAATACTTTTCATAAACAGTTTTCTTGCATCAGAAATCATTACAGAAAGGAGAAATACTACCCACCACTTCCTCCTACCTCTACATATCATTATTAATAATTGCTTGCTTAAAGATTTCTTTGTTTGTACTGTGCAATAAGATAGGAAACATGCATCCAGAAAAAAGCTGGACGTGAGTCTTACTTGTGTTAAATCCGAAGTGGTAAATCTCTACAATGCCTTTTAACTAAGGCATGTAACCATGAATATGATGTTAAAAACTCATGTATCTTATGCTGGCCAATGTCCTCCAAGACTGATGCCTCAGTTTCAGGGGGTACAGTCATATGGGTGTGAACTCATGCAGATTCTGTGCCACTGCAGAACTGATCGCGTGTATCTCCTGACATATTCTGACCTCTGCTGTTAAAAAGTGGAATTTATTTTGATACAATTTTATTTCGATATATTTTCTTCCTTTAAGATTGCCTTACAGATCAATAAGAACTTTCAACACCTACAATTTCTAGGGTAAAGAAATGCTGAGAAAAATCATTTATTTTACACCAAGAAGAACAAAATTAAGTGCCCAAACTTTCCATCCTGCCTGCTTTCCTGTTGTCCTGTTATTTATTATAAACTGCATATTTGACTGTTACATAAATACAAGTACCCTGTTCTTTTAGCATCTGGACTCTAAATATGGTACCAAACAGTTCCAACATCATCTTTTCCTGACAGCATATTGTGTGAGGCATTTTATGATGGATACTAGCAAAACCTCTGAGCACACCAATATGGAGACTATTGCTAATCTGAAACTATGTGAACAACTAGCTTTAGACAGCACTTTTTAGTTTAAGTTGCATTTTCACGTCAAACATATTCCACAGTAGACTAGCAAGCTCTCTTAATTATGTAGAAGTCTAGGACTCTACACTGAATTTTGACAGTACAGGTCAGTTAAAAAAAAAAAATCATATTCTAAATATCCAGTATGCAGACATCAGTGAAAAGCGTACATGTGAATGAATTATGACTATGTTGGTTGCTAAGTCTTTGAAGGCAGCAAAACATTACTTTAAGTGATAAGTACACTCAGAGGGGGAAAAAAGAAGAAATGAGAGGGTGTCCAATATGATGCTCTACTTCTCAACTTCTCTTTCCCTCCTGCATAAGAAACATTCTCCCTGACCTTGGTATTGAAGATTAAGGCATGGACCTTCACTACACTTATCACAAATGATCAAAGAACATGCCTCAGAGTCATAGAATGGTCTGGACTTTAAAGATCATGCAGTTCCAACCCCTCTGTGCCACACGCACAGAAATCTTCCACTGGATCAGGTTGCTCAAAGCCTTATCCAACCTGGCCTTAAACACCTCCAGGGATGGGGCATCCACAGCTTCCCTGGACAACCTATTCCAGTGACTCACCCTCACAGGAAAAAGGATTCTCCATAATATCATATCTAATGTAACTCTCCCCTCTTTCAGCTTAAAACAACTACATTTTGTACTACCCCTGCTCTCCCTGATGAAGAGCCCCTTCTTAGGAGCTTGCTTGTAGGCCTTCTTTAAGTACTGGAAGGCTGCTATAAGGTCTCCTCCGCACCTTCTTTTCCACAGGCTGAACAATTCCAACTCTCAGCTATGTCCACACATGGGAGGTGCTCCAGCCTTCTTAACTCCATGGCTTCCTCTGGACTTGTTCCAACAGATCCATGTCTTTCCTGTTCTGAGGACTCCAGAACCAAACACAGGACTCCAGGAAAGGTCTCGTAAGGGCAGAGTAGAGTGGTAGAATTGCCTCCCTTACCCTGCTGGTCACAATTCTTTTGACTGCAGTCCAGGATATGGTTGGCTTTCTGGGCTACAAGTGCACATCTCCAGTTCATGTTTAGTTTCTCATCCTTTCCCATCATAACGCCTGACACACTTCAAAATAAAACTTTATCTACAGCTTGAATTATTTATTCCTTGCTGATTTCCCATGGCTTGGGAGACAATAAAATATTTGATCAAATATTTATAAAAGTACTAATTTGAGAGGCTATCTCCCTGTCAGATGACACTTTAGACTAAGACAAGCAGTGGCACAATGCCCAATATGTGGTTTAGCACTTAATGTTCTTTTATCCTCATGTTTAACTAGAAAAAGAGACCCTAATCTCAAATCAGAACAGCTTACCCTTATGCCAAGAGCCTACCACTTAGTGCTACAAGTAAGAAGTTTTCTTCAGCTCTTTGGCACTATTTTATTCTAAATAAATTAAAAAACCAAAAAACAACAAAACCCCAAAACCCGCTCTTTTCACCAACAACTGTGTTATTTACCTGCAATACTAAAGTTAATACTTCTGCATTTTTTGTTGCTGCTCATTTGCTTCCCCACCCCCAAAGTGCTCTGCATGTGACTACTTTATTTTAAACTTCACGCAACCACTTTATTTTAACCTTCATGCATATAGTTAAGCAATTTATTTTTGTTAATCATTGAAGACTTTGCTTCTGCTGGGACAAACATGATTTGCCATAACACCTTTACTGGAGTGAAAGCCTTGTATGAATATATCACTGAATCTTACAGGATCAACTATACCTACAAAACAAACAAGACATTATAACTCAGCATGGCACCTTACGCCATTGCAGATTTCCAGAGGAGAGCCTGCTAGCATACACATGCACACACCATTCCAATAACCACCCTCACATGTTTTCTTCTGCTTTCAGTTGCAATCATCATCACCTGGAAACAAACAGAAGACCATTACTGCACCTCCAACAAAGAAAATCTAGTTCTTACCATCAGCAAGGATGCCAAGCAACAGGTTATACAAAATATGACTGCAGGTTTTAACAGTACAATTGATAATTTAAAACATGAACTATTTGAAAAAAAAAAAGGCATACCAAGACAGCTCAGTTTTCTATTAAAATAATTTAGTATTCAAGACAACAGTTCTGCATGATAAAAGGAAGCCTCAGTTCCACAGCCTATATATAGAGGCTACCCAGCATTAGCTTGCAAGTGGGCTTAAAGCTTTATTTCTTGTTTTAAAGGCAATTAAAGGATCTGCTGGATGTTCAATCAAATCTAGCAAAAATGTGATGAGAACTGAATAGTCTAAACCAAACCACAGCATGATTAAACAGGAACTCCTTGAGAAACCAATTAGCAAAAATAGAAGTCAACAAAACTCATAACTAGCAAAATAAAGAGAGTCAGGCAAGTTAAAGAGAAAAACTAAAGACAAAATTCCATACTAGAACAAAAAGAATGGGCTGATTTGGCATGATGAAGGTCAATGAACAGTTAATGACAGGATGGCTATGAAGTTTGCTTAAAAAGAAGCGTGAGACTGGGTAAACAACCATTCAGAGCAGACAAAAAGTGTTGAAGATAACAACGCCTGGAAGAATTTGCTTAATTAAAGTCTCATTGACTGAAAAAAAAATTTTAAAAAAAGATGCCCTTTATAGGTGTGACAACACAAGAAGACAGAGTAAGAGTCAGAAAAATATTCAGACTACCTGCCTCAACTTTCTTTTCTAGAAGGGTATTAAAAACAGCTGGTTCACCACCACCACCAAGCCATAGCTGTTTGGAAGGGAGATAACATTTCAGTTTGGAAATTCATAGAATCATAAAATGGTTTGGGTTGGAAAGATCCTTAAGAGATCATCCAGTGAGGCACTGGAACAGGTTGTCCAGGGAAGCTGTGGTTGCTCCATCCCTGGAGGTGTTCAAGGCCAGGTTGGATGGGGCCCTTGGGGAACCTGATGTAGTGGGACTTGCCCCTGCCCATGGCAGGGGGGCTGGAACCAGATGATCTTTAGGGTCCCTTCTAACCCAAACTATTCTATCATTCTATAAAAATTACATTCCATAGACCAGTTTGCTAGTTTAAGAGGTTAAAAAATAGATATATATGCAGGAATTGTCTAGGTATAAGAATATCCGGTCTTACAAGAGAGTAGTCACGAACTACATGACCTCTGAGAACCTTCCAGCCACATATGCAATTTCCATATGAAAGCACTTATTACTCATTCAGTCTCATCATCTGAATACCAAACCAAGTGAAAATTCTTAGTTAAGCATGTACGTATCTTCAAGACTTAGGGCATAAGACAGAACAAAATGAGTTTTGGGGGTAGTTTTAGTGTTGCTTTGGAAATGAGGTATTTCATAGCAACCGCTCAAAACATATGATAGTATAGACACAAAAAATATCTACATGCAAATCAGTTTATTTTAGAATATATATTTTAAGTTTCAAATCAGAAATTCAAACCTGTAATGCCTACTATGATCTGACATTGTTAAAATTTAAAAAAACCCTGCATTCTCAAGGTTGGGAGGACAGACATATATTTCCCCCTCAAGTAACTATAATTACTCAGATCAGGATAATTATCAACTGTGAAGACACAGTTTAAGTAGCACTTACACTATCATATATAACCCAAACACTAGATCCTATAACCCTAATGCTATAATAGAAGTTGCATGGGGAACTACAATTTATTAGAATTTCAGAGCCAAGGTACTGGTTGCATCCAATTTATGCTCTCTAATGAATTCTGTTTGCAAAGGAAAATTCCTCTGTATGGCCTGCTAGTTCTCACAACTTGCTGGGGATGGGGAGGAGGGAATTTACTTGTCTTTACATGCAAAGTTATTAGTGCTACACTGTTTTAGAAGCTATTGGTTGTCCAGCTGTGCTCCTCTACTGGCCTGCTGCCCTGGAATCACTGGTGATGGCTGCAGAGAGATGGGAGAGCACAAGGTGGTGGTGCTGACAAAGCCTATGCACTGTTGGCACTTTCTACATTTCCACAGAGATTATGTGACAATATCAGGAAAAAAAAAAAAATTAAAAACTTTTCCTTTTCCTTAGTGACTATCTTGATCCAATTAAAAAAGTCATCTCCTTCCATAGCTACCTGAAAAGAGGTTGTAGCGAGATGGGGGTTGCTCTCTTTTCCCAAGTAACAAGCCAAAGGACAAGAAGAAATATCCTCAAGTTGCATGAGTGGGTATTAGGAAAAAATTCTTCACTGAAAGGTTAGTCAAGCACTGGAACTGCCCAGAATAGTGGCGAGTCTAGAGATGTTCAAAAAAGATATAGATATGGCATTTCAGGATACAGTTTGGTACACATGGTGGTGTTAGGCTGACATTTGAACTTTATGATCTTTGATGTCTTCTCCAACCTAACAATTCTAGGATTCCATAGAATGACTGGCCTACAAGTTCTGAAGGACAAAGGGCTCCTCCAGGGCACCTCCAATGACAGTTATTTGAGAATGTAGAAGGTACAGTGTAGAGAATAGCTACTGCTACTGCAGTGTTTTCTTTGAAGAAACTCCAGAAACCACTTAAGAAAAATAAGAGAAATATATTATTTAAGAAGGGAAATTAAAGCAGGCCTGGACTTCATAACATACCTTTCAGTCACAGGTGCTACATTAATCCAGTTGCTTAAGGCATCATTGTAGACAGACACATTAAAAAATAAAATAAAAAAAAAATCAAGTTTGTGCCACCTCAAGGAAAAATATGCAAAACCCTACACAATCTTGCTGACAGAGGAAGGAACAGAAGCAACACAGGACAAAAATGGAACACCTAGGAAGATACACTGTTATTATATAATATGGAGGAATGTAGAAAAGAAAAGACAAAACCAACCATTTTTGCTGTCTACCTCACCCCACGCTGGCATAGCCCTAACATTGGTAGTGGGGAAATGACTTATGCTACACCTTTGTCTCCTGCCTTTGCCTTTGCTTAGCACTGGACAACGCACAAGTCCAGACAACAGCAGTTCCACTGCTGCTTCTAGGAGCCCTGCACAACATAATCACTGAATTCAAGGAGAAGTCATAGAAACCTGCTCAGGTGAGACAATCCAAAGGCTTGATGACCAAGCATTTCATAGTAATGGTGACAGGCACAAGAACCTCAAAAAAATCCCAATAAAAATATTAAAAGCTGGCAGATCGAAAGTAACCCTCCCAGGTTTTGTTTGGACAAAGCTTTGTTAGGGCTATACACACTTGAACATGTGCCAAATTCATACCAATAATAGTATCTGTCAAAAACCAAGTCTATGAGTAGTGAATGTCAGTCCTTGTATTAGATTTATCAATAGAGATCAATGGACAGATTTCTAGTCAATAAAGCAAACCTATATAAATAGTCCATCTTTTAATGCCTATAAAGAAATAAATAATAACTCATGTCTAAAAAATAACAACAGAAAGCTTATGAATATTTTTTCCTCCATGTAGACAAGAATTAGTCTACAATAGAACTTCACAAAACACCTGTTAACACAAATAAAAGTACAATAAAACAACTCTGAGGTTTTTATTCAGCATACAACTATTCAAGTACTTAAAGGGGGCCTATAGAAAAGCCGGGGAGGTGCTGTTTATCAGGGAGTGCAGGGATAGGATGAGGAGGAATATTTTTAAGCTCAAAGAAGGGAGATTTAGACTGAATGTTAGGAAGGGATTTTTCCGGTGAAGGTGGTGAGGCTTGCAACAGGTTGTCCAGAGAAGTCGCATGCCCCAGCCCTGGAGGCCAGGCTGGATGAGGCTTTGAGCAACTCGATCTAGTGGAAGGTGTCCTTTCCTGTGGCAGGGGTGTTGGAGCTGCATGATCTTTAAGGTCCTTTTCAAGCCAAACCATTCTATGATTCTGTTTTTTTAAAAACTTCTTATGCTGAAATTACCCTTGCAAACACTACAGTCAAAGACATTATTTTAATCAGATCTGAATATTTTGCACAAACTTAAACTAGATTAAGCAATAAACATTTTGCTGGCTAATGTAAGATTTTGAGCAAATTTGTGGTAGCAACATTTCTGCCAAAAAGAAAAAAAAATGCTATTACAGAACATTCTTTGTAGCTTTTTATAGTAAAGAATGTTGTGCTACTCAAAAATGCATTGCAGTGTTCCTATTAGCAGAAAAAAAGACCAGACACAGATTATCAACTTGATTCCTTTCTGTGTCTTGATCATGTTTTCTGGTTTTGGTTTGTTTTTTTTTTCTTTTCACATAAATGAAACTCTGCAATTCATAGTATCTGAACACCAAACACACATTTTTTCAGTATGACATAATGAGGGCTATTTTAGGATGCTGGAATGTCATTAGTTTGTCCCCCTTAGCTCAGCAATTTGTAAATGATTAGCTGTAGAGCACCAAAACAAAGTAAAGCCTGTCTAAGCCCATTTCATCCAACTACTAGCATTTAACTTAAACATGATTTCAAGTTCTGATGCCAAAACCCAGCATATGCTATTTATCATACAATTAAAAAGGAAGTCTTTTGTACATTTATACCATCCATCAAAGACAAGAATCACTGTTATGGGTTTTTTTAGCCTAAAGCTTGGCCCTCTAAGTTTCTTGAGATTTAAAACAATCATATGATCAAAGAATCATTAAGGTTGGAAAAGGTCTCTAAGATCATCTAGTCCAACATCAGCCCAACACTACCATGCCTACTAAAGCAGGTCACAAAGTGCCACTTCTACCCATTTTCTAAACACCTCCAGCCAGGAGACTCCACCACTTTCCAGCGCATTTCTGCTAGTAATGAAGCCCCCAAGGAGCAAGTTTAGCTTGAGACGTCACTACAAATCCTTTTTTCTATAGTGTTAGTGGGAGAGGGAGGGGGGGAAAGAACGAAGACAGTGAAGTACAGTGCTACTTAATTATCCATTTTTCTAGTTACAGATCATTCCTGTATTTAACAGCAGCCTCACACCTTAAAGGGGAGACAGTTGTACTTAGATTCCTGCTCCTGCTGAGCTTTATGGGAAAGAGCAACTTCTTGACTGTTGTGCTCCATCATTGGGAGATACATGAACAATTACAGGGCTGAGGCAGTTCTGATCTCTGGAGAAGCCTTAAACTCACAAGGTGCCACAGATTTCTCCAATGAGGCTAGAAATGAAATTATGCAGGGAAAAGTGGGGCACTCCAGAAAGGAGGTGGTAGCAAGATGGGTGCTGGTCTCTTCTCCCACGTAAGAGGGTGAAAGGAAACGGCCTCAAGCTGCACTGGGGAAGGTTTAGATTGAATATTAATAAGAATGTACTCGCCAAAAGAGTGGTGAAGCCTTGGAAGATGCTGCCCAGGATAATGGTGGAGTGCCCATTCCTGGAGCTGTTCAAAAAACATGTAGATGTAGCATTTCAGGACACTGTTTAGTAGACACAGTGATACTGAGCTGACAGTTGGATGATCTTAGAAGTCTTTTTCAACCTTAATGATTCTATGAAAGTTTGGGTCCAAGAGAGAAGCTCTCCCGACAGCAAACTGCTCTGCATGGGACAGCAGACACTACTTAACATGTGCTTGTTTTTTACACCCCTGAAACAGAAGGCATCTACTACTCTTCTCTTCATCCTGAAGAGCTCAGAGTCAAAGCTTTGGTCTGAAGCTTAAAGTCTTATTTTCATTTAGTTCTAGGCAAGCCTTAAAGGAGCAGAGAGAGAAGTTTAAAACTGGTAACCTCATTCACCAGGAAATACAAGTTACATGCTCTTAGGCACCTATGGAGTACACTTGTTACAAGTTCTTCAAGTCCAAGAAAAAAACTTGGACTTGAAAAACGCCTTACTTATTAATTAATAACTGACTCTAACTTGACTTTAAATTAGTTTAATCGCTATGAAGTAACAGTAACAAAAAAAAGTGTTCAGCATCACTCAATATTTTAGAGTAGCAGCTTCAAAATGGTACTTCAGTGGTCAACCAAGGCCCACTTTGAGTAACAGCATCTTCATAACAAGCTTCAAGAATAAAGGAAAACAAAAAGCATTGACCACAGTGTTCACTTTCATTTTAAATCGAATAGAGCTCATTTCATTTTAAACAGTTAACTGGAAGTTTTAGAAGTTATCACCTAAAAGGATTTCTAATGAGGAAGGTACCACAAAGAATTACTGAAACCCAAGCTAAACGATTTCATAAAATAATAGAATGTTTCTGTTTGGAAGAGACCTTCAAAAGCCATATTGTCCAACCTCCTCACAGTAAGCAGAGACATCTTCCACCAGATCAGGTTGCTCAGAGACCCATTCAACCTCACCTTGAACATTTCCAGGGATGGGACATGTACCACCTCCCCGGGAAACGTGTTCCAGTGTTCCACAACCCTCATTCTAAAAAACTTCTTCCTCTTTTCCAGTCTGAATCTACCCTCCCTTAGTTTAAAGCCATTACCTCTTGCCCTATCACAACAGGTCCTGCTAAAATGTTTGCCTCTCATCATTCTTCTAAGCCCCCGTTAAATACTGGAAGGCCACAATAAAGTTTCTCTGGACCTTTCTCTTCTCAAGGCTGAACAACCCCAACTCTCTCAGTCAGTCTTCTTACCATAGGTGTTCCAGCCCTCTGATCATTTTTATTGCCTCCTTTTCCTACAATCTCAGAAAACGTATTCCAGGTTCCTTCTCCCTGGCAACTGTTTTTGTCCCCAGTTGGAAATATCTTCTCTCTGGTTTTGTGCTTAAAGAAAAAAGCTCCAATACACAGGGAGGCTGCTGTAGCAGCTCTGAGTTGAGAGGTTTCCTGTTCACCTCAGCTAGGAAAACTCCTAACTCTAATGGGTCCCACTATAGCAATCAGATTGTTTAACATCCTATGGAATTACTGGGATGAAAGCTCAAATCCACCAGCATCCAGAGAAATCGAAACTAGCAAATGGCAGCAAAATGGTCATTCAGCATAATGCTGAATTTCATACAAACATCACTAAAGGGAGACAATAGGACACAGGAAGCAAGACAAATCTAGGGACTGCAGCATGAGTTGCAGCAGAAGGTCCACATGATATTCAAAACAGAAAAATCTCACTCTGCAGACTTTTTGCTCTGGAACAAAGATTCTTTACCTGACTGTAAAGAAAAACAAAACAGAAAACCCACAGAAAACCCCCTCCAGCCATAAGTACATCTTAAAGCTGTTGTGGCAGACAGTCCATACTATCCACCTTGAACCTTCTCCCCCACAAATTTAATCACCGTGTAATTAAAAAAATATTAATAATTGAAAAGTACACAAAGTGATTTTGCTCAAGGGGTAATTAACAACTTCATCTCAGTTTAGCAGCTGATTTTCAGTTGGCACTAAACCAACAGGAGCTTGAAAGAACCTATTACATGGATAAGATTCTGAATAAACTTGTGAGTTACAAGTTGGCAGCTTGATGTGACCCTCAGACTTCAAAGGCCCCTTTCATAAGAAATCAAGACAAAAGCAGCAAGGTCTTTATCATCATTTATGGTAAATAAGATAGACCAATCCACTACATACTAGAAAGCTGATGTAAGGAAAAGACGAAACTTTGCATGAGCTTCGTCAGCATTTCAGGAGCCCTAAATTACCCAGTATCTTTTTTATTAGAAGACGACAGTAATTTGGAAAGGCAACAGTCAACAGTTCAGTAGCACAGAAGGACCCAAGATAAAGAGTTTCTGCTACTTTGCTACGAGCAGATGCTTGGGAGGAGACATCACCATGCTGCAGTGGAACACGTGCCCAAGTGCTTCATGATACCTTAAGCAAACAAATCCAAATCTCACACCCTAGTCACACACAACTCCAACTCACTTAATTTTCTGCTGCTCATCTGTAACAATTCCTATTTAACTGGTTGTGAACACAGGCAAAACTGACAGTTCCTGGTGTCAGTGTTGGAGTAATAGCATATTAATGTCTAATGACTAAATACACTGTTGATAATTAGGCCATGTTGAAACATAAGAATCTCCCCCTTGCCAGAAATCACCGATGAAAAACCAGTAAGGACATACTGCTTAAAATTAACGTAGTGCAAAATGAAAAGCAGAGGCCTTTAAGTGGAAAGCTGTCTAATGTAATTTTCACAATTACCATTTAATTTAAGAAGCAGATCAAAGAAATGCATCATTTACATTTTCAAACATTAAGTTTTAAAGATCAAAGACCTCTAGTATTTCCAGACTGCATATATGTGAGTGACTTGGTTAGAGTAATGAATCTATGCAGAGGAAGAACATGAGCTGCTTGTCTGCTTGGTGGGGCAGTTTCCCCATCACCTCAGTTTAGGGCAAGGGGTACCTGCAAGCAGCAGCATCAACAAGCACTGACATTACATATAAATAAAAGCAAGGGTCTTCGAGATCTAAAATAGCAGTATGCTAATTTTATGACTGCTGGAGAACTCTCTCCCTGAAATCAGTCACTGCTTCAGAGATTTCTTCACAACTCCAGCCTGACAGCTATGATTTAACAGTGCTTACATAGTGTTCAGGGACACCTGGGACAAATGCAGCTTACGGGATGCCTCCTTCAGGTACTTAAAGGGGGCCTAAAGGGAGGCTGGAGACAGGCTGTTTAACAGAGGACACAGCGATAGTACAAGAGGTGATGGTTTTAAGCTGAAAGAGGAGAGGTTTAGATTAGATGTTAGGAACAAATGTTTTATTGTGAGGATGGAGAGGAACTGGCACAGGTTACCCAGAGGAGTCGTGAACACCCCATTCCTGGAGGTGTTCAAGGCCAGGTTGGATGAGGCTTTAAGCAACCGCAGTGGAAAGTGTCCCTAGCCATGACAGGGGGTTTGGAACTGTATAATCTTTAAGGTCTCTTCCAATCCTAACCATTCTAAGATCCCATGATTCTATGATGTTCCAGAGGTCATAAAAAACTTACAGGCTACTAGGGAGGTGGTTGAGTCACCATCCCTGGAGGTGTTTAAAAGATGGGTGGATGAGGTGCCGAGGGCCATGGTTTAGTGATTGATAGGAATGGTTGGACTCGATGATCCGGTGGATCTCTTCCAATCTAGTGATTCTGTGATTAGTTTCATTGTAGTGTTTGACCAAAACCATGTCTTCACGACAGTGCTGTAGCTCAATTATGCCAAAAGTTAAACAGAGAAAGGCACTATGTAGCTATTCCAAAACACGTCAGTTTGATTCCATATAGAAATAGCAGCAGCAGCAGCACTCCTGCTTTAATGACCACTAGGAGTTGCTGTAACAGACCCTGGCCAAATTCAGTGTAAAGCAGAAAGTGTCCTGGCACTTATTTCCATGAAACTATCAAACTTTTAGTTCATACTGAAGACTCATGCCTACGTCTGAGCGCCTTCCAAAGCTGCAGCTTAGAACTCAAGATTAAAACCAGACTGTTCTTGGCAGAAAATAAGATAACACTACAGCCATAAAAGCTACACTAAGAAAAGATGAACATTTAAACTGAAGCAGTAAACGAGAGCTTCTCACTGTACTTGTGAAGGTAGATACAACTTCTCTTGCTAGGTTGCAAAATGTGACACCACCAGGTGTCACATGCAACAATATTCAGTACCTGATTGGTAGTGTTATGGTAATATTCAATCCCCCGAGGCTTCCTTACTGTATGCTAAGATTGTTAATACACACGCTGCCCATCAGACTGGTCCCAAACACAGGATAAAGAATATGCAGATAAAACTCTATGTTACCTATTTCCCTACCAAATCACAGGTTTAAAACTAGTTTAAAAATAAATGGGAAGGGGTGTATAATGCTAACATTTGCACAGAGACTTTAATCCTTCTAACACGCTATTAATTTTTATATCACATCTTAAAGAGTAAAGAAAAGGGCATATGAAATCCACATACCTACCTCTAAACATGAGAGGATTTAAAGTAGTTTTCTCAAGAGAAGCTTCCCCAACAGACAGTTCTTATGGTAAGGATGTTGTGTTCTGTAACTAAGATGATCAAGCTCTTAAAAAGATAATCAGCCATTATACTTTTAGAAAAGCTGAGGAACCTCTTTATTATTATTACACCAGGAAACAGCCTTCCTGACAGACAAAAGAGGTTACATAGACGCAAGTTTCATACACTAAATGTTCTTCTACCCAAATAAAAAGGTGAGCAATATCCAGGCTCTTAAGATAATGAAAATGATGAGCTGTGACCGGCTGCAATCAACTCGTAGCATCCTAATCTCAAAGGAAGTTTATGTTGCATAATGTTTTAGAATACATGGGCGTTCCTGCCAGACCTAAACTGGTTCACATGGATTTCTTTATAACAGCAGCCACACTACTTCCAATTCCCAGCCTACATCAAATAGGCAGACACAATCAAAGCTGTTAAAGGTCTTAATCTGCATTTATGACAAAAATTAAAACCACTACATGAAATCTAAGCAACCTAGAGTACTCAGTCCAGCTCCAGAGCCCTCAGCACAGGAAGGACATGGAGCTGTTGGTGCAAGTTCAGAGAAGGGCCACAAAAATGGTCTGAGGGCTGGAGCACCTCCCATACAAGGACAGGCTGGGAGAGTTGGGGTTGTTCAGCCTGAAAAAGAGAAGGCTGTGGGGAGACCTTAAGAGCAGCCTTCCAGTACTTAAGGGGACGTACAGGAAAGATGAGGACAGGTTTTTTGGCAGGGTCTGTTGTGACAGGATAAGGAGTAATGGTTTTAAACTAAGGGAGGGTAGATTTAGACTGGATATAAGGAAGAATTTTTTTTACAATGAGGAGAGTGAAACACTTGGAACAGGTTGTGCAGGGAGGTAATGGAGGCCCAATACCCAGAAACATTCAAAATCAGGTTGGATGGCACTCTGAGCAAACCCATCTAGTTGAAGATGTTCCTGTTCCTGCATGGGGGTTGGACTATATGATCTGTAATTGTCCCTTCCAACCCAAAATATTATATGATTTGGACTGGACTGGAGGCTGGCTGATGTTGTGCCCATCTATAAGAAGGGGCACAGGGAGGATCCAGGGAACTACAGGCCTGTCAGTCTGACCTCAGTGCCAGGGAAAGTCATGGAGCAGGTGATCTTGAGTGCTATCATGAGGCACTTGCAAGAGAACCGGGTGATCAGGCCCAGCCAACATGGGTTTACAAAAGGCAGGTC
>WAAB01002494.1:0-64239 GCA_013389865.1 Piaya cayana | reverse complement strand
GTCTCTTCCAACCTCGTGATTCTATGAGTCTATGATTCCCCTCAGCCTCCTCTTCTCCAGGCTGAACAACCCCAGCTCTCTCAGCTGCTCCTCATAAGGCCTGTTCCCCAGCCCCTTCACCAGCTTCGTTGCTTTGTTTTGCGCAGTGTTGTCCACTTCGGCAATGAAGTTAGGAGCCTTTCTCAGTGCTTTGGAAGATGCACTTTCCTCTCTGAATGCTTTTCACACACATGTGGGCAGAGCTGGGGCCACACGGCTCAGCTTCCCTCCTGCCTGGGAGACCACTGGCACTTTGGGCTTTGCCCACAGTTCATAAAATTGTAGAATGGAAGGGACCTCAAAGATCATCTAATTCCAACACCCCTGCCATGGGGAACAGGCTGCCCAAGGCACCATCCAACCTGGCCTTGAACACCTCCAGGGATGGGGCATCCACAGCTTCCCAGGGCAACCTGTGCCAGTTCCTCACAACTCTCATGGTGAAGAAATTCTTCCCAATGCCTAGTCTAAATCTGCCCCTCTCCAGTTTATACCCATTGCCCCTAGTCCTGTCACTACAAACCTTTGTGTACAGTCCCTCTCCAGCTTCCTCGTAGTTCCCCTTCAGGTACTGGAAGGTCGCTATAAGGTTTCCCCACCAGTACCCACTCTTTATTTCACGCATGTGAAGTCATTCTGCTCTGAAACAACTTTCTTTGCGACTCCCCACACTCTCCTGGGCTCAGGCTCAGAGCCAGGCATGGTGGTGTTGGGCTGACAGTTCAGCTTGATGATCCTAGAGATCTTTCCCAACCTCAATCACTCTAATAAAACCCTGTCCTGCTGAGGCCACTCTCAGCCTGATTCCTCCAAATTTGGACGGAATGGATGCTGGGCTCTGGACCCCATAGTAACCACAAACACTGGGTGCCTTGGGACGGTGCTATGCCCCAGCTAAGTTTCTTCCGCCCTGACACAGCCACTCAAGCTGGAGCCAAGAGAGAGGGCAGGTGAGCTGGCTGAGTACAGCTAAACCCTTTCTTCCTACAGGAGTGCACACGCAGACACACGCAGAGCAGGAAAATTAATGAAATACTAGGAAAAAGAACCATTTTCCAGAATATCCATGCATAACTTTTTTTAAAAAAAGCACTTGATTTGAACAGGCTGCCCAGTGAAGTGGTGGAGTCACCATTCCTGGAGGGGTTAAAAAAACATGTAGATGTGGCACTTTGAGACATGGTTTAGTAGGCACAGTGGTGTTAGACTGATGGTTGGACTTGATGATCTTTGAGGGTTTTTTCCAACCTTAATGATTCCATGTTTCTATTATTTCCTTTTAACATTTTATTTAGGATGATCTTTTTTTTCTATGTAACTATTAGTATTTTTCTTTCCCTATCTTTTTCTGTAAGCTAAATGGAGTTGTTGCAAATATCTTCTGCATGTGTACGGCCCAGGGCAGAACATACCCTGTAACTTTTGAAGGACTACTGAGAAAAGATAACTTAATATTCATACTGCATACAAATTAGCTTCTCTGTAAACAACCCTCTCAGAACAGGAAAGAGTTTAGGAGATCAGTTCAAGAAGCTATTTGCAATCAATTTCTGCAGTACATGAACATTTGTGTTACCTGTTGCACATACAGGAAGGAAAACTCAGTGATTCTGGCTGAAATAAGTTCTACAGGAGATGTTTGCCATTTAGTAGTTACAAATGCATAGAAGATATGTAGTTAGCTCCTCACAGTGGTATGACTTGAGACATCTATGCTATAGTCGGTTATGAATGAAATGATAATCCAAGATATAAATCCTGGTTTTTTTCCTACTCCTTTTTCCTGCTCCAAGCCAGATTAGCCACAAGACCCTATACAAAGAAGGAATTTGCCTTTTTCTTGAGTGGGAAGCTTGAGCACCAGAAGGAAATCCCTCTCATCTCCCTATTTAACTTTTATGACTACAAAGGCTAAAAAGAAGTCTAAATAAAGCATGTGTGTGCTGCTGCTGTTGGCTGACAGCACTTTGCGTAGGCTGTCATAGCTACACATTTTTCTGGAGAACTACTGCAGCCTTTCCCAGGTTTTTAAGGTCTGCCTTTTCACTTCATATAAAAATATGATGCTTGTACTTAAGTAGGAGGAAGTAACTATGAACGATATAAAAGCAGAAACATATTTGAGAATAAAATTCTATGAAACAGGTTTCAGAAGAGGTCACATTTAAAAAAAAACTAGTTTCCAAGTTCCTGCTTCTTTCTGGCTGTTTTATCTCACTTAATAGCAAATCAAACCAGTTTTTCCTGTGAGGGGGGTGAGGCACTGGTACAGGTTGCCCAGAGAAGTTGTGGATGCCCCATCCCTGGAGATGTTCAAGGCCAGGTTGTGTGATGCTTTGAGCAACCAGGTCCAGGGGAATGTGTTTCTGGCCATGGCAGGGGAGTTAGAACTTCATGGTCTTTAACATCCCTTTGAAATCAAACCATTCTGTGAGTCAATGATGGTATGAATCAAGTGTTTAATGTTCCAGATCAAGTAGTACAAGTAACTCCAGTAATCAAGAGATTTGATTAAAACCTCCTGTTACTAAGCCGCATGGATCAGAGCAGCTTCCAAGCTGGTTATTCATGAAGAAAGTTCCAATAAATTTCTTCCTCAAAGTGAATTTTAAATCAACTGTCACAGATAATTTATGAAGGCCCAAACAACTAAAAGGGTTTAATATTCCTTCGCGCTAACTAGGTAAGTCACCAGACTCCTAGATTAGAAAACTACTACATATACTAGACTGGACTGCTAATTGGTGGTGTCAAAAACATCAACCATAGTGTGATTCTAACTCAGCAACTGGGTGCTCCCAGGGAGAAGTCAAGCAACAGTTTAAGTCAGTTTTTTTTCAGAGTTCTATGAATATTCGATACAATATTTTCTACCAAGGCAGTCTTCTTCCCTGCAGTAAAGACTATATTTGTTTTTTTAATGTTGGCTGTTAAGCGTGTTTCTTTTCTAAAACTTACATTTCAATGACAGAAAACACTTCCTTCTCCTTCTTTCCTTAACTGAATCATGCAACCATGATTGAAAGGAAAGGGTATTGTACTACTAATTAAATTCTTAGTTTCTCAATAAAATGGAAAACTTAAAAGAGCTTGAACAATGCTGAGTGCTTAATAGCACAACAGCTCCACTCAGCTAAAACAAATATAAGTTCTGAGCATGCATCATCACTTCATTCCTCTGTGCACCATCTCCATAAAGTGATGTGTAGGGCCGGTTCAGGCTGCAGGAGCTGAAGAGGGATTTCCTGGCAGTCACTAACTAGCACTGCATGCCTGTGGTCAAACCAAGCTCTGCACAGAGGTAGTGAGGCTCTGGCAGGGCTGCACGTATTTCCAAGTAGTGTTATTTTCCCACAGAGCTTGAGCTAATAAGCATGGATTGCACAGGTGAGGCCATGTCTGCGCATGCATCACAGAGCCAGAAGCACCATGCAGCTCTGTCCAGCTCACCAGGCCCTGCTCAGGACCGTGCCAGACTGCACAGGTCATCCAAGTGTTCATGCCTCACTCCTTGTATCCCAATTACACAGGTACTATCAATGTAAAAGATATTCCAGCATCTCATAGATCCCTTTACTTCTTGCGCTGCTCAAAATGGTCGCCTACGCCAAAGCACAGAATGAGATTGGTTTGGCTTAGAAGGGAGCTTAAAGCCCATCCAGTTCCAATGCCCAACTGCCATGGGCAGGAACACCTTGCACTGGATCAGGTTGCTCAAAGCTCCATCCAACCTGGCCTTCAGCACTTCTAGGGAGGGGAAGCTCTCTGGACAACCTGTTCTAGTGTCTCAACACCCTCACAGTAAAGAATTTCTTCCTAATATCTAAACTAAATATGCCCTATTTCAACCTAAGATCACTTACCCTCCTCCTACCACTACAGTCCTTGATAAAGAGCCCTCCCTCCCGCAGTTTTCCTGTAGGCCCCAAGGCCTTCCATGCACTGGAAGACTGTTACATTACACACGTTAGGTGAAATAGTATTTTTGCAGTGCAGTCTTCCCAATTTTCAGCCTGGCAAGGGACTATGCAGGGAGCAGATACCAATTAGGCATAAAGGCTGGAGCACCACTCTTCCTTTGTCATCTCTGACATTTAGTAACCTTTGAAAAGCAGTGTTCACTAAAAGGTATCATCTTATAAATTAATAAACTGGAAATTAACACAAAGTAAAACAAAATAGAAGGAAGCCTTACCCTGCAGGACAACTGATTTGAAGACTACCTAAAAAACACTAAGTCAAACTCTCTCATTGCCAAAATACTAAGAATTCTTATAGATAAGTTTTTCTTAAGCTTCAAGATTTTTCCAATATGACCACAAAAAAAATCCTACTTTAAGTTTACTATTGTAACCTTGACTTCTTTTGTCATGAAGTCACTTAATTGATCCTAATACTCAATTAAAGATCCAGTTCTGAAGTCATTTTGCAATAAATCATTGCACAAAAACAGAGCCCCTCCCTTTATTACTTAAACCCAGTTAAATCATCTGAATATTGAAGAGCATAAATGGTATTTCCCTACAGCAACAACTGATGCAGCGAGTTTAACAGCTTTGAACTGCACCTCTTCCTCTCTTTCCTCACTCTTCCCCCAGTCCTTACCTACATTAACTATAGCTTACTCTGTATGCATTCCTGAGTCACCCTTAGCATAAAATATGCAATATCCCCATTAAACTGTGACAAGTCTGATTTTTCTGATATTAGCAGTAAGACAATAGAGCTACTTTGGTTACTAAAGTCTTGAATTTTTATTTAAAAGCAAATTTTGGGGCTGTACTAATGAGCATGGTAACATAAAGCAAGTCTTTATAGTATTTCATTTTATTGGGATGAGAAAGTGCTCAAGAAGAGAAGCTCATTAATGTTGTTCTTCCCCCTGACTTTTCCAACCAGCTCACTTACAGGAAACAGACTCTTGCTGTTAGTGGACTCTCCAGGTGAGATGTTTTAGGTAGTCACTCCAACTTTTACTCTGGAGTTCAAAAGATGTTCTTAAGTGACAGAGAAACTCCCAGGCCCCTTTCCTTCCTAAAAAGAAGGAAAACCCTGCCAGATTGCTTCTGGCATACCCCTACTCATTTTTCATGCAATGACAACTGATAAGAGAATGAAAGCACCCTCTGTGACACAGAAGATTCAGTGCCCTTTGGCAGAGATCTGGATTGGAAAGAAACTTGAATTATTTCACTTCAAAGCAACAAATAAGGAATATGAGGGGCATGGTTTAACATTTGATAGGAATGGTTGAACTCGATGATCCAGTGGGTCTTTTCCAACCTGGTGATTCTATGAGCCTATGATTTTTCTGGAATGCCAAAACCATGCACATTAACCAAAATCAACCTTCACAAGAATCCCAATGTGTAAGATTGCTTAGCCTAAAAAAAACCCCATTCAAGTCCCACAAGCCCTAAATCATTACTAATTCAAGTGCAGGAATTTGTTGACAGTACCTTAAGATCCACTGGGTGGGGTGGGAGGGGTGGCACAGGGAAAATTATCACACAGCATTCACTAAGGCCACCTGACAAATTTACAGCAGATATTCCTAAAGGGAAAAAAAAAGTCTATGACCATCATGGCTACCTCAACAATCACTACTTCTCTATCATTTATTTCGATTAGGACATACTTCCCATTGCTGTGTTCACCTGCGTGCTCCCTCTGCAGTCCCATCATCTGAACTACCCTTAATTCCTTGTGTGCCTTTGGGGGGGCAAAAATCCATGTTGCTTTTCCGCATATACAAGTATCAAACATCAGTTTAACTAAAGATTTTTGACAATTTATTAACATTATTAGGCTTGAGAAACAAAACTTTTATTCAAAATGTAAAGATCAATATTTTAAAATATTAATGCTCACGAACAGTAAGAAGAAACAGTCCTTTTTCTGCCTTTTTTTTTACCATATATTCATTTATAAATAATGCACTGCAAAAAAATGCCTTTGCCTTTTGAGTCACCGGGCAAAGTTTTTATAATACTCTTGTATCATATTAATTAAATGATGCAGATAGCCTCATATTTCAAGTTTTTACCCAGTAGCATACTACACACTCTGCGCAAAATGTTATCTGTGAATGATACAAACGATAATCCTGCTCTGAACTAATTCACCATTGTTAGGTTGAAATATGACAGACAAATTCCCAAAATTTTTAAGGGGAAAAACCCACCACATACAAGTCTTGCACAAAATGCATGCGTGTATATAAATTCTCAAAGTTGCTTTAGGAACAAACAGCAAGATAAAGCAACACAAATGCAAAGTTTATTCCACGTATGCTACAATTAATCAACATGTTAGGTAAGTATCAAAATTTGTACTATTAACATATGGCAACAGGTTTATTGTCACAATACATTGCAATAGATTATCCCCACTGGAAAAAGGCTTTTAAGCTGCAGACAGTGCAATTGCATTAAATCTTAATTCTTCTGGGTCACGTTCCATGAATTTCTTGCAAACTTCTATTGCATCCTAGGGAAAAAAAGTGAAAAACAAAACCAAACAAACCCCAATATTAGTTATACTTATTTAAAAAAAAACATAACTGAAATATGAAGATATACTTTATACAAACTATGCTCAAAATGGATTTTTCCGTAAAGGATTACTGACCAGTGTGTCAAATCTACATAAACTATTTCTGAGCTGAGTTAGCACTACACAATATTATTTACAGCACTCATATGGGCAGCATAAGAGAGGAAAATCTGTATGGAGAATTTGAACAAAATTTATTTTTGTGATTGAATATTCCTTTGTGCAACAGATGTGTTTTGTCTGACTTTCCAAATGCATCTCTGAAGTTTGCTTTTATTGGTGCTGCTGTAGTCAGAATTATTTCCTTTGTCTCAAGATGAATCTAAGCTGTGTGGGGTAAGCGAAAGATTACAAGTACTTCCTTTATCTAGCTTTAGGGTGCAATCTGGAGAACACATGTTATCAGTAAAATGGAAAAAAAGCCACATGTGAGAAAAGAAAAGCTTTACCCAACTTCTCCCCCTGCCCAAACAAGCACAAATCCTTTGCAAACTTTACAAACATCAGTCAACGCTACTAAACTATAGAAGGTTTTGTATGGTTGTGTTTCAGTTTCTCCAATTTTTCTTCTGTAAAGTTAATCCAGTCTGGATACTATGAAAGTCAGGCCTCTGCACTGCCTTCTCTCACCTTCAACTTTGCATCATTCTGTAAGGATGCCAGTTTACCCTTCCAATTCAGAGTATCCCTTTCCACTTAATATCTCAACTAAGCAGCTTCTAATACAAAGTGGCATCCATAAGAAGCCACGAAACTGGAGAATAATGATAATTAGCAAGTGGCTAAAAGGAAACTGACTTCCGTCTAGCATGGCACCTTCCAAATTATAAATAAGTCAAAGGAAAGAGAACGAAAAATTACCCTAAGTTTTCAATCCAATGACTTCATGTCATGTACAACTGGAAAGTAGCAAGGGTATATGAAAATGTTAGGACAGAAGAAAAGTCAGTCTGATTTTCTGTTACGGCTCATACTTCTGACATTTCCTGTTATGACGTTATGGTAAGTCTTTCATTCAGAACCACAACAGGAGCATTTCAAAATACCTGTTTTAAAACTGAGTAAACCTAATTTTGTCTCACCATCCCCCTAGTGCTACTGGCTTGTCCAACCATAAACATTGCAAGACTTTTGTGTAAATATTTTTTAATAAATTTTGTGGAAGTATAGCAATAATTTTGCATGATATCATTTAAAGAGGTTTTCTATTCCTACCTCTAAAAAAGAATCGTCAGTAGTTTCTCCATGGTTTATTGGAAATGGCTTGCGCCCGTCTGTCAAAACACAAAACAGAATTGAACACCACATTTAGAAAATTGAAAAAAGCTTCACTTTCCCAGTTAGAACTATGTGAACAGATTTCTTTGCTTTTCATTTACAAAACACTACCTCATTTTTCATAAAAGCATCACATATGCAGCTAGGTATTCCCTGGTCTCTCCTCCGTTCCTGATGGCTTCAACAGGTATCGGACCATTACATTACAAATAAAATCCAGTCCAAACAATGAAATACTTTTTTTAATACCTTATTTGAAAAAATTAAGGCTCTAAGTTGCAATTATTCTAGTACTGGTATAGTACTTCAGTTTTTCAAGTAGAGAAAAGAACAATTTCAACTACACTTCATGGATTGACATCTGTAGTCTTAAGACAGTTGTGAGGAGGGACTCCACAAGAGAAGAGAAAACCAAACCCAGCAGTTTCAAGAGTTTGGCATAACTGAGATGTTACGCTCATTTAAAATAAATAAGCAAACAAATCCACTAAGTTTAAGTACTTACACAGCATTTAAAAACAGTTGCTAGAGTTAATTATTTTTTCTTCATTTGCAATGCAATGATGCTATTAATATCAGCACTTTTAAAATAATTTTATTCCTAGAAATAGGTTTCAGTTTACTTCTGAAGAACTAACAGCATGAGAACATATGGCGCGATATCATAACTACTTGCTAGAGCAAATTCCCTTTAGTCTCTATCCTCTCTTTTAAAGGCTTTGCCCTCCCCAAGGATTCCATTAAATCTGACAGTATTTCCAAACCACATTTTCCATAACTAAAAATAGATCTGATATTAGAAAACTTTGGGATTTACACAAACAGGAGGGTATTCATTATTGTAACCACCATGACTGAAGATACAATGAGGCAAAACCCTCAAAATGTGCCAGGGAAATGGAACTGATTTTTTTTCTGTACTTGCGACTGTACTGTTGCAAGCTGATTTTTTTTCAACATACATCTTGGCAGAACAGCATTTTAATTCCATGTGCCTATAAATAATGTGTTTTCTATGGCAAAAACATAAGCATTTAATATTCTTGTGCTTCCTTAGCATGCTCTGCCTGCCAAAGCCCACTTGCTGGTCACAGTGACTGAAGTCAGGGACTTAATTGAAAAACCTTCTCCCATTTTCCTACTTCTAAGTTTTTTTTGTTTGGTTTTTTTTTTTTTCTTTCTTCTGCTAGTAGAGAGAAGGTATTTAAAGAACAAAAGAAAGAACAGTAATGGCACTCCACTATAAAGCTGAGCTAAATGACTTTTTTTTTTAATTTAAGCAAAAAAAATCAAGCATGATTTATTTTGCATCATTCTTATGGAAAACAACTAAACATGGTCATCAGTCTGCAGTGTGCTAGTTAAGCCGATTAAATTCATGCACAATAAAAAGGTAAGATGGAAATAGTAGCACACAATAGAAGAGCAAGCCATCCATCACACCTGGAAACTTACAGACATAGAATATTTATATTGTATCCTGAAGCAGTTGGCTTATTGTTTGATCTAGTTCACTGACAAACATACAGCACCATAAAAATAAAGAAACCTGCGCCTAATGTTCTTGACTTGCTACTGACAATAATACCTCTTAGATCGCCTTAATACTAACCTATGCACTTCTTACATACCACTTATGTTAATGGCAAGGCTTTGTTGATTTTCAAAAGATTAAAACATTCTCACCATAAAATACTGAAAAAATGATGTTGGGAATGACCAGTGACTTGCAGTTTTAAAATACTGATCTATCTGCTAGCATTCCTAAATGCCTGCAGCAAAACCTAGTTGCCCAGCAACACGTCTAAAACTGAAGTCATTAGAGAATATCTGAGCAGAACCTGATGCTGCACAATCTGAAGAGGGGAAAAATAGCTGCAGTTCAGAAAACAGAAATTACTGGTTTACAGTTAACTGCCTAGTGACCAGAAAGGTAGAAATAAAAACAATGAGCCTGTAACAAATGAGTTGCAGAGTATTAGTATCTGCCACTATTCTAATTACAAAATTTCAGATTAACATCTATCATGCTATGGAGTAATGTAGTTAACACTCCTGAAGTGGCATACAGTCCATTTATGAAGTCCACAAGCAGTTCAGGGACATAAGTGTAACAGCGCTTTCCTCTCTGAAGTCTTCAGTATTCATAATTCTTTCTTGGTTCCTGTCATTTTAGATCATAAGGGAAGCCCAGAGGCAGTCTAGTAGTCTGTACCATTTTATCTTAATAGGAGGGAGTTGAGGGATGAACAATAATTAAAAAAAAAAAGGGAGGGAAGAAGGCTTCAATTATTTGACGGAATCCCCCACCACCCAGGCCCTATGATGAGCTGAGAAGAACCTAAGCCCTCCATTCAATCAAGTAATCTCTCTCAAACTTTGATAGTTACCATTACAACTAGTATTTGCTTCAAGCAAACGGAAAAAGCAGATAAAAAGCGTTCTTACCCAGTTCATAGAGATGACCACCTACGTTAACTAATGCAATAAAGTGAAGGTCTACTTTTTCATCTATACTTGGTGCCTGTAAGACAAAACAAAGAAACTGTGTTCACTAAAACTCTTATCACAATATGATTATGAGAATACATTATCAGAATACACAAAACATCTGGTCAAGAGAAATCACAAGTGGGATGTACATTCTGGATCTATACAGAATGGCAGAAGCCTCACTGCAGAACACTCTGGAATACGAAGAAGCTTTCAGCAATTGCACAGACCAGCAAGAAAATTTTCAATAAATTATCTGGAAGTATTTCAGTTATAGCTCTATATAAAAGCTTTACTTTACATTATTGAGTTAGAAGTAGCATCAGTTTTCAAATATGTTAAAATTAAAAATGGATACTCATATAAATGGAAAGTCCTTCACTAACCCGTGTCCCGTAACAAAGCAAGGCAGGGCTGAACACTGAACCTGTAGCATTTTAAAACTGGTAATATTCTCCTGGTCAAAACAAATTTTTCTTGCTGAGCCACATATAGCACAGTTAACCTGCTCAGAGGCAGCTGAAATAAACAGATATTCCCAAGGTACAGTTCAGGCATCTTAGCTGAGGAGGAAGGAAAATAACCAGACATGCCTAGAGCTCTGTTTGTCTTGGAGTCCTTTGAAATTTCCAAGTGGCATCTAGACATCCTCCCTACATACCAAGAAAGGACAGGAGTGCAGTGACAGCTTCAAGTGATACAACATAAAGGTTGCAGTTGGTAAGGGTCTATCTAGCCTGATCCTTTGTTGGCAACTACAGCAAGCAAAAGCCTTTTCAGAAGAAAACAATGCATACAGAGAATGGAACTCTGCCAGCATACAACCCCAGTATTTGCCAAGCGGTGGGTTTTTGAACTTCTGAGCCAAATGGTGCATCACTGTTGTTTTGTTCAATAACAAATTGATGATCTATTCCCTCATCGACCTGCTCAGTCCACAGCCGAGCCTGCATCCACAATTTAATATGATACTGTGTAAAGTAATGGGAAAAAGCAACTCAGTTTTCTTGAACTATAAATAATCTGGCTTCCATGGAAATGTATTTCATGCCGTTTTCTTCCATCTTGCAATCACCAGTAGCCTTATGTAAAACAAGTTCTCGAACCTTACATGTTTCCAAGACTAGGTTAAAAGTTTCCTTCTTACTGATGGTCACGAAAAAATACTTTAGAAGATGTTCTAAGTTGAAGAAATGTAGCAAATAATCAGAATAATAAAGCAAAAGACAAGAAGCCACTGTAAACCCTTCAATACATAAAGAACACCAAAGAACACAGCATTACACAGAATGTAATGGAAGAGACCTTAAAGGTCAGGCAGTTCCAACCCCCTCTGCCATGGGCAGGGCAGGGCAGGGTCACCTTTCATGGGATCAGGTTGCTCAAATCCTCAACCAACCTGGCTTTAAACACCTCCAGAGATGGAGTACCCACAATTTCTCTGGGCAACCTGTGCCAGTACCTCACCACTTTCACAGTACAAAAATTCTCTCTAAGATCTTACCTAAACCTCCTCTCTTTCAGCTTAAAACCATTCCCTTGTCCCATCTCTGCACTCTCTCCGTCTCCCATTACAGAGGAACTGCCAGCAGCTTACAGGAATTCTACGTAGCAAGCTCAAAAATGCAGAAGAGAACAAACCCCACAATCTCTCCTCACCCTCATTTCAGATTCATCTCCACGACCAATTAAAGTGTGAAAAACATAATACCCCATTCACCACTGTTTCAGAGGGCCTAGAATGGAGATGATCATTCCTGACACTGAAGATGAGATGGCTAGAACCTTTGCACCAGAACTCCAAGGAGTCCTTCTCACTTATGACATGATTAATTGCCTTTGAGAATTTTGCTTTACAGAAAGAAACAGAGCCAAGGCTTAGGTAAAATCAAGCAGCCTCTAGAGTTTGGCTACTCCAGTTGTAGGGAAACCTGTGGTTCTTGGAAGTTTAACATCCTGAAACCCACACAAGACAGTAGCTGACAACAAACGGGAATAACAACAAGGTGGCACCGCTCAGCTTACACTTTAGAGGCATCTAATCTAAACCATGGTGCTACAAATGTGCATGCAGGCAAAGCTAAGAGTCCTTGACAAATCCCACACTGTGACCTAATGCCTGGGTAGAGATATGACTTCACAGCTGCTTACTTATCAATTAAAGCTACCAAATGGGGAAACTGGTCTTAAGGAATTTCAGTGTTAGGGGAAAGACTACGGCTAGTTAATATTACATTCAGAAGGAAATGGCTTATCATTTAAAAGCTTGGATCTGAACATAGGCTACCTGGGTTCAAACTGACATTAACGAGAAGTGCTCAAAGTATTGCTATTTCAGAGCATTTGAGATGTTCAGGATTTGGTTTTGACCCCATTTAGAGTAGCTGCCCCTTCAACCATTTTGAAGGTTACGTTCTCTGCCAGATTCTAATCAACACCTTTTCTATAGAGACACATACTTGGCATGCTTGGAATGCTGAGCTTATATACAGCTAGAAGATGGACAGAGAAGTCATCAAAAACGCATAATTAACTTTTCATAGTTTACTTGGAGACAGACTCCTACAGAATCCTGCTGAGTTTTTGTATAGGCCTAAGCTAAATAACATGGTTTTATTAAGTACTACTGTGACAGCGCATGAGAAATGTGGTTTTACATATTTACTTCCCCAACCTCAGACAGAGAATGAGAAGTGCCATGACATTATGAAAGTTTCTACCACATGTTCTAATGTAGACCATCTCCTTCCCTTGTGATTTATTTTGATCTAACATACAGAGAAGTAAATTTACTACAAAGTAGATCTATTACACTCTTGAAAATTAGGATTTCAGTCATTTTTGACTGACAATTATTTGCATAATCATAAGCACAGAGAAACAACAGGGTCTAAATAGTCAAGGTGACCCGAAATGTTATATCATAAAAATCTGTTGCTTATGATTAGGCAAACAAGTAACTGGATTAGATTTTCCCAATGTCATAAAGCCAATTCAAACCCCCCTCCCCCCCTCCTAAGGGGGAAAGAAAAAAAAAAAGACATTGATTTGCATATGCGTGCATGCACATGCACACAGACACATGAAAAAAAGACCCGTGAGGCCAATTTCTATTTCACTGAGAAGTTCTAGAAATTCTAACACTTGAACCAGAAGATTTTAAATTTCAAAGGAATGGAAAGAAGAGGGAATGTCAGCTTCAGGGAGTTGTCTTCTCTGGTTTCCTTGAAAAGCTACACCTTTGGCCAAGCTTTCAGCTTCTAATAAATAGTCTGTGCGAATGCTTAAAAGAACAAGAGAACACTGCTTTAAAAAGCCTGCCTGCACGCTCACCACTAGGTAGTATTTTCAGAACAATTACAGAGGATTTTCTCTTGATTATTCTTGTCCAAGAACACAGTAACACAAATGTCAGTCAAGTGTTGCAGTGACCTGCTTTGCTAGAGTTTTTCATTTAGAGGCCTACTCAGTGTGAAAAAGGGGACAGCAGATTTGAATGATCACATGTATGAAGCAAAAGGAAGAAGAAAGACAAAGGAATTTAGATAAGATGCCTGTCTAATCAGGGTTTGGAACTAACCCATGGGACTCAAGACTCATTTTTCAAGCCTTCCAAAGAGCTGTAGCACCCAGGGAAGAAAATTTATATTACCTTCCCATTCAGAAAGGACAGGAAGACGACAAATGTCACCATCCTAGGTAGTTTCAAGAAGCTTACATTTGGGTAGCATGGGTTAGTGGACACCAGTTTTACAATTTGTCTCTTTAAAACCAAAAAAAAACCCCCAAAACTCCCAACACTGAAAAATAATGACTGGTAAACTTGAAACTGATTTCAAGAGAAAAAAAATACAAAAAGTTCAGTGTTCAAACCGATGTTTCTCAAAACACCTTCTCAGCTGCAATTTGCTCTCAAGGTACTGAGACTATGTTCAGTATTAATAATACAGTGTATCTTCATGAATACCCAGTGCCCAGTACAAAAGTGATAGCCAAGGTTGTCATGCCCTCTAATGTTGGACATCATATTAAAAGCATCTAAATGAGAGTGATGATTTTTCAGACTATTTGGCTGCCTTCTCTACTAATCTGGGCAAGTAAATTAAATAATAAACAAGTGCTGACTGCAATGATAAGCTAATTTTAATTGACTTGTCTCAGGTCAATACCCATAAGTTCATGTTACCTAAACAGCATATCTACATTTCTTCCTCTATTCTTCCAATCAGTAATTTCTAAAATGACACTTCAAGTTTTTAACTTTACAAAATATAAACCTCCCTATAACCTCTTAATGTACTCTTATTGTACTGAGAAACTCCTTCATTTTACCTTTCACCACTGCATTCTGCTCTCTCCTCAAACTACAATTCTTCTTTCTTGCTGTTGCATTAACCTTCAGAAACTCAATGGATACTCCTGCATCACTATTTGCTGAATCATATCGGCTGCTCTAATAAAGTATATTTCATCACCTACACAGTTTATATCATTATCCCATTCTAAAAGTCAGTATTAATTTTTTGGCATTTGAAATCTTTTCGTCTGCAAATGTTGCTAACTTAGGACAACTGTTCATCAAGTGCAACTGGTTTCTTTAACCAAAAACTGCATTTCTGGAACAAACATCCACGTTAGGGGAAAAAGAATTGTCTTGCTCTCATGGGAATATTGAACAAGTCTTCACCACATCCTTCTCAAAATTTATGAAAAAACATATTATAAAACGAGGTTCGATGTTATGTGATGTTTCAGGCAACTTTTTCAAACTAAACCCTGTAATTTTATTACTTTCTTACACGTGCTCCTGAGACAGAGGAGTGAAGCAATAAGTCTCAAACCAGTTTAGCAGAATACTTTGCATTACAGATGGTGACTGGAAAAGAGAAAAACACCACTTGGGTTAAGTCAAGAAATTGGCATCGAGGGTCTGCCAGGTTCTGGTAGAAAGCCAGTAATAACTGATAAGGAAAAGACAATTTTGCAGAACCTTGAGGAATAAAAAGTTTCAGATGCATCAAACTGAAGATCATGACAAAAGTAACTGAGGTCTAAGAGAAGAAAAAAACTTAAGGGCTTAACCATACAATTTCACTTGCAAGGAGTTACAAGAAGCCAAAGGAAAACATATTAAAAATTACGTTTACACAGCATAATGCTATATATGGTTTGGATTCAATAACTTTTGAAGTAAAGGGAAAAAAGTGATGCAATTGTTATTGGGTGGATGAGGCATCTGTGATTTCCATTTTGAAGCGTGGAACATGCTTGGGCAAATGTCCTGTGTAGGCCCATGAAAGGCATTTGAATCCTGGTTAATACTGCAATTAAAACAAAGACCATTGGAATGATGATCACAAGTTTCAGCAAGATTACTTCTGGCTCATACTCACAAAAAAGTGACACCTCTCTTCGCATTCGATACACTGGAGCGAGTTTACTGTGAAATGCTCTGGAACTTCACAGCCGAACACACATAGCTTAATTTAGATCAAGGTATCCGTTGTCCAGAATAATGAAAAAGAAAGCCTATGAGGATGGTGCTGAGGGACTGACCCGAGCGCTGACCCGAGATGCACAAGAAGTTTCTTTGCTAAGCATTACCTTATGTATTTTTCTACCATGCTGTCATGACAGGCATGCTGTTCCAAGCTTATTAATGCTACGTCCTCAATTCTAGCTAGTTCTCAAGTGTCAAGTGAGGTACCAAGCTACAGGACAGCAGCATCCGATTTTGAATGGAAGGATGTCAAGCAAGATGAAATTTAGAGATGGGGTCTATCAGTGACTACAGTATCTGGATACAGAATGTTTATAAAAGCACGGCTTTCTCTTTAGATCCATAAGCAAGAGGGATTGTTTCGCAGTATGCTGCCCTAAAAAAAACCCTCTAGAAGTACCTGTTTAAAGAATAGGAGCTTTAGTCTGACACAAAGTAAATGAGAGGGGGGGAAAAAAAAAAAGGGAATGCTTTCCAACTTCAGAAGTGCAGGAAAGAAAGAGAGAATTAGGAGATGAGCTTGACATATAAAAAGCAGCAAAATGACCCTAAGGCAAGCAGACACTGAACTAAAAGAATGGATGAGCTGGAAGAATAAGAGATAAGTACAAGGATCGAGGAAAAGTCAGTATTAATGAAGCATACTGTTACCTATAGCTTAAAAATTTGCCACAGTTAGTGCAATTTATCAGGACAGTATTTTCTATTACATATTCTTAATTCATCTGGGGATCCACTTCAAAAAGTCAAGGGAAGTTTTCAGCTAGGAAAAGGAGCATAAGTGCAGTCTCCCATCTTCTGCTATTAATTTTGAAACAATGTTTCCTGTCTGTCAATGTGCAAGTAGTAGAAACGTACTTAAAACTTCTAGAAAGCTCAAATGTACTTTAAGCACAATATGCAGGATGTTCCCCCTCCTTATATTTATCTTCACAGGTTTATTAGTAAAAGTAATCCTAGAACGTTTTCATACAACGCTGAGACCAATCCAGCCTCTTTGTACATCTAGCAGAATGATGAGAGCTACACTAACAACATTTTTTGATAGGCACTGACAGGATAAAAACTGAAGGACAAGGCAGAATTTATAATCATGCCAACTGAGACAGCCTTAATGCCCAAATGCTGGTTTTTGCATATTAAACTAATTTACATATAGTTTATGTATTCTTTAATCTTGTTGGAAAGGTAAGTTACACAAGCACAAAGACAAGAATACCATTTTAGTCACAAATAACTATCACTGAATGCAATAGTCTGATAAATCTTTGCATATAGGACTTAAAATGTGTCAGATGGGGACAGTTAAGATCTTGGGGGAGTTAGCAAGTAATATTTTAAAACTATTTTTAATAGCAATCTTCTGTTTTGCAGATACAGTTATATTGAAGGCCACTTATTTTTTTAACTTTTTTGAGTGTTTTCAAAGCAAATGCTCACTGCTAAGTGGATAAGGAGTTGTTTTAAAAAATGTTCTGAACTAAATAAGGCCCTCAGATTGCCAATAGTGTTTTTCTAGCATATTCACAACATATTATTCTGTAATGTCCATCCTTGGATATGTCACAGTTTATTTAGTTTCAAAGTAAACTGTTCCAGGTAGGCACACTCAAGCTCAAACATTCCTCAGTAAGTCTCTTGTCAATAATACGCTTATATAGGTCAAATTCATACCAGATTCCAGTTTCAAATTACAGAAATATGACGTGATGTTTTCCAAGTTTCTGTTATACAAACAGAAGAGTCCCCAGGTAAAACATCAGAGGTCTGGCAGTGTTAACGGCATAAATATTAAATGGCGAGAAACATGACTTGGGGAGAACTTAGCTGCACTGAACACCATGCCTCCTCAAATCCCAAGATATTTAACCAGCTCCAAATGATAACATCAAGAATGTTCCATAGTTCTGAAGATTACAAGAGAGCTAGATATTTAATAGTAGCAATTGTTATTCACAGAAAAAGGAAAGAGTCAGGAAAGGTCTCATCTTGATACACTTGTTGGGATAAAATAAATATAAAAGATTTAAAGAAATGGAAGCATTTGGACGCTAATTTTCATAGCGATAAATCATTAAGAAGGATATCCACATGTGGAAAGAAAGATCTCTGTGAAAAAGGAATTTATTTGGACCACAGAACAGTTATTTCACCTCAGTAAAAAAATCCATATACATCAAACAAGAATTTCTAGTACCACAGGTGAAATGTGGTGATTACCAAAGAATCATAAAAATAAAATAACTGTCCCAATTTTTTATTTAAGACCATTTGCTTCTATATATCAATTTTTTTGGGGGGTCTACACATACAGAATGTATGATCACTCCTTAAAAGCAGGATGAAATACCACTACACCATTGTTTCGGTTTGGTGTTTCTGATGGTAGTCATAGGGCCAGTTAGAAATATCAGCTACTCCATGCATGCAGGGTTTTCTTCTACATTTTCATGTGCCTTGTGAATGAAGAAGGAAAAAAAATACAGAGTATGGCATTTGATGACAAGCTTTTCTTTTTAGAATGTCTTCATCTTCAACTAAAATGTATGCATACAAACTGGATAAGAAACAGACGTCAAGTGATTTGGATTAAAGGAAATATTTCATCTTTACTGAAATACCCAGGGACCATTAAGCAAGACTTGAATGAAAGAAAAGACGACTACGTTTCGGATATGAGAACATAAACCAGGTCTCAAACACAGAAGAAATAATATCATGTGGCAAAGAATTAGAAGCTTCTTGGTTTAGCACATCCAAATGAAAGATCATGAAGATGAGGTGAAAAGAAGAGGTTGGATGTGGAGCCTATGGTGGAAAAAACAAGCCATTTCATGAAGGGCAAACTTCCTCTATACTTCGAAAATGATTTGGCATGTGTACTGAATCAAAAATACCTGGACAGCAAAGAATGAAGCGATGTACTTTTGCTGTCTGACATGGGAGAAAGTAAAATAAAGAAAAGCAAGAAAGAAACCCTAAGAATGGTTGAGAAAAGACCCCAACAAAAACTGATGCCTTGAAGACCAAAGTTACATGGCAGAAGGCCAGTCGTGTCAGAGTAAGAAAAGACTGAAGATGGACTACACTTACAACAGAATGAAGCCCAACAGATGGAAGGCGTATCAAGGGCCGCCAACGACGAAGACGGATTGACGGACTGGTAGCCTTTGCAGGACCTATATGATTACGTTTGGCCCAGGAGAGGGATGCAGAGTGACACAAGGGTGAAGCCTTCGTTCTGCTGTGGCTAACCTGAGGCTGCGATGAGGATGGTGGTGAAGACAGCGAGGACGATGATGACTACATAAACATTAAAAAAGAACACACTTAGCCCACTTAAACTTGAAGTAACATACCTAAAAAAGGCAACTGCAAAGATGTCCGCTATTCATTATACTGTCCTTTAACTGATCAAATCACACAGATAATATTCAAAAACATGTTGAATTTGAATGAGAAGACAAAAGAACAATGAAAATAAGCAAAGACGTGGTTCAAATCTGAAGTTTATCACCAGATAAGCTAGAGGTTATTCACACCCAGTGAACTTGATAATATGAACACAAGTTAACCACCTCATTCAAGTGACAGGTCATTGGAAAGTGAAGAGGGAGAGGATTTAAGCATCATCTCATGGAAGGAATAGTTGAGAACAGTGATTGGGTTTTATTCTAAAGCTACAAAAATTGTAAGCAATAGTTCTTTGGTAGTTTTGGAAAGCTAGGTTTTGCTACTCTGGGATTAGAAGTTAATCAAGTAACTACTGTAACAGAACCCAGCGTTTCTTTACTGTTCCATGTCTAACGTAAAAGGAAAGCAAAGGAAAAGGGAAGCTTACCGTGGTGAAGTATGCAACTTCCTAAGTTTTTCACCTATTCTTCTAAAATAGCAGGCCAGTGGCAGTACTGCCATTAACACTCAGGATCCCTTTAGTATCCGTGGAAGCAGTAGGACTATGTTAAACCATTCAAATTGTTACTATTAGAAGAAAGACCACAGAAGTATTAAAAATGACTCTCAGCTGCAACTAACAAAGTTACAGTAAATATATTTCAGACCAGAAAGGACCATTGTGATGATTTAGTTTTGATCTTCTGTCCCATACAGGCCACAGGACCAATCAAGTTCAATTTTTGTTTGGATCAGTACATACTCACAAAACAAAACATTCAAGTACAATAATAGTTTTTACTACTGAAATAAATGACAACAAATTAAAATTTCAAACAATCCTGTCTGTAGCTACAGAGACAGTATCATATTCATTCAGTGTACTAAATACATTAGTGCTAAATAAAAAGGCAACACTTCTTCACGATGATCTGAACCTGGAGCAATGGGTTACACTGCTTCTTCTGGCCATGATGTCAAACAAAGGGGCTCATCTTCAGCTCACCATCCACCACTGGGTTTTTTTAAAATGCTAAGAGGAGAAATCTCCCGTGTAATCCTCAGTCTTTCAGACAGCCCCTCACCTTCTGTCACAAAAGAAACTATATTTTGTGCTAATTACACAGCTTTTATTTGGCCTCACAAAGACACTCCATTGTTTGAAGCTAACCTAAAGGGCAATCTAACTGTCCCAATGCTGTTGTCATGTGCTTTAATATCTCTTGATATATTAACACTGCTTTGCAGGTTTTGAGGTGCACTGTTTCCCATACCACAGACAGGTGCTGTTTAACAGTGAAGATCTTGGAACCAATCCCTGTAAAGCCCCACCAGCAAATACTTATTAATCGATGATATCCCACTTATCTGCACTGAGACTTGCCAGTGGCCCGGGAATCCATTAAAGCTACGCAAGCAGAACTGGTATGTCCCATATTATGCGTTCAATTGAATGATTCTGGTTGACTTTAAAAATAGAGCTTCTCTGAAAATATTATTTTCACTCTCTTTTAATCAGTGCATAAGTGCCAGTCAAAAGCATTTACTTTCTTCATATTAATTTTGAAGCAATTAATCTTCTTTCCAATTTCATGTTTTTTTCCTTATCCTATCAAGAGTGGGACAATGAATTGCTTCTTTCTGCTCCCATATTGCTGACCTTAAAGAACAAAAGCAGGGATAGGAATTCTTCATCAACGGTAAGCATAAAGTACAGCAGAAAGTGCAGAGCTGAGAGATAAGGGTGGAATCTTATGAAGTCCCATAAGCTGTCCAGAGAATAGTGTTTTCCACAGGTTTGTGGGGTTTTTTTCCAATTAGCTTCTAATTTTCAAGCATTCTGATCCTCCTCCCCTAATTCCCCACAGCTCCACACAAAAGATAACACCAGTAAATCACCAGCCCAAGACTGTAACTATCTGAAGATAGGAATTTAGTGCTGACAGTATTTCTACTAGTCAGAGAAGCTTACAAGAGTTTAACGGCTATTAATCTGCACTACTGTTTGTTATTTTTCAAATCCTTCATTTGAAGAACTGATTTCAAATGAGACTTTTTACATTTAAATAAGTATCGGATGGTTTTAAAAATAATTTACTCTCAGCTTGCTTAAGAAAACTACAAAAGACAACTGATAAAACACTGCTCCTAGAAGCCCTCACAGTCCACAGACTTTCTGTGGAGGGAGAAACCTGTAAGATTAGAACCTGCTGTGGGGCAGAAATTCAAGAGTTTTACTGACTAGAAAGTTCATGATAAAAGGAACAACAGGCTACATGTTTTACAATTTTGCAAGCTGCTGCTATCAAAACAGACAAGATTGCTAGTCTTCCTGGAATCTGCAATATAGTAACTGTTTACTTAGTTAAAAAATGAAACTGAAGAACCTGTCCAGTAGGAATTTACTCTAACTTTGATGCATTCAAAGCTGGAAGCTGTTAAACTGCATACTTCTGCTCTTAAGAAAAACCTGTCTTTTAACAATCCTAGTGTAATTAGTATGAAACCAATAGTAAAACTTCAACAACAGCAAATTTAATATTTAACAGTACAGGCCTGACCAGACTATTGAAAGATGATTTATATAAAGCCTTTTTTACATTTGTTACCATATTTATCACGTTTCTTCACTTTTACCTTTCTTAGCGATTGCACTTATTTCCTTGGTCTGTGGCTAATACAGCTAAAATAATAATAATATATTTAAAACATCCCTTGCCTGAATGTAATGAGACAAGAAAAGACTTTAAGCTCTCAAAAGTAGATTTATAACCTAGAATGCCATTTAAGGAAACTAGTATTTTAATACTGCTAGGTCAGTATTGGTCTTTATTTTAAATTCCATTCACTGAATCCTTTTATATTTTATTTCCTGGCACTAATGTGTTCAACCAAGAAAGAAAGAAATTTCCTCCCCTCTGAAAATATACTTTCATATTTGCAAGAATGAAATTTTGACAGATAATACAGAGGTATTCTGGAAGAGCAAACTTAATACTGGATTACATCTAAATAGTCTTAAAATTTCATGCTTTACTTGAATAATAAACACAAATTAAGCTGTGTCTACTGAAGTTGTTTTCAACTGATTACTTAAAAAAATAAATAATTACATGTCAACGTTAATATGAAATTAATCTTAAATACACATCTCCCAACAAAAGATACAAAGTCCTACATTTCACATTAATTTTATAATATGGAAAACAAACCCTTAACTTGAGATATACTCAAACAAGACTTATTAACAACTAGAAACTGCAGAGAATTTAACTAACTTCACAAGATGAAAAGATCACAGGAGCATATTTCTGTGCTGAAAATTGAAGCAGCTCAAATAATCTCAAGTTGCAGAACAAAACCCCTGAAATAGAATACAATGTTATTGTCATATAAACCAGTAAGGAAATTACGTTTATAGCCTGTAATGCAAAAAACGCATCATAAACAAGTTAAAAGCTTCATGAAGTAAGTCCAGAAAAAACATTCAGGCATTTATCATCTGCCCCAATCCAGAAATCATTCCTTATATAGCTGTCACCAAAGCCTCGAGCAAATTAGATCTAAGATCTAAAGGAAATACCTAAGAAATTCATCAGGCACCAAGAGCTGTGCTTTTGCATATTCCAAGAAGCACAGAATTCTGATAGTGCTGAGCAGCTCAAGATTTGGCTCACACCCAAACCTCTCAGGTTCTAGAAATCCCCATCAGGGATTTGTCTGCTCATCTGCTTTGAGGAACCCAATCCAGCAGATTATCTCAGTTCACATCTAACTGTCGAAGACCTGACAGAACAAAGCGGCATCTGATATTGCATGACCAGTATTTATTACTGATTGAGTTCTTAAGAATTTTCACAACCACTAGAATCATAGCTGTTTGGGTTGTAAGGGACCTTAAAGAACACTTAAATTTCAACCCCTGTCATAGGCAGGGATGACACTAGATCAGGGTGCTCAAAGCCTCATCCAGCTTGGCCCTGAACACCTCTAGGGAGCTGTGGCATCCATGACTTCAGGCAGAGAATGAACTTCTTGCCTGGCAGAGAAGGACATGGAGGTGCTGTTTGACAGCTGACTGAAAAGGAGCCAGCAGTGTGCCCAGGTGGCCAAGAAGGCCAATGGCACCTTGGCTTGTATCAGAAAGTGTGGCCAGCAGGTCCAGGGATGTTATTCTCCCTCTGTACTCGGCACTGGTGATGCTGCTTCTTGAATACTGTGATCAGTTCTGGGCCCCTCACCACAAGAAGGATGTTGAGGCTCTGGAGTGTGTCCACAGAAGAGTGATGAAGCTGGTGAAGAGGTTGGAGAACAAGCCTTAAGAGGCTGCAGCAAGGTGGGTGTTCGTCTCTTCTCTCGATAGGTGATAGAACGAGAGGGAATGGCCTCAAGCTGCACCAGGGCAGGTTCATATTGGACATAAGGTAAAAGTCTTCCCTGAAAGGGTTTCCAGGCACTGGAACAGGTTGCCCAGGGAGGTGGTTGAGTCACCATCCCTGGAGGTATTTAGAAGACAGGAAAACGAAGTGATTAGGGATTTGATTTCGTAGTGGACAAGTATGGTTGGACTTAATGATCTCAAAGGTCTTTTCCACCCTAGTGATTCTATGATTCTCTCAGCAACTTGCCCATGTCACCTTTATCTAAGGGGGTTTCTCTGTTTATCAGCTGACAAACCATTCTGGATGGGCTTTCTTTCCTCCATTTTGAGATTCTGTTGCTGTGTAGAAAGAAGTGCTAGCTGCACTGACATAGAGACCAAACACCCTTTAACTGCATGCCAACACCTCTGGAAGCCTTGGCAACAGAAGAAGATTCAATACTTTTAGTCCTGGTCTTCGTTTCAGAGGCACAGCCTTGGGATCAGGGGCCCTACCATGTGTCCTGCATCTGCTAAGCTGAGTTGGTCTGTCAGTGCGCAGTAACTGCCCAATAGACTACACGTTTGTAGCCTCATTAGATAGTTTCAATACCGTAAGCCCTGTAGCAGAGATGGGGAAAGGTTGAAGTGACAATACGAAGTGCAACTTTTCCAGACAAAGGGACAATATAAGTTATTGTAGACTTAAGATGATATTCAAAGAGGAGGTACTTAATATCTCTGATTTCTCCTCACCACCTTTTACGGCTTTTTTCTCCTGCTTAAGCAATTGCTCATTTTTGTACTAAACATGATGCTTTAAAGGGTCTGTATAGAAGTTCAAAGTGTAATACATTTTTCTTCCTTAAAAGTCATTACAGTTAGTGGGTTTTTCACATGCAAATTAAATCTATGTCTGAAAAGATCCTCTTCTCCTCCTTCTTCCACAACTGTTTTTAATCTTTTAACAGCATTTCAAGCCTGTTTTGGTGGCAGTTGTGAAATCCTGAGAGAGATTAAGTTCCTTCAAGTTTTTATAAGAAGATAAGCAGCTAGGCAGGGAAGAGCAACCTGATAAAGGAAGCACAAAATGGAATTCACACGAAGGAGAGACTTAATATTTCAACCGCAAGAAAAGCCTTTTTCCTACCTAGAACTTCCTTACATACAACAACAGCCTGCACATAAAGTTCAAGAATTCCACTTCTCACAGACCTACTTGTTTTGTCAACATTACCATTACGAGCATTAAAATGTATTGAAACAGAGACTACCATTTTTAACTGAGTTGGGCTACATCTGCTGGCTGATCAACTTCTGCATCAGTAAGTTTAATTACTGTTTCTGCAGCTGGTAAGAATAACATCATTACAGTATTTTCCACGTCAGTTCAATCCAGCATTAAGAATGGATAGTACCACAAGAGTATTACTTTGCTAAACATATGGGTAAAAACAGAGCTTAAGGACAAGAAAAAATGGTGAGATCAGAGCACCCAAGAAAATCTTTCCAAAATTAGTGATAATTTACCTCTCTCTGAAGATCTAAATTTAAGTTCTATGGCCTATGTTAGGCAAAAGTCAAGCTAGATTATCACAATGGTGACTTCTGTGATCAAAAAATTAGTGGAATTACAAAAAAAGGAAAATTCCAAAAGTTAGGGAGCTCTGCAAAACCTAAACTAACTACATTTTTCAAATAGTTTTTCCTTTGCAATGTTTTTTTCTCCTTAAAATAGATTGAACAGCACTGTTGCACACCCAGTGAGTGTATCTTTAGAGTGCTTCCTGGTGCAAAGTCAGTTGATGTAACACCTAGTCTCCAAGCAGATTTAGCCTAATGTCTAGCTAGACATTAGCAGTTTTAACGATTATAAATTATTACATTTTTTTCCCCTGAAATTAGTGGCTGGATAAAGAAAGAGAGCCAAATTAGTTTTCCTTTTGCCTGAGGGGAAGAGGTCAAGTGTGAACTCAACCATTTACCTGTCCCAATCAGCCTGCTAAAATTTCAGTGAGCAAACACACATTTAGAGCCTGCTGCTACTGCCTCCTACACTGACAGCACAACAGCAGCACTGAAAGCATAATGGAGTGGAGAGATGCGAAACAAAAATCCCCAACAAAACCCAAACCACTTATGGCAGTGGACTGGTAGAGAGGTTGGATGCAAAACTGCAAAAAATTTGTCATTTATTATATACTTGTTATTCAAAATCATGGGCTGCTTTTATGGGTGCGAATATCCTCTATATTTATGTTTCATCCTAGGAATCAAAATTCCTTTGTACAGATTTTTACAGTTAAGCACAAGACTCAGAATAACAAATCAGAGCAATACTGTATTGGTACCTTACTAGTTATTTGCTCAGTAGAGTACAGAAATCGGACTAATGCATGTCTGAAACACTGACACGTTAAATAACAGGGAAATGCAATGAGTCAAAGACTAATCGGTTATAATTCCCAAAACAGTTCACATGATTGCAGTAAGCTCATTTTTACACTTATACTGTGTAGGCTGTAAAAAAGAAAAAGCTAGAGCTAACATTTTCAGGCCACTTCATTGCCTGTCCAGGAGATAATAGATCCTTGTTAGGTAATGCTAAGCTAAACAAAAGTCAACTTAGAAACAGTTACATAATTGATCTTATATTCTCCTGAGATGGTTTCTTTACAAGACTATGGATTATTCAGAAGAAACAGTGAGGAATACAGGCTATCTATGAAAAAAATCCCACCACGTGCTCTTGGCAAGAGCAAAAGGGAAGTTCCTTTATGTTTCTTCAACAATAAATCATAATGCCCCAGGGAACAGAGATCTTTGGAAGTTCAAGTTTTACAGCAGTTGAGAACAGAGTGCATTGGCTCTACTTAGTTCCTGCCAATGTTAATGACTGTTTCTGTGATCAAAGTCTAACTTAGTGCATTCCAAGCAAGATTATAGTTCTCAAGGCACAGTAAACAAGTTTACAGACTACAGTTTGCAGTTACGGTTTGAGTTGAGGAACAAATCAAGCTGTGGTAGCTTTTTCAGTGGCTGCCAACTCCAAGCCATGTTAGAAATATTCTTGATCATACTGGTGAACAAGTAGTATATCCAAGTAAATATACTGATGTGCTCGTGCATTTCAGGCTTATGTGAACATCTGAGACCAGTTCTTACTTGTGGCTTCTATATTGACAGAGTCAAACCCTAATTTTGATTTCCAAAGGCTAATTTTCCAACCATCCATGTTTTTAAAAGAAGTCTAATGAAGTACAAGAATGTTGTTTTCATTTGAAGTAGCAGCTCGGATGCAGCACCTCAATCTGCTCAGTTCTGAGGCTCATTTACCCCAACATACAGTTCTAGTAGCCAGAGCTGTCAGCTGGAAAATAGATGTATGAAGCATACTAGTTAAAAAAAACAACCAACCAAACCTAACAAAAACACAGGAAGAGTTTCAAAACCAAAGATGGTATATTCCGTGCTCCTCCAAAGAACGGATATATTTTATATTCCAGTTCTGTTTTCTTCTCTCTTCCACAATAACTAGCAACTGAAATACTGTAGGTTAAAACTTCATTTAGTTGGACATAGTCAACAGCATCTAAAGAAGAGGAAACTAAAACCAGTACTTTGAGAGCTCCTAATTTGGTCTTAAGAATTCAGGCCATGAACAAAATCAAAAGCTCTTGCTACTCTCTAACCAATATCTAACACAGGTATTTGAAGTGTCCATTTCACTTGTATTTATTGGCTTAATTGAAACATTATTTTGATCTATGCTGTAATAATGTTTAAAGAAGCAAACTTCCCAAGGACTACAAGTCACATTCTGCTAAGCACTAACACATATAACCATGCTAAAACTCCTGTCTGAAAAAACATCCACCTCAAACACAGAAGTGGTTCCATGTGCCACAAGTACATCAAGACAAAATAAAAAGTTCACTCTAACATTTGAGCTTTATAACAAAAAAGTGATATGGAAAGCCATGTGTCGGCAAGTAACAATACTGTGATGGTGCACAAACAGCCAATTACTTAACAGCACAGCTACTTCAAGTATTTGCTGTCCACAGCAGCAAAAGGTGATCTCAGCCTAGTTTGTTAAGCCTTCTCCTCTCCTCAGGAGAGTGCTTCCAACACCTCTGTGCTATAGGATGAGCTGTTTCAAGAAATATTTTGGGAAGCTGATGGGAGAGTGAAGATATTGCAGATAATGCGATAATTCTTTCAACAGACAGACACAAACAGCTGGCTAAAACTTCATATACAATTAACAGAACAGTATCTGAACAAGAATTAAGGATATCAAAGCCTTGAGAAACACAAAAACTGAGCAGAGATTATTCTCTAGATCCAGTTCATTGACTAAAGGCCAATTAATCTTTTAAGAAGTACTTAATATGGCATAACTTGCCATTTTCCTACTGTAGAACTGAGCTGTAGTAATAAAGTGTAGCTGCAAAGTAGTGGGTATGGATGTCAGTAATATGAGAGCAGAACAAAAATATCTTGCTACTCACATTATTATATTCACATATTAAAAAGGTCACTTATTTCAAGAATCAGTACAGATAATATTTTTTACCTGGAACAACTTCCCTGAAGCTACTGTAGCATGTTATTGTTTAATTATAATAAAAAGGTTTTACTGGTTTATTTCTATAACAAATGTGCCTTCACATTTTCCTCCTTTCCTACTCTCTCAGAAAACTATACAGTAACTTTTTATTATTAATGAAAATAAGAAGGCAAGACACAAAATAAGTTTCTTTCCCAACTCCAAATTCATGGTGGCTACTTGTTCTGCAGACAATTCTAGACTGGAAAGTCTCTCTCATGTAATGACATGCTTTCCCATTTCCAAAAACTCTCTCCTCTAATTTTCTGATCCCTTACTTGGAAACAGTTACCATGATTGTTTTGAAATAAAAGAGTCCAAAGAAAGTTAGATATGAACCTAATCCTGATCAGTGCTATTAATTGTTACTTTTCCTCCCTTCGATTTTGCCATTAATTATTCATTAATGATCACTGTAGATTAGACAATTAACACGGATGCTCTAGCATTAACAAACTGTATTCTATGAATACATTTTAAAGGTTGTGGGGCTTTGGTTTTGTTTTTTTCTATAGGAGTGTATCAGAGATGTTAAGATGCGTGGCAGTACAGGGTCTCAGCAATTCACTAATGGCTGAAAGAGGCATAGGAAGAACAAAGAAAAAAAAACGCAAACCAAACAAACAAACCAACCAACCACAACATTGTATGAAGCAACAATGTAAGGACTAAAAAGGTGTGCACTTCTAAAAAGAAGCAGGTGATATTTTCCACATCTTCAGACAACTTGCATATTATTAAAAAAAAAAAAGTCTACACTCAGCAGAAAACTCATGGAAGAATAAATAGGCTCTTAAAGAGCTGGCAGTAGGTGCCTTTGAGGAGCCACAAAGAAAGGCAAGCAAACTGGATCCGTGAAAGCTGTATTGTGAAGACCCAGTTTTGGTAGCTTTGGATATGAAATACCTGTCATTTGAGAAAGTATAAGCCTCAGCGGCATAAAGTTTAGCAGAAAGACTGTTACAACAGTCTTCCATTAAATGCCCTCATTGTGGTACTGGAACATGGGACCAGAATCAAACCAGCCTTGGAAACCCCAAAACCAACACCCACAGGACTGCTTTATCTATATTTATGCAACATTTATGAACAAAATCTCCCCGAAACAGTCACTTCTAACCCAGCCTATAGATGGCCTCCGAGAGTTTTAAATGTAATACTGAAAGTTATACAAAATGGCTAGGAACACAGCCTTTTATTTTCTTAACTATGCAAACTAATCACAGTTGTCAAACTTGGAAGTGCCTATCAAGGCACAACACTGTAGCTCTCAGCTTCAATCCATTCACTTAGGAATTCATCTTAATGCTTGATCTAAATAGATCATGTTATTAATGATAAATGCCAGCAGTAGACTGACCATCATAATTCTCTTCCAGGAATCACTAACTGGAACATACAATCTAGCAGTCCACTAATACTAAAGTTGTACAAGTAATAGCTTGTCAAATTCCTTTTTTTTTCTGGAAAAAAACCAAACCAACTTTTCTTGAAAACATATTAAAATGGAACTAATCTGATTAGAAGCTATTCTAAAACCAAAAACAATTCCTACCCACTGGACAAGATGAATAGATTAATTTAACAGACACTAGAAAGATAGCATTGCTTGACTCTATTGCTGCTAATTTTTTATTTCTTGGGAGACATGCTTTATTTCACAAGGTTTGAAATACCCACATACACAGAACAGGACCAAAAGCTGCAAATCTACTTGCATATTGTAAAAATCCAGCCACTGAGATAGTTTAGCAATACTGTCAGAGTGATCAACAAAGGCTTTACTTAAAAGCATTAAAGGTTGAATTCTCAAAGATCTGAGAAATTAGAACCTAGGGGAAAAAAATATCAGAAGAGAACCTGTCTGTATTCTTTGCTTTTTTAAAGCCTTCTAAATCTCCAGATTCCAGGAAATTTTACTTTTATCTCCTCATGCTGATCTACAGCGTGGTGGTGTGTCTTGCGTGGGAGAAGGAACGAATGGCATCTTGAAAGCAGTTACATACTTCCTTAACCAAATCAGCAAGGCCAACAGCCCTACATTCCACATCCAACAACTGGAAGTTATTCTCTCTGAAACACAGTTGCACTGAAGCAACATTTTCAGGAAAAAAACCTGAGTGGACAGTACAATCTCCAATACCTATCTAAGGGACAGAGCTACCCACACAGTAGGCTGTTCCTAGGAAGCACACAAGCCAAGTTAATAATCCTAAAATAGTAGGTCTGCATGTTTTCCTAATCTTTAATTCTGTAGGAGTCCTTGAAAGGACTTTTGGCTTGCAGAACTACAGCACTTACTATCATTAAGCAACTACGTAAGTCACTTCACTCAAAGAAAAGATTTCTGTGCAAAAAGCCCTTACTATTCTATGGGGAAGATGAACAGAAACCCAACAAAGACATGGAAAAGCAAATGTGTTCCTTTTCCAGAAATCTAAAAGGAAGTTTAAATTAGGATAGCATTCATAACACCACCAGATCTGCAGAAGAAATGGGATTCTCTTCTCTTTTGCTCCAAAAGAGTTACAAATGATCGATTTAACCTGTAGGACAAGTCAACATTCTTGCATGACCTGCATGTGTTAACTTCAGCATCTTCAAGGGCAAGTTGTTCATCGGTCCCTTCACCCCGACACGAAGAAGTATACAGCAATACTTGAAATGTACCATAGGAATGAAAAGACCAAGAGGTTAATTCACTCCAACTCTCATTAACGCTCCTTAAGATACTTATGTTTTTGCTTTAAAAGGATTTTACTTTCAAATAAAGCAATTCCTCCTGTACTGAAAGATGAGGGGCGAAGTGTTGCCCCTAATTTAGTTACACTACGGTAGGGTGGGATCTTCAGGTAATTAGATTTTCCAGTACAATAACTTGTTTACTTCTTCCCTCTTCAGCTGATAGATCAGTGCTACTCTGGCAAGTGGTCCTAGGATGTGTGTTCAGACATTGTACTATTTCAACTTCAGAAACAGGACAGGAAAAGGTTGTCATACCATTCTAAGGAATATATCTATATTGAATTACTTCTATAGTCGGTTATGCAAAATGGAACAATAAATACTTGGCAGGGAAAATATCTATTCAATATTTGTGTTTAGAAATGGTTGCTAAGACAATCTTGTAAATTTTTAATTATGAAAAAACCCCCTTCATCTTTCCATACAATTTTTAATCTTTTGTTCTGTGGTTATTTTGATCAGGAAACCAATTAATTTGTGGAAGTTCAAGATGTTAACTGTCCCTTATTCAGAGATTCCATCATCACTTTGATGCTTCCTGAATCTTTACAAAGACTCTCAAGAACTATGTAACCCTTGTATTTTCTTTGCCATTCCATAACTTCTGCCAGAAGAAAGCATAGACAAACCCTGGATTAATGTCACAGCACATCAAAACAACTAAAGTAAGAAGTTGCTCTTTCACCAGGATCTTAGGAAAAGATTCGGTTTTCAGCAATTTGTGGGACAACCTCCACAGCCTCCTTCTTACTGAGAGTGTGAAGAATACCAAGAAAGGACACTGCCATTTGTAAAATAAGAGACAAGAGTAACAGACAAGTCTGTTATTTCAAAAACCAAAAGAAATCTGAAGTTCTTCTATGTCTTTTCTTGAATCATGGAACCTTCCTTTATTAATTTAAGGAATAAGATAAGAAGAAAGAGTGCTGGGGAAAAAGTAAAATATCATAAAGGAAGCTGAATACCTACAACAGAAATGGTTAAAACAGTTCTCTTAAGTTTCATCCACCCTTCACTTCAACAAAGTAGTAGAGGTTCTCAGATGGTGAGGTAAGTGGGAAGCAGAAAGGATCACTTTGCTTTCTCCTGCAGTGTGTAGAAGACAATATACAAGCCATAAGAAGGAAGAAAACCTCACCTACTGTAATTAAAAAGGGAATGAGTTACTGAAGTCCAGGTTAAACAAAGGAGGATACCTCTCTCTGTCAGGCAAAGCAGTGAGTGCTACCAACAATGCAATCAGGGGTTTTTTTTTATGAAACACGCAAACAAATACTAACTGGAAAGACAGAAATCTGCCTTAGTATGATGGAAGCACAAGAATGTAAAATGCTAAGCTTATTTTAAGCTTTTCTATTCTACTTTTGCAGTTGTCGTTTGATTTTTGGGTGGGTTTGGTTTTTTTTAACATTACCTAATCTTGAAGGGACAAAAGCTTATAAATATATGTATTAGTGAGAATCTACGTGAATTAGTATTTGTATACAAACAGCATATACACAAGGGCAGACCAAGTATTGTACTATTCTTCCTCCTGAAGAGAAACATAGAATGTTTGTTCCACTTGTATGATAACTACGGATCTTGCAGTCTCAGGTATGAATCAGCAACATTAAAACCTCAATTTTCATTACAAATCCTACTATCAGCTGGTTTACTCTGAAGTGAAAGTTGAAAAGATCACCCGTTATACAAAAGCTTAAAAAACCCACAAAAAAACCCACCAAAAAACCCACCTAAGCAACGTAGAAAGTTTCAAGTTCAGTGATCTCCTGCAACAATGCCACTTCATTTTGTGTACCGATTTTTGATCAATCATATGATACCACAAACAAAGCAATGATCTCCATTTCACTGTAAGCCTTTAGCATACAATTGAGTTGAATGTAATTTAAATGAAAACAAAGTACTTTTTAACAAATATTTTCTGTAAAAAATGAATACCTCAGTCTGACCTTCATGGGCACTGGATTCATGAGTGACACGAATAGCCTAAAATTGAAACACATTTTAATTAGACTTTAAATGAGACTTCTGGTCTTTTAAGAATTACTGTATGCTCTTCATTTTAGCAAATGCTGCAGCTGTCATTTTTTTGTTCTATGCTAGTAATAAATAAAAAATAAAGAAATGATCTCGACTTCGAAGGATGTTTGGATCTCAATATTTAACCTCCATCACAGACAATTCAAATACCTAACAGTTTGTAATGACACTTTCACATACAGAAAACACTGTCAATATTTTTTGTTTTATATTTTTATATATATATATATATCAGCTCCTGAGCAGACAAAATACTTTAGATAGCAGGTCTGATCAGGCATCTTACATCCAGTTTTTATACAGAAAATGAAGCTCAACTGTTTGTTTGTTACTACTTCCCTCAGCCATATGTTAACATCTTTATTCCTGGGGGCTTCATAATAAGCTTAAACTGAATTCAAAGTTGGAAATCATCAAGGTTCTCATTTTGATAGGATCATCATTACCATCAGGAGCAACAAGCACCATTCTCCCCTTGCGCCACTGACCAGATACTTCTGCTAAATCCTTTCAAATAGCACTAATGATATGGCTAACCACACTGTCAAGCTAGTTCATCTGTTTGGGGGAGTAGGATAGGAGATTATATTTCAGCAAAATCAGCTATTTGTATGCCCCAAACTGCTAGAACCAGAGAGGTGACCAGAAGGCACAAATTAAAGTAGGCAGCAGAAGGACCTTCCTTTCAGTAGGAGTCCCAGATCAGCTTAAATGGACCATTACGTTGATCCTGAACCTACCATAAACATTATGCACATATTCCTCATCCATTTCAGTCTTTTTAAACTAAGCCAGTGAATTAACATGGATGAGGAACACTGATAAAATCCCTTATGCTGACTAGGGCCAGTTAGGAATGCTTTTAAACTAACAAAGTAGTTTCTTTGTAGCAACTGTCTGAACACAAACTCATACTTAAAACTGCATTGTTTTAAGAGCTTCACTGGATCAACAAGTCACAAGGACAGCACCTTCTAATGCAAACAATTCTTAAACCATTTTAAATAAAAGTAAAAGATATGATACTAACTTCATAAGTTTCTAGATATTTGGCCCTCTCTTCAGGAGTCATAGATAATGAATCTTCTAGGAACTTTTTCAGGGAAGAATTAGTTTCTTTAAAAATAAAAAAAAGGATATAACATAAAGCATGACTCAAAATTCATTAAACACAAACATCATTCAAAGTTTACAGAATAGTTATAGCCAACAAAAGATTTAAAGGTACAGTTACATCATATCTTTAAGACACTGAAGGCTAAGACAAGAGGAACTGCCACCTGCTGCAGTTTGTAATATTTTAAGTGCTTTAGTTCTTTGATTAATATGAAATAGTTTTTTATAATTATAAATAAAAATGCTCTTTGAATAGACTATTCTTGATGAATGGGTCTATTCAGAGAAAACAGTACAAAATATATCCTTCCCTCTATGCCTTCCCACAGTTAAGGAAAAATAAAAATGTAAAAGCCAACAAAAAAAAATCCCGACCATCTAAAAAAAACCTTACCAAAGTTCATTTTCTCTCTGTTGTTTGCAATAGCATGAATTAGGCCAATTGTTCCACAAGCATTATTAATGGTCTGCTTCATGAAATACACCGATGATTTGACATCTTGACCTTTAGCTTTTATTCTCTCCTCTTCTTCTGTTCTGAAGGTTTCATACTAGAAGGAAAGTTACAAACATTTCACAAACAGAACAAACAGATACTGGTTACATTACCCAAGAAAAAATGTTAAAAAGCAAGAGCTCCCTAACAAAAACCAAAACCCAGCTTGTAATTTGAAACACTTAACAGGTGTCATCCAACCAGTATAGGTAAACTCACTCAACTGAATAGTCCTATATAATTTTTTTAACCAAAGCCTTTTACTAGCCAAAACTCAGTCATTTGTTTAAAACGTGATTTGAAAATAGGGGTCATCTAACAGAATTTCCAACATGTTAAAAATTATTTCCTTGATCCAAGCACCTGTCCTTGTCTCTCTTCAATCCAACTAAAAGACTTTGAAAACAGATCTCAAGGCTCTATCATGCAAAACATAATACTTCAAGTGTTTTATCAGCATGAAGTAGTCTTACAAGCTCCATCTTTACATTTCATTTTTTCCAGTAAATAAGATTTATATAACGCTCACAGACTCAAAACCATCAAACTTCAAAAGCCATCTTCATAAGCTGATTTTTTTGTAGTATTTTCCGTAGTAAGAATTTATTTGATTAACAATCTAAAGTATGTTTTTGCAAAGAGCAAAATTGACTAAAATCTGGTTTACTGTGCAACAGTGGTTTTGTGATATTTGTTGTTTGCGGTTTGTTGGTTCCTTTAGCAGGTGACTGGTTTTGTAGTTTTGGTTTTTTGTGGGTTTTTGGTGGTTTTTTTGGTTTTTTGTTGCATGGAGTTTTTTGTTTGTTCGTTTTGGTTGTGGTTTGGGTTTTTTTTGTTTGTTTGGGTTTAGTTTTTTTCCTAGGATTTCCATCTCAAATAGAAAAAAAGATGATAGAAAACTGCAGATGTTCCAGACAACGCTGTTCTTTCTTCCTCCAGTGCCTCTTTTACTAGGTAGTTTTGCAGATGAAAAAATTATTGAAGTAGACGAGCACTTTACACAAATATGAATAAAGTAAAGCTTGAATGCAGAATGTTATCAACGAACTCTTACTGAATCCCATGAGAAATTCCTCTCAGTCTGTATGTACTATCAGTGGCAAACAGAAACAAGAAATTTTCCCAGCATCATGATTTTATGCTTGCAGCTTATCTGAACAGTCTCAATGACAGCAAGATCGTTCATGAAGCATTTTAATTTGACATCACTTATTTACACGTTAACAAAAATAGTCTTAATTGAGAAAAAAAATTGTAAAGCAGAATTGGACAAAAGTTCATATTAGGCAAGTATTACATTAGGGAAGTATAGTATATTTGCCATTTAGTATAGTTGCCATTCATTCCCTGCCAACAAAAATAAACTGTACAGCAAAAATAAATACATAAATGTTGAGAATACTGAAAATATGATTTTGAGCAAGAGTGAGACCAGATCATCTCAAGAAGTCCCTCCTAGCCTGAGCTAAGCCATGATATGCACTCATTAGACCATGTCCAAAATGCCTGACGCTCACAGTATTCACTCTGTGTAGAGCCTACAATGCAGACTAAAAAAAGTCACTGACCTTTAAACTGGACAATTACCCTAAGATCATCTGTACGCTAACAAGAGTGTCTTGCCCTAAAGCAAGTTCAAGCAAATTGATATATAGGAAATATCAAGGAAAAGAACTTCTAGACAGAACAAAGATATGATAGAAAACTGTTTAGAGGCAGCAAAATAAATTGAGACACACTTTCACACAAACAAGAAATATAAATAAATAATATGTTAAATAAAAGCAGAATATAACAGGACATATTGAAAGGCAGACTGAGGAGATAAGTACTCCAGAAACAAAAAATAATAATGAAGACTATTCTGGAGTTCACCCTGAACAATAAGAGCTTCAAGAACATTCAGCCTCAACACACTCAGGCTAAACAGCTGGTAGAAACACTTGTGCTGCTTCTGTTTCTGAAGGATTAACATGCTCAAGGAAATCTCAGATATTTAGCTGGTGGTCAAATTTGATTGATCGATGCAACAGAACATATGCTTCTTCAGGGTGAAATCAGATACATCTTCTCCAACAATAGGAAGGTTGTTCTCCCCCACGGGATCATGGTCCCATAGCATAAACCAAGCTTGCACAGGCAGGGAAGCAATTAAAAGGAGAGGGATAGTCACAGAATCAGCTCAGTCCTGTAGCTCAAGCAGTCATACAGAAACCACAGCCCACAGGAAACAGGGCCTCGAAGGTGACAAAGAGAACTCCCTGAAGATAGGTTGAGGACATTTAAGAATTTGCTTAAATGCCAAACTACAAATGTAGGTGAAACCAAGCCTGAAAAGGACTGCCTGCAAAGCTGCTCTGGAGAACCCGAGAATGCAAAGGTTTACAGGACCTAATGAGTAAGAGGACTGACCTAGTCACTCTTCTTTCTGTTTAAACAGGTTTTGTTACAGAAGTAGTTTTTGTTACAGGACAGGTTAAAAGGAAGAGATCTGGGCAGATTCACCTCAAACATTTTGGCTGACCTTATCACAATCACATAAGATTTTTTATGAGTTGAAAGATCAATATGAATCACGCACTTCAATCTACACAACACTCAAAGGAGATACGCAAGATGGATGCCTTCTCTATGTAGAAGCATAAGACGACACAAATAAGCAGACTAGAAGACTGAACCAAATCACACGTATTTCAAAGAAATATGCCCCATCTGTCCACAAAGTGAAAGCCGTACCGATACTGATGACTGAACTAAAATTGGATGGAAGTTTGGTCAGTGCAACAGTACAAAACCACAAAAAATACTTGCATTTGGTGTAGTCCTACATCCCATCTCTTATGCAGCATATGCTGCTGTAGCTTTCTGCCAGGAGTAGAACTAAACCACTTTACAGTGTGTATTTTTTTTTTTTTAAAAGCGTTAAATTGTTTGTAATAGAAAAATGTGTGGCGTGTTTCTCTGTGCTTCCGCATTAGCTTTTCCCACTAAAGAAAAGAAAATTGAAATACACATATAAATTTATCAAAAGAAGGCTCTGAAAGAAGGATTTTGTTGTTGATGGCTTTAATTAAGAAGTCTCTTCAACAAGCTTTGAGTCTCATCTTGACGCTATTACACCCCCAAAGTACAAGATTCAAACTGTTCATTCCAATTTCATTTACAATAAAAGTGATGAGCTGACTACTAAACAAACATTTACCTTTTCAGTTATTGGAAACAGAAGTAGCACTGCACAGACAGGTCTTGGCACCATGCTAAGCAGTTCTGGTTCCATACCATAAACGTCTACAAACTGCCAGTCAGGATGTATACCCAACTGTTTGAGAAACTGAAAAAGAAAAAACACCAGAGAAATATTAAATGAATACACTCGTATATCTATGATTTTCTGAAGCTAACAGAATATTAAGACTGTGAAATGCACTGCAACAATCCATACTTTCTAAAATTTAAAGAGAATAAAGGAGAATAAGTGAGATTCAAGTTTTAATAAATAAAGCCAGATAACTCATCGTGCTAACAAAGACACACAAAATCCCCACGTTTATATCTATATCATCTATACTTGTATCATCTATACCTATTTCAGTAGTTTTATTAAAGAGAAAACACTCCCAGCACAATTTACTAAAGCATTAAAGCATTCCAGACGTTTTTAAAGTGTTTTGTCACAGAACAGAAAATAACTGAATATTCGCTTTAACTAGAAATCATGGGTCAGAGCAGATACAAACAAACTTAAGCCATTATTTGACTCCATGAGTGCTTCAGAACACCTTGCACCAGTGCTTATATCAGAGTTCCTTGGTTTCAGCAACTCAAAAAAAATTGCTCAACAGGCCATTGACAGTAACAAAGAGACACGCAAGATGCATATTTTTGTAGGTACACCTTTTAAGGTGCTCTTTTACACGAAGAATACTTTCAAACTATGACAGGGCAACATATTTTCAAGAAGACAAAGATCAAGTGCAAAACAACGACCATGTATCTTCAAGTAATTCTCATTTGCTTCTTTAGAATTTCTGAATGCTGTCTAAGTCAAAGACTTTCTGATCACCTTTCTTATTCTACAGCTGTATGTCACAATACAAAGTGATTTTTGATCTTTTACCTAACATTAAACCACTTAAGAAGAGAAACTGCAGTACCTACTAAGCTCTCTGACAATCTGAGCATACAACTGGGTACTCACTTTTTAAATCAGATATTCTTCTACTCAAGTAAGTTATGTACTACAGCAACAGCTGCAGAATTAATAACTATATGTGATACAAAACAATTAAAAATATTTGTATTATCAGAGTCTAGGAGAACCTAACAGAATTCAGAAACTCCTGTTACTATACACACACTGACTACTCAAAATTATAAGAAAAAAAAATATTCTACAGTCACCTGGGGCTCTCAAATCTTAAATAAGGAAAGACTGCTGATAAGCAGCTGCCAATTTAAATGCCTGAAAAAACATGCAGCAATACTTCTCTACCCTCCTTAAAGTGGAAACAATAACCTCCAAGAGCATTTCTTTAGCCAGGTCTGAACAAAATTCAACTCTGCAGCTCCCAGTACTGTTCCCAAAAGCGAACCCGTAGAAGACCAGAGTGATCTGCCCATTATCTTTCTTAGTGGGGAAGATGACTTTAAAAGCTTCATCATACTTCCTGACCAACTCTACTTGAGGAAACACATCTATTGATACATTTGCAGTAGAGATGTTTAAGCATCACATAAGATGATAAGCCAAAATGAAAGGCAAAGATTGTATTTTTCTCTCCACAATCCACCCAGTGACCACATTTATACATATGCACAAGAACTCAGTAACAGTTATGCCATGTTTGAGTGGATTCATACCTGTATAGATATACCTGTAAGAAATACCTAAAATGAATTTTGTATTAAAACAAAGCACAAGGACATACAACAAAATAAAATTGTCTCCCTCGAACAGGAAATTTCTTTAAATACCAGTTTTGACCTGTCTTGGGCAAGAGGCAAGGTGGTTGTCATTCAGGAGGCACAGCCAAAGGGCTGACTCTCAGTATTTAAGACATAAAGGAGTTCCTAGAGGCAGAACGTATAGACAACAAGTATTTCTAAAGAGTAAGGAAGAGAGTTTCATTCAGGTCTGGGGGAAAAAAAATGAGATATACTTCTGAAAATGTAGTTAAGTAGATAATAAAAACTGGTAGCATAAGCCCCTGCGTAAACGGGACAGACAGATGGGCAACAGATGAACAATAGATGGCATGATGGCAAGAGCCCTTAAAACAAATATATGGAGTTTATTTTTAACGTGGAGACATGCAAAGAAAAAGAAGAGTTCAATCAATGCTACAGACAGATAAGTAATCTTTTGTAACGTGTACTGAATGTCTAAAAGCAATGCAAGACTATTTAGCAAAGAATAAATTTTTAGGAATAAAACCAAGATGTTAAGAACCAGGAGAAGTTCTTCAAAGGGACAAAAATTCATATTAGATGTGACACATCTCTGAAAAGAGGTGACACAAGCATCAGCTTAAGTTCTGGCAAGTTACTCGCATACCCTAGTATTAAACAAGTCAGACCTCCTTTTTTTTTGTCCCTCAGTCTTTTCCAAGCCCCTTCCTGGGCCAGATGAAGATGACAGTATGGGAAGCAAAGCAACCCCCCCTCCCACCCCTGCTGACAAAAGCATTCCTGTTTTAGGACAGCGTGCAGTTGTCTATGCTTGTTAGGCAATGTCATTCACAGGGAGGGGACTCTGCTGCTTTACATTCCAATTATTCAGCAATTACCCAAGCAGTTTCATCCTGCAGATACCTACCAGCTGGAGCAGTTGGGGTACTTTACACTGCGTCTGAGGCCTCACTGACTTTCAGCTGTTTATTTTCTCTTATCTTGTTGATAATACATACAGAAGTCAAGATAAAATAGCAGGTTTACATTTTTCTAGATCTGCACAACAATGAATTAGATACTTATTTTCAGTCACTGCTTATCACACTGCTGACTACTCTTAATTTATATGTCTGAGTATTTGCCTTAGAAAAGAAAAAAATAGATACTTGGCTCCATTACAGAAGTCTTACAGGGGCTCAGGAGCAACAGCAGCAGCAGCAGCAACAAACCCCCACTACACATCTGTATCTAGTTTATTAACTTTTTCATTACTTCATTTTTACTGATTGTTGTCACATTTCAGTTGTGTCTTCTACTATTATATTAAAATACCTTCCTGAAAAACACACATGCAGCTTTCACTGGTTCACCATTTTACAACTTACCATTTTACAAAAAGTCTCTTCTGAAACTACTTTACACACCCCCTCCTGACCTGCACTGCTTATTCATTACTTCTTTTTTCCCCAGTATTCCAGAAGGCAATTCCTTTTCACCTGATCATTACATTCAACCAGCTAAGGTAGAAGGCTGAGACAACAGAGACAGACTCATCTCAGCAGCACACAGTAGAAACAACAGACATGGGTTTGAACACAGGAAATTAGAAGTCAATAAGGAAAGCATTTAAAAATAAATTTTAAAAAAATAACAATCACTGTCAAACCCCAGCTGCCCTGTCAGGCTGTGGAGTCTCCACCCTCTTGAGGAGTTCAGAACTTGACAAGTTGCTGAGCAACCTGTTTACCTGTTTTGAACAGATCGTGGATGGACTACAGAACTCTAGAGGTCCCTTCCAGCTTACCCAATTCTACTCCAAAGAACCACAAACTGTAAATCTGTATGTCAAAATGTTAGTTGGCAGAAAAAAAACATTACAATTGGTACATTCAGGCATGTTACCTATGCAGTATGTGGTATAATCTATGCTGTGTTCTTTGTTGGTACCAGTACTTCACTTACTAACTCTTAGGCATTGAAAAAAGCACAGAGAGATTATCTTTAATACACCATTCTGCTGTGAGGCACCCTAGCTACCTTTAAGGCTCATCAAATTTATTTAATTTAAAAAGAAAAAAAAAAAGAAAGAGTTTGTGCTTATTTATACATTTTTAAAGAGCCTCAAAAGTCAAATGGAACCCCAGTGGACAAAGGCAACCTAGCAACATCTTGACCCACACAATTTTATTTCAGCAGTTTAAAATACTTCCTTTGCCAACAACAACTTTGTTTTGCAATAAAGTTGGACAGCATTTGCAAATATTTCAAGACCATCACATTCTGAATACTAAGGCTTTATACTGAAGACTCAGTCTTCCACATTTTACTGTGTTATTTCTATACACATGTGAACCATGAAAACATGAAAATGGAAAACTGCACAATCACTTTTTGACACCCCAATTCAGAAGTGAAAGAACTTTTGTGGGAAGAATGAACTGTTGTAATCCTCTTCTAAATGCAAATGCAAACAAAGACACCAAGTCTACATTTTATGGTACTTTTGCTCAAAGGGTTAAAGCATCCCTGTATCACAACAAAACCGGTTAAGTTGTTCTGGAAAAACGAAACATGTCTGTGACTTCAGGAAACTGGAAGGGCTACATCTAAATGAATCTATTAAGACTAACAATATTTTGTAACATTTTCATGAAAGCACAGGAATTTTTAGCACTTTGTTAAACTGAAGCTAATCTTTCTCCCTAGAAACTAGCAAGACACTACATAAAAATGATGGAATTACCACCAAGAAAAAAAAAACAACAGAAAAGCACTTAAATTACAATTAATATAAATTGCCGAACAGATTATTGTAATCAGCCCTTTATGTATCCAATTCTTATTAAACTAATCTATATGACAAATATAAATGCACAATATTGACTTCCTTTTCTTGAGCATTATAGAGATATATTTCTCAATTCTTTCATTATTGCATTTATAGAATTAAAATAAAAAGATGATTTTTTAATATGTTTTAGAGAAGGCATCTTTCAGACCAGTAAGTGAAATGATGGAAGTGACAAGATAGCAGCAGCTGTATAAACTCCATTTCTTTACCACAGGTCAAAAGTCATAATAAATACATGTCTGTAACTTACATGAAGTGCATTAGTCTTTACCCACTACTGTTTACTTAACACCACAACAGGGTCTTGCTCAAAGAAGATAAGCTCCATTGTAATTAACTTACTTTGAAAATTCAGGATCAAAAATTCTTCAATACCCTTAAGCACTGTATTGCAGGACCTCATAATAATGTTCAAGGAATACAACCCATTCCTCATCACTATTTTAAATTTTTTTCTTTCAAAATTTGCAGTGAAGGAGGAAAAGGGAACACTTTCAACTTAATCAAAATTATGAAATACTACACCCACAAAACGTTTATTCTTCCAGTTGTCTTGTTTACTTCAGATAAGTAAGTCAGTCAGTGCTTCTGATCTTCACAATAAAAGGTATATATTTTAAACATATTCATCAAGTAGTTTTGAAACTTAATACTTGGTATGACCAGGCACTGCTGTATATATTGAACCAGGAGATCACACGGGCAGCAACACAAAATGCACAGAAAGCCAGGCAAATCAGCTGAGCCAGGGTTCCTCCGAAACCAACCCAGTGAACAAGAGCTATCCACTCTTCCAAATAAGCTGTTGAGCATGCTATTTTTAAAGTGTACTAAAGCAACAACTGGATTCTATGGATTCTGCCAGTTCTTTAAGGGAAGGACAATAAGGAAGGGAGGAACAGTATCTTCAGTGCAACAAGACAGTCTATCACATGAAGTACCATGACCTTTTTTCCCCACTCTGCAGCATTCCGTTCATTTAAAGAATATTTGAAACAGTCAAAGTATATAGAAGGTCAGAAGTAGTAAGTTCAAATAAAATGAAATAGGTGGTTTTCTCAGCTTTCAATTACTAAGGTACAAAGACAGCTCTAAGTTGATCTTGCAGCTATTCATACAAACAATGCCTTAAACCCCCAAACAAGCTGCTATTTTCCTTTTGTGACACATGTACCTATTTAAACTCAACCACAGGTCTACATAGCTTGAGATACTTTAAATTAGAAGCAGTCATTCAACAGCCGATCTCACAGTGGATGTCTACAATCCCTTCATATTTGTCCCTCTGCTTATTCTTTGCTATCCTGTGCTTTGCTATGCTGTGCCCTTCCCCATTGCTGTTTCTGTGGAAGACTGTCTGGGGTGCTCTCTTTACAGAAAGACACAAATTAAGTCCAAGTCTTCCACTTTCTGAGGCTACACTCATAATAAGAGTTTTTTTGCCAAGCATGCATGCTGTCTCTGCTACATCCACTTGGCTTACAACAGAAGAGTTAAACTCTAATCCACTACCGCCCAACTGAAAAAAACCCCCCACCAAGCTTAGCTAAGCATTTTCAGAAGGACATCTCTACTTCTTCACATCTGACATACTCTCACTCCCATACAGTAGCTCATTTACAAGCACTATCACCAAACACACTTCAGAATTAAGGGTACTGCCTTTCAATGGCTCTGATCAGTAGGGCTTTCTTTTGGGAAAGCTCATATGATAGTGTTGCAGAACTTATAAAGTGGAAAGACACTTTAGGAAGAGTAAAGTTTGTTTCCACGTGATAATTAATCTCTGTACTTGCCCAAGAGCCTTATGAAATCTGCTCCATAATTGGGTGAAGACTGTGCGTGTCCCGTTTCTGCCATTTGTTCAACGTTTTGTAATCTTTATTGCCCTGGTGATTTTAAAGCCATAGCTGTCAAGGGCATCCATGGACTAACAGATTTCTCTGTGTAGCTGACTCTCAGTACGCTAGTGGATTAAAAAAAAAAAAACAACCAAAAAAACCAACTAAAAAACATTACCAAAAAGAAAAGGTAACTAAGTATCAGCAAGCCACTGCTAACTCTCAATAGTTTAACTCGGAACTACCTGAAGCCAGTGCTCAAGCTTCAACAGCAGATGCCATTACTCTCTTTATCTGGTTATAACGAAGGCAGAAGTTGACGTGTTGCCTTATCTAGGAAGTAAAAGAGACTTCTTGGAATTTGTGAGATGAAGAAATGTTAAGAGAGATTTTGGGAGACAGAGAAAGATATCCACCAAAACTAATATTTTGTTTATCTATACTTGCTAGGGAATCAATTGTGGGTTGCAAGCCAGACTGAAGCGACATCACGATGAAGAATAATTAGCTTGTGTCTGATCTTTTCACTTTAAAAATCTGTATGCAGTCTGACTTTTTTTTGGTGGTAGAAGAACTTGAGAACAAGACACAGAGACAAATACCATCTGGTAAACAGCGGGCAGATAAATCCTGTTCTCTTGCTTTCTCTCTCCCATCAGTGGGAAAGTCTTAAAAGAGATTCAGGAAGAAAGACAGCCCTGGATCATATCAGCCCCCCCCCCGGCTGAAGGTCAGCAAGAAAAAACATTCTCTGTCATCATTGTACACAACGTGGAGCTTTGTAATTACTGAACTATCAACTCTTTCTGTATCTGAGGTGGACTAACTGTTCTATCAGACTGTGGAGAGGGGGAATAAAGAAGTATTGTGACAATTACGTTAGCACTGTTTGGTACATTTAACTATTCTGACTTCTCTCTTAAAAAGATCACTACAGACACGTGGCTGTAGTTTTCTGAGTGAGTCACTGCTACTGGAAATCTATAAAACCAAGAAAGAATATTCCCATTTGTCCTCATCAGATAGCTTCTGAACCTTTAAATAACTCTAATGCATATGCAGTAAGAGAAATCTTACATACAATACAAGTCTAGGAATTTCTAAATCTTTAGTGTAACACAAATACTTTTGAAGAGAAAAACTTTCAATATATTTTGGAAACATTTCACATCCTTGCAACTAAGAAACACCAGTTCTTCTCCATTATAGTCTGAACTTCTACCACAAAGACTGACAAATTTGCAACTTCCTATTCAAATCTAGAGAGCACAGTGTATGGCAACAACATACTGCAAGCAGGTGAACATGCATTTAGTGCATTTCCTTTCTAGAAGCTATTAAAAAAGGGGAACAAAATTATTGATACAATAATCAAAATAGGATAAGCATTTGGCCTATCATAATACAGATCTGACTATAATCTAATACTTAGGAATCCATATACCTGCAAGGTGACCAGAATTTAGAGGGGGGAGGGGGAGAAGGTTGAGAGCTCACTACGACACCTAGCAATAACTTTAACACTAACCAAATGAGTATGTTCCAATAACAGTCTAACACTCAAGTAAAGCACATAAAACATAATTTAAAAATCCCCCTGAATTACAAAAAAAAAAGTCCCCACCAAGAAACACATGGCTGGATGTGTGTGTAGAGATGCATGTATTAAACCACTACTAGACATATATATTAGGGGATGCCACTGTTTTTTTTAATCCTGAGAACTCTAGAATATTTTACAGAGCACAGTACAGAGCGCCACAAAAAACACCTGCACTTGCAATTATCATGATTCTTTAAATATGTCTGGAACTTCATTTGAATCCCACATTACTATTATATGATTATATGATATGAGTAACTGGTGACTAACAGCCCTGTTACTAAACAGTTTACCAGTATAATGATGAGATAAGAAGAGTAATGACTAATAGTGCAAGGTGTATTCATATTCAGTACTGACCATTCACACTCCCTTTTTTTTTTTTTAATATACACCTCTCAGTCTAGATAATAACAACTGCTGTTCAGTTCAGACTGGCAAAATACAGCGAAAAGGGAACTCTAACTGGTCTTAAGTGGCCTCTTCTGTACAGAACTATTTCTGTACAAGAAAATCCTTGTAGAGTAGAAGTTCCTATAATCCATCATCATCCACAATTAATAGATATCATACATCATCAAATGCCAAGCCAATGGGCAAGACAGAAAGGTTTTGAACACACTCAGAATAGTTCATTTAATATTCTTCTAGGATTTTTCTCCATACAATATAAACATGTAGTGATGCAAGATAACTCAGATATTTGGAAAAAAATACTAGTTTATCCTCCTTAATTTCTACTTTACAGATGACAGGACTTTATATGCACCCTGATAAGTCCATCTCAACATCTGGAAGGTGAGAAGAAGTTAGAGATTTTGAAACTCTACTAGTTATTTTTTGACATAAATTTTCTTCCAAACTGGAATTTAATCTCCAAATTCCAAAATCTAACAAAAAATAAAACGTGAAGAAATTATGACACACATTTAAGAAAAGCTCCAAAGAACGGTTAATTTTAACTCAAAAGGGAGATTAAATTATTTGCCCTGAGAAACTATAAAGCCAATTACAAAACAACCCAGTATCAAATAACCCTTGACTTCCTTGCATACTCAGTAAATAGACTGAGAACAACAACAAAACACATCACGTTACCTGCACACAAATTCCTAATTTCAAAAATATTTCAACTATATAGTTTTAATGTCATCTTACTGCTGGAAGCTTCAGGGTCTTTTGGTTAAAACGCCATCCTTAACATAACCATTAGGTCTGCTGGGATCAATAACCGACCTTTGATGCGAAAAACTATCATTGATAACATAGCGTAGGGTTGGAGTATGTGTGATTTCCTTTCAACTAGGTTATATACCACTTACATTGTTTTGTGGACTAGAACAAGCTTCCCGTATCTGGTGTGTATTCTATTACAAAACCAGCAACAACAAATCACATAGATATTTTCATGAATAAGCAACAAAGTGCAAATATGGTAAAATGACATAATTTCTTACGGTTAGCTAACAAAGAAAGGGGCAGTGACGCAGTAATAGCAGATAAGCAAATCCATATAAGCACACAAAAACATTGTATACATGTCCAGAACTAGCATGCATTATATATAAATACACAATAATGTTTTAATCATTAAATAATTAATTAAAACTCACAGTGGAACTCACCAGAGATCACATTACATTAATAGCCAGACCACGCGTATCCTATTTTTCTTTGCTGCTTTTCTTTCATATCATATCTTTACAAGACCCTGGATACTTGGAGGTTTCAGGAGGTGCCCACGAGATCCAATACGAGAAGACTCAGCACAGACTCCCAGAGGGAGGAAGGGGCTACTCTCGTTGGAGAATCAGGACATGAAAACGAATTGTCCCTGCTCCTGCAAATGGGGGGTTGGACTGAATGACCTGCAAAGGTCCCTTCCAACCCAAAGCATTCTACGATTCTAAAGCTACAGAGAAACCTAAAGGTTACCTCAAAGAAGAGCTGCTTACCTGATTCTACATTACCGAGATTACATTACATTAATAGCCAGGCCACATCTATCCTCTTCCCCTTTTTTTTTTTTCATACCGCATCTTTACAAGACCCTACGTACTCGGAGGCTTCAGGAGGTGCCCGTGAGCTGCTTACCTGATTGGTGACCTGAAAAGCAAGCAGAAAAAACATAAAGAAGTTAAGACCCCAGTCAGATTCGGAGCCAGAGACACCCCCTCACCTCGCACCCCGACGCTCCCTGCCCCCAGCAGCCACCACACCGCCCTGAACCCGGGCTGCCGCGGGCCCTGGGCCCCCCTGCCCTCGTCCTCTCCTCCCCGCCGCCCCGGGCCGGGCGCTCACGTCGGGGTTGGCCTCCAGGGGCAGCCAGCGATGCGGCTCCATGGCGGCGGGACGAGGCGAGGCGGGTCGGGGCGGATCCCGAGGCCTCGCGGCGCGCGCTTGACAGCGCCTCGCGCCGCCGCGCCTCAGCCAACGACCCGGGGCCGCGCCACCGAGCCGCGCGGGAAAGGGGGGATGAGGGGGGAGCGAGGGGAGGAAGCCGGGAAGAAACAGACCCCATTGAGCAATTCCTACGAACATCTCCGCACTGCCACGGGGCGACGAATCACCCAGCGATGAAAGACTTCATCCTGAGCGAGAAGATTCCTCCCTAACCTCCCTCTTGGTTTCATCGTCCCCCCCTCCGGTAATGGAACGTCCCAGCGGGGCAAGGGGTGGTGTCTCCGCCGCCCCGCCCGGCGCTTGGTCCCGCCCCAGCGCGGACCCACGTGCGTGCGGGAACCCGGCCCCGCGGGAGCGCGGCCCCCAACGCCCCCGCGGGAAAGCGAGCGAGGCGGGGCGGCGGCGTGCGGGGCGTGTGGCGGCGAGGACGTGGGTGATGAAGGCCTTTTGCGGCCCACCAAAAATTACAATGAGATGCAATAAATGAATTACAGCTCCCAAGTAACAACTGATAGGACAAGAGGAAAGGGCCTCGAGTTGGGCCAAGAGGGGATTAGGTTGGAGATTAGGAAAAAAAAAAATTACCGAAAGAGTGGGGAAGCGTTAGGAGAGGCTGCCCAGGGAAGCAGTGGAGTCACCATCCGTGGACATGGTCAGAAAATGTGTAGATGCGGCACTTTGGGACAGGGTTTGGTAGGCACGGTGGTGTTCGGCTCATGGTTGCACTTTGATGGTCTTTGAGGTCTTTTCCGACATCAATAATGTATCATAAAAATAGCATTTTGTGGGGAGCCCCTAAAGCCCTCCCGCTTCAGGAACATCAGGACACCACTTCTTGGCCTTCTGGCTAGGATCAACCCCAATGTAATATATACATCTCATATACAGTGTTCTATACATTTTGTATTTTATACAAAAGGTTATACCCGATCCCTGGAGTTGTTCAAGGTCAGATTGGATTGGGCTCTGAACAATCTGATCCAGTGGGAGGTGTCCCTGCTCATGGCAGGGGGGTTGAATTGGATTATCTTTAAGGTCCCTTCCAACCTGAACCATTCTGTGATTCTATGCCGTCTTTCAAGTTAATTCAGAAGAACTGATGATGATGAAACATGTTGGGTTTTTGGCCCAGCATTCCCCGACTGCTCTGTCCACCACTCTTCAGACTGCAGCTGACCGACACAACCCCTTGCAGCACTGCTGTGGGTCTTGCATCCTCTGAAGCGGACATATGGACAAGGAATGTTGTAGGAGCCTACGAACGGGACCTCCAGGCCTGCCCAACTCCTGACCAGAGGGAACTGCGGCAGTGGGATGCAGGTGGTGGTGCCTGCCTGTATGTCTGGAGTGGACGGTGAAGATGCAGGCAGGATGGAAACTGTGTCAGTTTGCAGGCAAATGGGAGAGTCGCGTGAGAGAAAGAAGCAGTATAATGTGAGAAAATGGCATTTCTGGGTAGAGTGGAGACAGGGGTACCAACATGTCGGGCAGCCAGAAAGGCAGGATTTTGAAGATACCACACAGTCAAGGGCCCAGGCTCTGAAAAAAACCCCATTCAGAGATATGCTTCCTCCAGTCTGCCTGAAGAGCTTTTAGAAGAACTTGGTGAAGCAGTTTAGAGAGTGTCAATGCCAATGATGCTCCGTTCTGTATGAGTGAACATTTTTAACGTAAAAGAGGGGTGATTTCGTTTAGATACTAGGAATAAATATTTTACCGTGAAGGTGTTGAGGCACTGAAACAGGTTGTCCAGAGAATTCATAAATGCCTCATCCCTGGAGGTATTCAAGACCAGGTTAAATGAGGCTTCAAGCAGCCTGATACAGTGGAAGGTGTCCCTGCTTTTGGCAGGGGCTGGAACTGGGTGAACTTTAAGGTCCTTTTCAGCCCAAACCATTCTATGATTATATGATTATATGTGAAGCTTATAACATGGAGTAAATTACCTAATGATGTTTTCATTTTATTGTATCCCCTGTAATGTCTTAGCAGGACTGCGGCGATGCTACATGCTTGTGCCTGAAGCTTCTGTATTGACCTATCAACAACAATACTGCAGTGTCTCTCTTCAGCAATCCATTCTATTAGTCCCTCATGAGATTTGTCTTCTGGTTTTATTACCGAGTGTCTTCTCTCATCAAGATCTCAGTCCATATTGAGGTAAAAGGTAGGCCCATGCTGTCAGAGCATCATCATAGTCCATGTCTACCTTCTGCAGCTGCAAAAAGCTTCACAGAGCACTCTGACTGAAGGCAGAATTTTCTTAAGAAACACGGTTTAATTCTGTGGCTGGGCAGACAAGCTGAAGTCATTACACACCTCACCCCTTTCTATTCCAGATTCAAAGAACTAAATACTTGTTTACATGTTGATGAAAATAGCTGAAATAACTCCAAATTTCAGCAAATGATTCTGTAATTACCAAACTGCTAAGACATTCAGCTTCACAACTATCTCCATATCCTGGAGAAAGAATGAAAAGTAACATAACAAATTTAGTCATTTTACTAAAGGCTCTACTAAGAGACTTGACAAAACTGTAATATAAAATAATTTGTAAAGTTCTCTAGGTAATAATGTAAGAGTTACCTAAGTTAGAGATTGTTAAGTCATCTTCTTGCTATCAGAGACAGATCTTACCAGTACATACATTGCTTGCGTTCTAATCATGAGGTCATAAAAACACATACTACTCAAAAACACTTGCGCATTTAATTAGATACTTTAAAAGGGAGAGGCTGCAATCAGACTATAAGCGTATTAAGCTCATAAACACACACCATGTTCCAAAATAATTACCCCTTTCCTGAAGTATATTCTAAATTCTTTCATTAATATTTATTGAAAATAGTTAATTTAAAACTAGTCAGCACTACTGTGTGATAAGTTGTATTTTACAGCCTTATAATAGATCTACTGTGTTCATATTTGGGTGCCACAGTACATAAAGGATATGAAGTTACTGGAAAGTGTCCAGAGGAAGGCCACAAAAGTTGGTGAAGGGTTAAAAGGGGAAACTGTATGATTAGTGGCTAAAGTCACTTGATTTGTTCAGCCTGGAGAAGAGGAGACGGAGGGGAGACCTCATTGCAGCCTACAGCTTCCTCGCAAGGAGAGGAGGAGCAGACACTGATCTCTGGCAACCAATGATAGGACCCAAGGGAATGGCAGAAGGATGTGCTAGGGCAGGTTTAGGCTGGATATTAGAACAGGTTCTTCATTCAGAGGGTGGTGGAGCAGTGGAACATTCTCCCGAGGGGAGTAGTCACAGTGCCAAGTCTGACAGCATTCAAGAAGCATTTGGACAACTCCCTCAGACATACTGTGAGTGTTGGAGTTGTCCTATGCAGGGACAGGAGTTGGACTAGATTATCCTTATGAGTCCTTTCCAACTCTGGCCATTCTGTAACTGCATGATTCTATACTGATACTATAACATTATAATATAATAACTCAAATCCTAAAAGCAGGTGTAAAACTGATTATTAGAGAAACTGCACTGTTTATTTGCAGGTATACAGGCTGATTCCACAACACATCTGCATAAAGTATGGTTGCTCCATGTACCTGTACTGAGTTGAATACACCACATGTGCTGCATGCACAAAGGGCAATGCATGATTTACATACCAGAGACTGTAACAAGGAGAATGAAAACCCACTGAACAATAAATTGTGAGTAAACAACCGGTTGTGCAAACCAAGTGTGACTTGACCTGGCATTCCCAAAAGCCCTCCCAGATGATTCCCAGGCCAGGGCTGTTTCCCTGAGCCATTGCTAGTGCCCACACCACTGCAGGGGGCTGCAGTGGGAGGGCACTGCTGGTCTGAGGTGAGACACAAGCAAGCCCTTTCCTGCCTAGCCTCAAGCCACCATCCACAGGTGACCTTTCCCACCCACTGCTTGCAGAGAACATTTTAAGTGACCAAACATTCTCTTAAAACATAGTCCCAAGTTTTACTTGTATCTATTTAGGAAGATGTTCACTTCAAAATGACAAACTCCTGGAGTCCTCAGCAAAGGAAGGAGATGGATCTGTTAGAGCAAGACCAGAGGAGGCCACGAAAGTCATCAGAGGGCTAGAGTACCTCTGATACAAGGACAGGCTGAGAGAGTTGTGATTATTCAGCCTGGAGAAGACCTTGGGGATATCTTATGGCAGCCTTCCAAATATTCTAAGCGGGGCTACAGGAAAGCTGGGGAGGGTCTGTTTATCATGTAGTGTAGAGATAGAATGATAGAATGGTTTGGGTTGGAAGGGACCATGAAGGTCATCTAATCCAACCCCATTGCAGCAAGCAGGGACGTCTCCATCTAGATCAGGCTGCGCAGAGCCCCATCCAACCTGGCCTTAAATGTTTCCAGAGATGGATGGGACATCTACTACCTCTCTGGGCAACCTGTGCCAGTGCTTCATCAACCTCATAGTGAAATACTTCTTCCTAATATCTAGTCTAAACTTTTTAGTTTAAAACCATTATCCCTTGTCTTATCACAACAAGCCCTGCTAAAAACATTATTAAAAGATAGGATGGTAATGATTTTAGGCTGAAAGAGGGTAGACTTAATTTACATATTTGGAAGATTTTTTTTTCCTGCAAGGGTGGTGAGTCATAGGCACAAGTTGCCCAGGGAAGTTATGGATGCCTCATCCCTGGAAGTGCTCAAAGTCAGGATGCATGGGGCTTTGAGCAACCTGATCCCATGGAAGGGGTTCCTGCTGTGAGACTAAATTGACAAGTTTTGCTGCAGCTGGTTTGTATGTTTAATTATCCTGTCATATAAAACTGTCTTGTATCAAGAGATAATATGCAGACAATCTCCAGACATGTGACATGCAGAATCAAGACTCTATAACTTATAAAGTTATAAAGTAGGTATGTTTATTCAGCGCTGAGATGCATAGGAGAATTATTTCTCCAAAACAACATGCATACCCATCATGGCAACTTGTCTTGACTTTATACAGTGAACTGTTACATATTCCCAAAAATGCCTAAAAATTCATAACCTTTCCCCACTTCTTTATTATAATGAGTTTGAGAAGAGTCTTCTTCCTGTTTTGTGCCTGTGCAGGGTTTTCTCAGGGATGGAGTCAGTTGTCTTAACTTCCTTTAGCTTCAATCTGCATCCGTGTTCTGCAGATCCTTGCCATCTTTACCAGTGTTGTTTTCGCTCTTATCACAGGTCCAGATGACTTGTCCTGCTTATCAGAAATCTTCTAGCAACAGACTCCCTTCCTACATAAAGGCTTATAGAAATACGTTGCTTTAGCTAAACAACTGTCATCCTGTGTATTCTTTAAGCGTCAGTTGCTTCAGCTAAATTATTACTATTCTGTTTACCCTTAAGTGTTAGTCCTTTCTTTGTGTTTATCTCAAGCTGCTAAACAATAGTTATCCCGTTCATCAATGGTTAATTCACCTAGCCCTGTATCACATGGATAAATAATCTGAAAGAATAAACACTCTCTTATAGTTGCAAGTATTTATTGATATGCTTAGTTGTCTAGCAAGATATAGCTGTTTCAGGTCAAGAGATAACCTTAGGACTGCAAGAAATTCTGGATATAGTTGGAATCATAGAGTCAACAGGTTGGAAAAGATCTCCAGGATTGAGACAAATCATTCCTATCTGCCACTAAACCATGTCCCTGAGCACTCTGGCTACTCGTCTTTTAAACACCTCCAGGGATGGTGACTCAACCACCTCCCTGGGCAGCCTCTGTCAGTGCCCAATGACCCTTTCTGGGAATAATTTCTTCCTGATATCCAGTCTGAACCTCCCCTGGAACAGCTTGAGACCATTCCCCCTTTTCCTGTCTCCTTGGAAAAAAGGCCAGCATCCACCTCTCTACAACCTCCATTCAGGTAGTTGTAGAGAGCAATGAGGTCTCCCCTCAGCCTCCTCTTCTCAAGGCTAAACAAACCCAGTTTCCTCATCCCATCGTTGTAAGACTCGTTCTGGAGCCCCTCACCAGCTTCGTTGCTCTTCTCTGGACTCGCTCCAGAGCCCCAACATCCTTCTCGTGGTGAGGGTCCCACAACTGAACACAATATTTGTGGTATTTAGGTGTCTTGTAAGATGCACTTGTCTTACATGAAGAGACAAGCTGAAGGCAGTCTCCAGACATGGCTGGATAACCTAAAAAAACCCCATTCTTTGAGAACTTAAGAGTTGTTTGTCTAAAACTAGTACATCTACCTACTACCTGATTTTGGAAGATGCTTTTCTTTTTAGAAGGGCATCCAATTCAGCGCGGAGTTGTAAAATAAAAAAAGTATTGCCCTTGCTTTAAAGACTGTGTCCTTTTACAATGTTTTACTGATGAATAAGTGTTTCTCGGACGGGACGGCACTAACAGACTCTCAGGTCGCCTGCAGCCCAACCCACCCTATCGAACGCAGCGGTCACACCAGCCCCGAGCTTCCTCCCAGTCAGCCAATAGGGGAGAGGTCACCGCCCCGCCTCGTTCTGGCTCCGCTTGCAGCCAATCAGAAATGAGGTTGCCGCCTCCGCCTCGTTCTGGCTTCGCCGCAGCCAATCAGAGATTGGGTGCTGTGTACCGGAAGCCGGGCTGGGCGGCTGTGAGGGGCCATGGCTGGCGGGACTGCAGCCGCGCGGGCGCTGGCGGCACTGGGTGAGGGACCGGGACCTCGACCCCGCGGCGGGGTCGCAGCGCGACCCCTCCGGGTTCCTTATCCGAGAGGCCGAATCGCCCGGGCCGAGGCGTTCCGCGTGGGGCTGGGCTTGGAGGGGCTGGGGCTGCGGCTGCGCTGGTGGGGCTGGAGGGTGAGGCGGGGATAGGCGACTTCCCGGTGTGCCGCAGGACTGACACCAAAAAGACTGGCAGATAAGCTCTCTTAAGATGCGTTTTGGAGCTTTAGAAAACAAGTATCCTTTAATCACGGCTAGGCAACGTGAGGGAGTGATTTCCATCAGTCACATAAATTGTCACCAACTCTTGTTCCCTTGCATTTCCCACTTCTGTGCATATGTATCAATTTTCCCAGAAAACTTATGTATGTTTTATTACTTTCCAAGGACTAATTTTAATATCATTATGCACTTCACAACAGTCAAAACTCTTACTCATTTGGGGCTGTTATTAACTGTCTTCTTGATCTTGTATTTGAGATAGGAAAGCACTGCAAACAGAGGCAGTTACAGAAGAAACATCTGTTATGTGCAGATCATACTGCAAACAAGGTATTATCANGACCTCCCGGCGTGTGTGTCTGTTTGGATCGTAGGGGTTATAAGTCGTTGGGGGTTTATTTTTGTAACTCCGGGCGGCTGCACACCTTGACTTGTTTGTGCCTCCTGTAATAAATATTATTTTCTATTCACCCTGGGAGAAGTTCTTATATCTCCGGATAGCTCAGCAGACAAAACGGACACCACGTGTCCTCTCTCCCCATTTGGGTTGAGACAATGTCCTAAGAATAAACAGTGTCTGGAAAAACCATTTTAATGAAAACGTGCTGTTGGAGGGATATTCTGTCTTAACTTTCAAAAAATAGTTACTTAAGTGAAACTTAACTCTACCTCAGTTAAATCAAAGATATTCCACTTTTTGCAATAGCAACTATTTCTTGTATCAACTACTTCTATCAGCAGCATGGATGCTGTGGTACAAGAAGTAGTTACTTTTACGAAAAGTAGAATATTTTTATTTAAGATGAGGTAGAGTTAAGTTCATCCAAATAACTGTATTTATTGAAAGTTAGACAGAATGTCCCTCTGATAGCATGTGTGTTGGGTTTTTTTGTAGCATGTTTTCAAATAGTGTTTTTCCAGACACTGTTACATCTTGTGTTAAGTATGATGTGTGCTGAACTGACGTATCTTTTTGTGTAATCACTGTTGTTTGCGACCTTTCCCTATATTGGATGCAAGGTCAGACAGAGAGGTCGAGCCAACTCCAAATTAGCAAGAGATTTGACTGTTGTTAAGTTCATGATAACATTCAAATTGGTGTTTGGAATGTAAGAGAACATGTATAGTACTTCTGGGAAAACTCATACTAATGTGTTGGAGTGGGAAATGTATTCTGCAACTAGCATTTGTTTTGTTGCACGTTCGATGGAAATCAATACCTCATGTTGCCCAGGCCTGCATTAAAAGGATGCTTGCTTTATAAAATTCTAAAACAAGCCTTAGAGAGTTTATTTTCTGGCGTTTTTGTTTTCAGTTATTTCATAGGGTCAGGGATTGCCAGGATTTGTGAAGGTATAGGCTTGGTCCGAAGCCTTTTGGAGTTGATTCTGTTCAACTTGGAATGATGTGAGCAGGTGATATTAATGTAATTCATGAAAAAATCCCTTAAAGAAAGCTTGGCTTTTAAGGGAAATGCATGCAGGATACCTAGGAATTATTCAAAGAGTGATTACATTTATTTCTATAACACTTTAAAGATTTGCTTCTGATCATTTGTATTTTTCAGATGCTAATGGTGCAGCAGATAAGATTAATTTAATGCCTCGAGACTTTTTTGCAGAACTGGTGAGTAAGGGCAATAAATGCCTCATAAATAAATGCCTTGATGGCCTCAAGCTGCACCAGGGGAAGTTTAGATCAGATGTCAGGAAAAATTTCTTTACTGGAAGAGTGGTGAAGCACTTGAAGGGGCTGCCCAGGTGGAGTCTCCTTACATGAAAGCATTTAGAAAATGTGTAATTGTGGCACCGTGGGACATACTTTAGTAGGCACTGGTGTTGGGCTGACAGTTTAACTTGGTGATCATAGGGGTCTTTTCCAACCTTAATGATTCTGTGATAAGTGGGATGTGGAAGTGTATCCTGGTACATTTTGATTCTAGGAAAACTTCATTTCAGCTCTTCTGGTTTTGTCGTCTTGAAGAGTGAATGTTATGCCTGTGGTGGCTTGGATTTATGTGGCTTATAATGGACCATTGCTGCTGAGAGCAATAGGGTTGCTCTAAGTTTGTTTTTATCACAGAAACATTTTAAAATGTATTTTTCCCTTTAATCTAAATGAGATATCAAACTAGCTTGTCTAGCAAACATTCAGCTTGTTTACCATAGTGTCCATTGTTCAATTATGAAATGGTGTGTTAAGTAGGAATAGCTAGAGAGGTAGTAACTAAAAGTCTTGTCTGAGTTTATTTGCTTTTCTCAAATTTGATGTAATTTCAAAATCAGTCATTGTGTTGACTTTGTTCTTCACTCCTTGTTGTCTATTTTTGCATTAACCTGTTTTCTGAGTAGTCAAACTAGCTTTGTCCTGTATATTAAAATTTGCATTAAGAATATGTTTTAAATTATTTTCTTTACAGTGTGAGCAAATAATTCAGCATCTGAACCATACGATCCCAGGTGTAAATACAGCTGAACTATGTCAGGTAAGTTTGGATACTAGCAGTTATAAGCAAATATATTTGCTGTATATACTGTAAAAGGTAGATTCCCAGAGCAATTTTTTGTACGTGTATATACACAAAGAGGATTTTATTAATGCAAAATTTATTATTATTTGTAATTGTGAACATTCTGTTTTTAGAGAATGCAGACGTCTGGGATTGAGATTAATGTTGGTGATCTGGAAAAAATAGCTAACATTATTTCCTTTCTGTTTAGGTAAGCACAAAATAATTTACCTAAGCTGATGTAGTTTTTACCTCCACCTTAACTTACAGTGGTATTAAAAAGTGACATCGAATACAGGTATTAAATGAGCTCATTGGGGAAAAGGGCGTAAGTTTGTAACTCAATACATAAGCCCTTGGGGCTTAGTTTATGTTCTAAAAAAGTGTGCAGTTACTTAGTAGTTAGTCACATAAAAAGAAAATTTTTCTAAGATCTTGTCTGCAAGCATTAAAACTACTGGCAAAATAAAAGACTAAGTGAAGCTCAGTTCTAAAGCTATGTCAGCTACACCTTTTCCTCAAAGAACAAGTTCTAAAAACTTCATGTTTCTTAGACTGGAAACCAGCATTTGTGCTTGTTTGAAGAGCACACAGTTCTATAATGTTGAATTCCACTGTGATAAAGGTAGAGTGTTTAGGCAGCATTTTCAGCTACTGTTTGCAGTTTGTTTTTTTTTTTCAGAAAGGTAAAATTTTCAAGATGTTGCTTGTTCTTTTGATATCTAGGATGGAAATGTTTTATGTAATAATAATTTGACTGGAGAAAATATACCATTAGACACTTATGCTGTTATTTTCTCTGTAAAACATAATGTCTTAAATTACATTAGGCCGTGCTACTTGGAGGATCAACTTTTTTCTAGTTGTTTTTGTTTTTTTTTTAATGTCTCTTTAACAAGAGTGAGTCTGCATGAACAAACCTATGGTGGGATTTTTTTCTTCCTATTTCTGTAGAAGGAAATAAATGGCAGTTTTCCTTTAGAGTTGTTGCCTTTTCAACTGAGGGCTTATTGCATCATTTCACTCCTGTTAATACCAATTATGTGATAACCTAGAGGTCGTTACTTGCCTTTTGGTGATACTTAAATGCTTAATTAAACTGCCTTATTTCTAGAGTAATAATATTTAACTGCTCTATGCACACATCTTTCACAGCATTATGCCTTTTTTCAGTTTCAATAGCACTTGGAGTCCATGATTATTTCTGTTTTTATTTGTGTATTGTGCTAGCCCAGCAAAGCATATTAGGACACGTTAAAAGTCAAGTCGTGTTGGGTTTTCACACATGGATACATAACATTAGTAAAATATCTCAGGAAAAATATAAATCACAATCTGCCTGATTATTGTGAAGTACGGTGAGAAATGTAATTAAACTAAATTGATTCAGTGTTCTTTGGATATACCTGTAGCACAGCAGCCAGAAACAGTCTTTCTACAGAAGAACTTGTCACCACCTTGGGCAATGCAGTCAGCACTCTGCCAAAACATGCTGTTCAAGTTATTCGTCACGTATGGAATGAACGGGGCAAATCCATTAATGTATCAGAAGATTCAAGAAGTATGGCCACAGTGGGGCAGGTAACTAAATGACTGAGTGCAGTTGAACAAACTGATAACTTCTCAGAAGTGTCAGTGCTTCATTGTGTATCTTGTATTGCTACAAGCATGATTGTGTCTTGACTGCTAAAAGCTTTCTTATAGATGTTGCCAAATGTCTACCCAGAAAATGAACTGTATTCAATAAGAGTCATCTAAATGCTGACCAGTTTTCTAATATTATAGTTTGGATCATAAATGCACATTTCATACAATTTTAGAAATTAATGCTTCATAGTACTATTAGGGAAAGTGAGTGACAGGGTGGTAGACAATTGCATGAAACTAGTTGTTTATGTTAATCTGTTTTACATGTAATTTGAGATGTTCTTCAGAGTTGATAACAGCAGTGCTTAGTTGTTTTATTCTTTGTGTCCCTTAAATTCAATTTTTGTTTAAAGATACTTTCTGTCAATTTCCAGCATTTTTTTTTTTAAAAGATAAGACAGAGTCTCTGCATTTTAGGATCTTTTTTCTAACAGTGATTTAAAAATACGGCATTGATTAAAAAAATCTTGACAATAAGCTTTTAAAGGCTTTTTTAAATCTCTTAATTTGACAGTTTTGTCAATTGTAAAAGTCTAAAAGTGGTAACTTACTTGTCTGAAATGTATTTATGATATACTTTTATCTAAAAGACAGTTATGGAATACATTTTCTTTTTTTCCTTTTTTTGCTATTATAAAACTTTTGTGCTCTGTCTGAGGTTTTTATGTTTCCACTTGACTTAGAAACTTCAAAAAATACCCAAACCCAACCAATGACAAAAGCATGAATTATATACAAGCCAGGTGAACTCGTGCTTCTATTACTATAACTTCTTGAAATAGACTGTACTTGAACATTGGCAGTAATTGAATAAGGAAAGCAGGTTAAGTGAAGTAATTTGTAAGATTGATTCCCTCCACACATGTATGCCTAAAAGGAAGGGTAGATTTTTTTTTAATTGACAGTAATATCTGAATGCGTATGATAGTTTCCTGTTTGGATAGAAGCTCTGTGTGTCCCATGTTGTCTGTAAAACATCCATCCAACAGAACAGCAATGATCGGCTAGATCTTCCATTAACACTTTCCAATTATTTTTTCCCTTGTAGTTTGTTGATATTAAATGGAAACTGGGTGTTGCAGTGAGCTCCGACTCCTGCAGGTCTCTGAAGTATCCTTATGTTACAGTGATGCTAAAAGTGGCGGACCCTTCAGGACAAATAACAGACAAATCTTTTGAAATGACGATCCCACAGTTCCAGGTGTGTAATCAGCGTTACTTGATTCAGTCTCTGAAAGCAACAGTGACGTTTTTAATAAGGAGCAACTGTAGACCTTGATGCATCCACTTGTTCTTATTTACTAATACAATCATTAGAAGATGAAGCATTTAATAATTATTTAAGACACTGAAGCCAAATACTTATTGTACAGCATTTAACTCTACGTCACTTATCTGAAAAATGTTATTTTAGCAGTCATCACTCTGCTGTCTTAACAAATAAGCTAACAACTGAGGATTTTTAGATGTTTCTTGTCAGCTGTTGCTCTGCCTTGTTAAAAGGGGGTGGAATATTCAAAATCTAGGGAAGGTTCCCCAGCCTCAAAATTTAAAGCTTGGGTTAAGCCTAGCATTTGCTAATGATTAGGAGTGGGGGTCAGGCTGCTTTGTCACTTGCTCTTAATTGCTATGCCTTCATCTATGAACTTATGTAACTTTGTTTAATTGTGCAGAAATGTGGCATCTGTTGTCACTAAAGGGCAAATGTACAGCTTAGAATGTTGCATGTGCTTACAGATAAATCCTTGGACTTAGACTGGAAAGAATTTGAGAAGGATATTCCAAATCCTTGTGTTGTGTTCTTTCTCGTTGAAACCTCTGTAATATAATTTCTTGTTTAACCATTACAAGAAGTTAATACTATATCAGAGAAGTGTAGATTATTTCAGCTAGGAACAGAAACATGTGCATAAGAAAGCTTTTTTGTGGGTTTTTTTTTTGTTGTAGTGTGAGAACTACTTCAGATTTATTGCATAGTGTTGCTTCCCATTAACAGGCTAACCCATGCAAATAAGGCATCACCTGTGTAGATTTAATACTGAACGTGCCCAGTTGCCAACCAGCGCACAAAAAGAGAAGTGGAAACTTTCACTTCAGGCTGAAAATTGGAGCTGGAGGAAAGGGGAGAGAATGTGAGAAAGCTGGATTGTCATTTTTGTCTAACATGCTAGTTTGAACTACAGTTGGAGCTTTTCTTCAAGCAGCTGAAATTTATCTTAACTCTTCCTTTTTAGAACTTCTTCAGACAGTTCAAAGAAATGGCAGCTGTTCTTGAAACAGTTTGAAGAGAACTCTTATTTACACTGAAATTCTGGACAGACTTAGATCAACTAAACTTTCCGTTCTGCACAGGTAATCAAGTGCCGTTGTTCAGCAAGGTATGTATCCTTGCATTGCTCTGCTCTGAAGATCTCTTCGCTTTTGAATACTTGAAGCCAATTCTGCAGTGTTTATGAAAATGTATTCAGTTTTGTTCTTTTGGGCAGACAAAAGTTTGGGATGAGCATGGCAAAGCATCGCTGTGGACTTCCTAATGTCGAAGAGTAAGAAACTATGTGTAAGAAACTACACATTTAACTATGGAGTGTGGAAAGACACCTGAAAATCTTGCATGGGAAGTTAATGACGAGAGAAGTATAAATCCGATGTTAACACTTCTGTCTGTAAAACTGATGTACGTTTGGATTCAACAGTAATATTAAGTATATGGAGTATGTGAAGTTACTGGTAAAAAGCATACAGTTACTCTTGCAGAATAGTGTGTCAAGTAGTTAGCTGCAGGTGTTTGCAGACCCGACTTCCACTCCTCTTTTAATAACTGGACAATGTACTTGTCCTAACGGCTGGTTTATTTTAAATACTTATTTCCCACCACCTTGACTTATGAAAAATGTGTTAATGCATTAAGCTTTTCTGGAAACCCAAAACCTACTTTCTAAAATGAAACCCAAAGTCTAATCCTATCTAAAGAGGAAAGGTAAATTGAAATCAAAAGGTTTTAAGTACATTTTGCCTTTGCAGTTTAATACAGCTCTCATTGGTGGCACTATGCTTGATGTTGATCAGCAGTCTGCTTTCTAATTAAATTACAGTATTCATGTACTTTCCTCACTCCAGCTTCTGAACTACAAAAGTCAAGGGGAAACTTAAAAACTCAGGCTGTAGTCTTAGCAAAGCACATAAGAGAGAAGTCAACGCTAAAGGTCTACAAGATTTCTTTGCTTATCATTGTACTGTGTGGCAGGAGCCCACTGGACCGTGTTGGTTACTCTTGCTCTCGAGAATGTCCTAACCAGCAAAATTTTGACTCTGATTCTGAAGGAGAATGGGGGCATTTCCAGATGGGGAGTGATAAATCCAGTGTGGTTGCATGCTGATTTTTTTTTTTTGTTAATTTGTGTTTTCTTTCTTGAGTTTTGCATAAACGTAATGCCAACTGCAAATATAGCAGGAGGGAATAAAAACAATATTACTGCATTTCAGGGCATGATGGTGGTGGAGTAAGGCAAGTAAATCTGAAGGGAAACCATTCATATTGATAAAGCAGACTGAATTTCATGATGCAACTTCAGAATGATAGAAACTGAGAACCAGTTTTACTGGGACAGATCCTCAAGTGATTTCAGGCACCCTTAAATGACAATGTTTGCCTTTCTAATTCACATTTTCATGGGGTTTTTTTCAGTAACCTTGCTTAGAAGGTGGCAGAAAGTCATTGATGCAGGTGATGCCTGCTATTTTGTGTCATGAAAATAGAATGTAGCACACATTGTGTGTGCTACACACTGCAATTCTTTCCATAGAGATAACACCCTCACTGTTTGAGTGTTATGCATGGTGCGTAAAACCAGTACTTGGAGTTGCTTAGAAGCCCAGCAAGTGAAACATTATTGGCTTCAACAAAAGATAGTAAATATTTTGTAGCATGGCATTGATCTCGATGATGTTTCCCTTGTGCTGCTGAAGTCTGAGGTGTTTGGGGAGAGTAGATTGCTCTTTACCGCAACCCTCATAATGGAATATCACAAAGTGGTATTGGGAACAGAATTCCCGTTTGCCTTTTCCCTTGTCTGCCTTCAAGGGCTCAGGGCTGAATATAGTGCAAAAAATTCTCTTCTGGGCGTGGATAAGCGATGTGAGCAGCTGATTTCATTTCAGTTAGCAGAAGTTGGAGTGTAAGGCTGCTATAATTGGAAATCAGTACCATGCTTTGGCCTAGTAAATTAATTGGTTTACGTTGATGCAAGAGTTCCAGAAAAAGAATGTTTTCTAGTAAAACTGGAGCCTTACAAATACTTCCCATTTGCTCTAATGCACTTATATTTCCAGCTGTCACAACCCGGACCCACTTGTGTCCAGCCCTGACAGGGGGGAAAAGTGGATCCGTTTGTCTGTGTGGCAGTCTGGAGGCCAGTGAGGTCATTCCCAGGGTGAATATCAAAACAGTATTTATTTCTGGCTCCAGCAAACCTAAACACACCAAGATACTGGGATGCCCAACAAAGAATCCCTGGTAACAACCCAAGTCCCTAGGATCCGATCAAACATGCATGTCATGAGGTAATGGGGAGGGTGGGGCAGAAAGGAAGGGAGAGGTAGAGAGAGAGAGAGAGAGAGAAAGAAGTCACCACATCGGAGGCAACAGGCGAATCTCAAGAACATATGGTCCAGCCATGTGGTCCAGGCTGCTCCGATCCAAGTGTGTGAGCCAGTGCCGGCACGGAGGAGTGTGCCCTGACCCTCTTCCGAGTCCTTTTATCCGTGTCCGTTGTGGTGGGCTCCAGAAGTGAGCAGGGGGGCAGGGAGGTAGCAGCAGGAGCAGGCACAGCTCTCCCTCACTAGGGTGAAGTGCTTTGGTGGGGGGAGGGGATGCAGCTGTACCTGCTGCTGCTGCTACCTCCCTGCCCCCCTGCTCACTTCTGGAGCCCATTAAAACTGAACCGTGGCACGACAGACAACGCTGGTGCCACAAGTGGGTAGTC